>JAVJGG010000082.1:21939791-21955438 GCA_035590195.1 Aviceda cuculoides | reverse complement strand
GAACCCAGGGTATGATCACTCTGCGACCATGGACTTCAAAAATAAAAATTGTTATTATTATTAAATGAATAGGCATGGTTGACTGGCTGTTAAAGCAGTTTATATTCAATAAAATGAAGTTGGAAGGCCAGATTTACAATGCAAAACCAAGAAGTCCATCAAATCAGGGACAGTAATTGAGCACGTGCTGACAATTAATCAGAAACAGATTTCAGCATAAAATTAATTCTAGAAAAGCCCATTCAGAGACAAATACACTTGTACTGATTAAAAGCTTTATTTTATATTTTTTTAAAAATAGTTCTGAAAGGGAGGATTAATCAAGACATCTGATGGAAGACATACTTTTTTTTTGCTAGGTTTTCTTGTGGCTCATGAGATATCAAGTTATGATGAAGTCAATAATGAAAAACTCAAACACTCTCTGGCTTTGTGTGAGGTGAGTCTGTGTGCTTGTGGCAGGCTTGGCTCGTGATGAAACCCTTTATCATTTAATATAATTAACAGCCAAGGATCTTGGATATTATTTTCTGAATTGGGACACCTGCTCTAAAAAAGTAAAAAAGACTGTGATTCAAGATAAATTGGAAAAATCACAGGGTCTCAGGAATCTAATTTTTTCTAATTCTGCCTCTTCCAGAGCATCCATAACCTGGGAGTAGTACCTTCCTCTCCCTGTGCCCTCTTTCACACCCCCTACCCTCCCCAAGCAAACCCTGTGCAGCTTGACTGCTTGTAGCATCTTGTGGCAGAAGTGGGATTTCATTATGTATCCAAACAATGCAATCTCATTCGTGGTTTAGAGGCATAAGTGCTGTTATAATAATATAATGCAAAATGCTGCCACTGAAACTACACATCACCCTTAATGGTCTGGTTTTTTCCTAGCCATGGGTTAGCAAAAAATTTAACAAAGTTTAACAGCAAAAGAAAAACTTCTATCAAATTAAATAAAAAGTTTATGAGTTGATAATTAGCAGACAATTTTGGGTAAGGAAAGAATTTAGGAAGAATATCCCCTCTGTCTTCCTTTTTCTGGTATTTCAATGAAACTTGAACTCTGTTTTTGTCAAACAGCCTAGCTCCTGCAAGAGTGGCAGAAAGATTTCAGTTCAGCCCATAGCCTGGTGGGCTATGGCACTCTTCTAGGATGGAGGAGACCCCTCCAGATCTCCCAGGGATGATTGTGTGAATCACTGATTTATCACATTAACAGGGAAATGTGCTACATGCTCCAGGTTTGAATAAGATCAGCCATAGTTACAGCACTGTGAAGACTCCCCCAACAGCGTATGCTGGGCATGGTCTGAACACACATCAGACTGAGAATTGCTGTGGACTTTGCAGAAAGGAATTTTTTCTGAGGTTTCTTGAATGGATGTAAACATGAAGTAGGTACCATGTTGCCCAATCTGCTGACATGGTGGTGGTTTTGGTCACATGCAGAGGTACAGCTCCAAGCATGGATGTAAACGCACTGGGACAGTTTTGAGGATCACATACTTGAACTTACACGTGTACAAGGTATTTTATAGATCTAAGTGCTAATTCACATCAGTTAAAAATAGTTCTGCCTTATTCTTAAATTAAATTATTTTCTTTTCACATACACTTATATCCTGCGAAGTTTTCACATATGCAAGAGTTAGGGTTACTCTCATTTTTACCAGTCCTGAAGATAGCTGAGCATTCTGAAGCACCAAAATGTTACGAATTATTTGCACCTCAGGACATCCTCATGAGGAGGATGGCTAGGCAGCTTTATGCCACTGCCACATAAGGAAACCTAGACACCCAACTGTCGGGGTACCACTACAAAGACCCTAAACACCTAACATGTCCCCTGTGGTTCCAGTTACTAGCCTATAAGCCCTGTCTAAAAAGCCTAAGAATAATCACACTTTTTCAAGATGTATTGTAAAACTATGATTCTGATCTGTGAGACACAAGCTGGACCTGTTAACATGACTCCTCTCTTCAGTCAGTTACTGTCTTGGCTAAGGAATGGGATGTTGGAGCTGCTTGAATGCTAGAGATTTCTCATCTGTGATAAATTTATTTTGCTTTCAAAGGGGAGAGCAAATCCATCATAAAAAGCTCAGGAGGAATTTTTCTGTCATATTTTTAATACGTTTTTTTCCAGTCATTTATCAGGCTTCCTGTAATCACGATGGATTTTAAGCATCTTTTTGTTCGTGCTTTTAGCAACATTACCCTAATTTGAAAACAAAATAATTTCCCATTACAAACCAAAACACAAAACCCCCTTGAGATAGCACTAAGGTTCTTGTAAATTATTGACTGCAGTGATGTACGGGGTGGAATCTGAAACTCAGTCCTGTCCCTACCATCTATACCATCTATAGTTCATGCACCAGCTTGCTGCTGTTGGGAAACCTTTCTCCCCCTGCCCCAACATTATAACTGGTCAATGGGACAGGCTAGGCTCAGGGATGCATGTGAGCTTCTGTGCTTTTCTCCATTATCTGCTAGCACCTGGAGATCAGAGCTTTTACAAAAGACAGGAACCCACAACTGCTCTCATATAGAAGAGAACATGGCTCCATCTTTCAAAAGGAGGGGAAAGACATGATTTCTGTCTTCTACACAGGGTCCCGCAGAGCACCTTCTCAGAAAGGAAAGGTTTCTAGCAGCTTCTCAAATCCACAAATGCTGCCTTCTAGGTGAGTGCTTGAACCGTGGTGCTCCAGACAGCCCTGAGTGAGGGTGCACTCCTGCTCTCATGATGAAGCTCAGCTAAAAGTAAAAGTTCCTTGGGGCCTGCAGAAAGAGGGAGCCTGATTTACCTGGTTAGCACTTAAGCCCTTCACTTAGGATGAGCATTAGGAAACATTCAACAATCTTTGCATAAAAAAAAAAAACAGAATAACGAAATGATGACTGAACTTCACAATTAACATATTTTTTAAATCTCGGCTGAAATCCTCACGTGATCATTTACCAAATAATGGTTAAAGTCTACTTTGCTCTCCAGCAATTTGATGGTAAACCACTGACTACCTCTATATCAAGTCAATAACATTCAAAAGGCAGCAGCTCCCTCCATTTTCTTCTTTATCAATTGGATCCCTGTTACACATACACAGCTCATAACAAAACCCAAGCTCCCTCTAATGAATACATGCACTGGAGATGCTTAGAACCTCACCTTAATAATATCTTAGTCTCTTTCCCTGCTACTCACTTGCCTCTATTTACATTATATTGTCCACCTTCAGCTCCATCCCTTTCAAATTATCTATCCATTTTCTCTCCATGGTGTAATCACACGGTTCACTGTCTGATATATACTCTTTTGTAGCCATACTGTAATTGCTTGCTTTGTTTATTCACTGCTCTAAGGTGTCTTTTTTTCCTATTCAACCCTTGAAACAGCTGCCTGCCTCACTCATTGCAAGTCATCAATGGAGCAAAAGATAGCTACCTGTATTAAATTCTAATGAGAAGAAAAAAAATCCACAGCTCCTTATTTACTTCTGCAGTGTAATTAGGAGTGAAACGAGTAGCTATAGTTAGGTGAAACAAATAACTACTTACAGAGAACTAGCACATACTAATGCGTGAGGTGAAATTTTTTCATCAAGAGAGAAATATAGTAATTAAGTATTATTTGAAATAGAAGTTGACAATGTAAGCAGCCAAAAAATATTAAAATTTTTGTGCAGTGGCTAGATCACTTTATCCCTCTCCTAAATACAGACCTCTACAGCATGTGATTGCTTCTGCTCTTCTCATAATCCATTTGACTGAAGTGGCTCTCTGCAAGCTACCTTCATTCATGTACAAGTGCTGTAACTACAAGCTGCATCTGTTCATCTATATGTTTCTGTATCAAATATAGGGCCTGGCAATTTCATATTATACTGTCATTTCCTCCTATTTCTCTGTGGCTGTGAAGTGCACGTCAGTTGCTCTCTGACCGACTTTGAAAAATTAGCCATTAACTCCTTTGATGTTTGACATAAAAACCAATTCTGGTTACGCTCAGAACATTTTCTGCTCACAGTATATGCATTAAGGAGCTGAGTTCCTCATTATGACTCAGGCTGGAGAGCTGGCTTTACCTTACAATCCTATTTTTAAAAGTTATCTCTGTTTCCTCTGAAAATTGGCATGCAGTACCTCACAGTGAGAATAAGATTTCTCTGTGAAAACCAGCAGAGGTCACAAAAGAAGCTGTATGGTTTCTATGAATAAAACTTTCTGCTCCCTTCCTACAATTCTTCATTTCTAGAATTCTGCCAGGTGCATGCAGTTCATCCTATGTGCAGAGAAGTGCCTCTGAGCATCTTCATGGAACTAGAAGGTGAAGAGTTAATTAAGGTATGGAGTTCTTTAGATGTGTGCAAAACATTTGTTAAATATAAACTAGCTTTACTGAGTATAAAATGACCTACGCTGCTGACTCAAAGGTATTGGCTTGAGCCATAGTCAGAGACTGAAAGGCAGAAGACAGAGGGAGAAAGAGTAGTAAACAAAAAGGGACAGAAAATTAAGGAACAGGAGTTAGGAACAAATGGGGATGTAGTCTGAAGGTACATGTACCTCTGACATGGGCATGGCTTTCTGATCTCAACACAAGAAGCTATGGTGGCAGGGGTCTCTAAATAAAGTCATAAAATGGCAAAACATGCATCTAAGATAAGGTGTAGCACAGTTCCACAGAAAATCTAAGCCTTCTTCCCAATTTACTTATTTTTCTTACCGCTTGCATAGCTTCATTTGCAAGAGCCTTGGCTTCCTTGGCAACTTTTTCAGCTTCATCTGTGTAATCCTTGATGTTGGTATAAGCATTGAAAGCAAGTGTGGCATTGAAAGAGAGGTTTTTGGCTTCAGCAAGGATTCTGTTGGGATGGGAAAAGTAAACACACCATTAAACCTGCTATCAGAGCTCAACAGAACATAGTATCCTACTTTTTCAAACCCAACAGCTTGTATTTCTAAGGCTATTTCTAAGGCATTTCTTTAGAAAGCAGTGCTATACTTGAGATTTCAAGAGTTCTGGCATCATGTGTTTTAATGGAATTCACATTTTATCTGTGCAGAAAGACATAAAAAACAATGTTCACTAAAAGAGGAACTTCTGTGAGATAAAAATTGATCAGACACTGAGAAAAGATAGTGCAGTGCTTAACATTACAATCCAGATAACATATATTCATAATGTGCGTTTATAGGTTGAGCGTTGAGCCAGGCAACTCAATGAATGTTGCACTGTATGAACATGGGGGATAACCACAGGCATGTCTTAAAGTAGACTCTCTGAACAACTGATTTCTTGGTCTGGGTGGCAAACACAGAAATGCCAGGTTTGGAAGAGATCTCACTGTCTAAAACAAATCCTAAAAGTTAATATTGCTGACCAAAATGAAAAACATAAGCAATAATGCTTCATATTGAAAGGGATATTTCATTTACAGTAAATACTCCTTTCTAATAACTATAATTAGATTAAAAGGTAATTATAAACAAATAATATTTCCTGGTGCAGGGACTGTAGCTCAGCTAACCCCCTTCCAGGGGAATTTCTAGCCAGCAGGCTGGAAAAATCACTTTTCTTGCATCATGTTGAATGATATATTCAAATATTTTATATGAAGAAGTACTGCACCTACAGAATTAACTTGAAAATGTCTATCTCAGTATATATTATGCCTGATGCCTATGATGCTTTTCCTGAATAAAGGCTAAATGGGCTAAAATACCCGCTTGAGCTGGACAAGAATGGATCTGAACTAGGATTTTTGCCTCTCTGTGAAATGCTCTAGCCATCAAGGTGTATGGCAATATAAGGGAGGCAGTGATTACTCCTGCTGGACTTGTTCCAGCTTGTATAAAATACTTAGTCATTGAGACAGTGTGCGTGTGGAAGAAAAAGAAATTAATTCTCTAACCTAGTAATTAAACTATTCTCTGGGGAACTGGGACAGCTGGGCTCCAATCCTCACTTCAATGAGTATTTAATGAATTCTACAAAATGCAACAGGAAGGACAAAGGGGACGGAAGGTATACTCCCTGGACTCCACATGTAGTTAATAGAGGGAGAGAGATTCCCTTTAGGCTACTGCAGAAACAGCATGACTGAGCTGCCTCTGCATCACTCCTGGAAAAGTTTATCTCCTTCCTCAACTGCAGCTGAAGCTCACTAGGCTATAGTAAGTTTTTGTGACGCTCTGTTAGAGAAATGCGCAGCCAGAATAGCTGTCTAGCTAGTAGCTCAAGTATTGCTTAGAAATATGGTTCAAGTCCCTTCTGGTTAGGATGGAACTGAATGGAATTTGCCAATTACCGGTGACGTAATAGGCGATTAGCCGTAAGGGAGAAGCCTATACTAGTATGTCCTTGTATACAGGAAAAAGAACATTTTTTTTTCTATGTTAAATTCATGTACTGTTCCATGTTCTAACTCTCAAGAGAACATCCTCACCATCAATCAATATACCGTTTGAAGTCTTAGGGGGTGACTGGAGAGAAACGGCTCTCCCTCAATCTCTCCTCTAAGATGAGATGGTATTTTTCAGCAAACTTAGTATTAACTGACAGACACTCAAGTGCAAGTTGCAAAGATAGATATATTTTTGAGTTCCTAAGACAGATAGAGACTGCATAGTCCTGTAAAGTATGACTGTTTAATGTCAGTGCATGAAGTAAACAGCTTTATCCTGATGTAGGTTTACATAGAACCTTGGTATTTCTTTGTCCTTTGAAATTATGTATCTATCTGACCACATTAGAAATTTTAATTTTGAACAATTTGCTTTTAGATGTAATTTTTAATGTCCTTGATTCTGCTTTTTTTATTGTATATCTTGAGAAACTGAGATTGATGTCTGGATCAGAGAGAAGTATACATGGTACAGTTATACCACAGTGAATGCGACTTTAAACACTACCCTAAGCTCCTTATGGCCAAGCTGTCAGTCTGCGTTAAGAAGGAAACACATGTGTGCATGCACAAAAAAAGTCTATTTAGCATAGTTAAAAACCTCTATCTCAAAATATTTCTTGCCAACATTACATTAAGGAGGAAAAATATTATTTTCTATCTACATTTTCTCTACTTCTTAGTTCCCCCATGCCAACCTTCCATGTATTTGGACATTTATGTCCAAATTCAGTACTGTGGTTGGATATGACACTAGTCACCTATTTTAGGCCCAGACTTGCACCACAAACTGATGTGTCCTAATCAGACAGTGCACATACCATTTACAAAAGCCACGTTTTTCTAGAAAGAGTACCCTTCAAATCCTTCTTACTCAGGAAACAACAGCTATCATTATTTTATGTACTCCTCGAAACATAGGACTGAATATCTAGAGTAGAGTGACTATACTGTATATGAAGCCAGTAATTTTACAAGTATCAGACACTTTATCAGAGATAATTCTGTGCCTTTCCCTCAAAATTACAGATGCTGGCAAGAAAAATGTGTTAAGCGTCTGCTCACAAGTCTTTGGGATATTAAAGTCTTCAGGTAGGTCTAAAAGATGTAAGCAGGAAAAAAGGAGCATATTGTTGATGTTAAAAAAAAACCCCAACAACTCTTTTTCATTCATGCAGTGCTTTTGAGAAAATAAAACTCTGAAGCTATGCTGGGGACATGTCCAAGAGGCAGAACATCCATGATCTATTTCTGAGTATTACTGTTGCAAATTACACTCACTATTTATAGCTTGCTTTCTTAAATGCAAAAAATGCAATAAAACAAAAGACACCCTCCCTCTTTCCCCCCCACCAAAACCCCAACGAACCCCAAATAAAACAAAAACTCACAACCCTTACCTTCTATTTTTTCCAGGAAACTGTATTCATGGTGAGTTATAAAGTACCATTCTTCTGAAAGGACTGTGGTCATATAAAGCAAGGGCATTGCAATTCTCACTTATATTTAGGAATGTGACAGTGGTAAACAGAAACTGAAGTTTCTGTAATTAGGTTTAAGCATTTTGGCCCATGACGCCTATTCATTTTGGGAGAGTGTTTTAAAACCACTAGAGGGATTAATGTCTGTGGAGGGATTTCTGACAGTAAACGAATTAGCACCATGATAAGGGTCTCCTAGCAAAATGGTCATCTTAAAAAAAATAAAAATAGTGTTTGTTTTTAACAAATGTTTATGAAAATACACAGTCGGCTCTGTGAGACAAAGTTCAATTGTTTTCACATCAACATAGCAGTAAGCATATAGTAAGTTAAACTGTGTTATAAGTGCATCTGAGGGCACTGTGCACCGTTAATGCAGCCTATAAGCATCACAAGATATATGAAAGGGTTTACAAGAGATACACACACAAATTAACCAACTGGATAGTTGTATGCTCATATAGAACACTGGTTATTTGTATACTCCCAGTGACAGATGTCGAAGCCTAAGAATAATGCCCTTCAACTTCTGTCAAGCAATTTTACAAACTTGCTTCATGATTTTACCATTACCAGTGAAGGGCTGCCTTACCCATCCAGTAGTGCAGATGATTCATTCAGCTGGGCTGCGTGGTTCTCGGCTTGCAACACCTTTTCTGGAAGCATCCTGTCATTAATTTCTTGTGATAAGTCGTCTATTTTATCCTTCAGCTGATCTGACATTGGCTGTATCTTATCTGCAACACCTTCTACATACTGAAAATGACAAACGAAAGGCCTTTAAGCGGCTGAATACAAGCCCTCTGTAGCCCTTTATATATACATATTTTTTTTTTTTTCCTTGTGAGGTATTATTTCATAACTCACCCATGCATTAAGACTTCAGGGAACTAATACAGAAAGAATAAAGGAATGGCTGGACTGGATTGCAGAGGGGAGACAAAACAAGAGCTGCTTGCCTCTCTTGAGCTTAGTAGAAGTTTTTATTTTATAATTAAGGAACTGTACAGTTTAAAAGCTAATAAACTCTAATTTGGATTTCTTTCCTAAATGCAGATGCATACATAGTTATACTAAACTGTTGTGCTCCACAATAACAACTAATCAATGACAGAAGCTTCATGTTTCATGACCCTTTGAGTGACTCCAATGTATTTTTGCCTACTGAAGTATCTTAGTAAGAACTATACTTTTTGAAGACCTGCCATTCCTGTTCCAACAAGCTGTCTCAACATGTTTCCTTTCCCATTTCTCCAAAAGGCATTTTTCCATTCATTATAACAATTTTCAATGCAAGATGGAAATATTTCCAGAACAAATGATATTTCAAGATTATTTTTTTTTCGTAGCTAAGGCACTGATCTCAAACTCTGTTGACAAAACTTTTAAGGCAGAATTTTCAAAAACATGATGTAAAATGAAAGTGCGATCCTCTCCTCTCTTAATCTATCTAGACCTAAAACTGTTGCCACAGGCAACAAATTATTTTTGAAGTTTCCTTCTGATATGCACACAGTGTTTGTGCAGATAAATTTACATCTAGATCACAGAGTCGCCGTGAGATTGTGAATGGGTCTGCTGCATCTACAATTCTAAAGCTAAAGTCAGTACTGCAATCAGAATACCATATTTATAAGGCAGAGTCCATGAAAAATTATGAGCTAGCTCTTTATGTAATCCAATGAATCACTTAAATCTCAAAGTTAATAATTTTAATATACCAGATAAGCTTTTCTGCCATTCAGCAATGGAAAAATTATTTCTTCCAATTCAAATATTCCAAGAATGATAAATAAAAAGAAAAATCAGGTGTTACTTCAATTATCTACTTTGCTTCCAAAATGATGTTTCGCTGTACTAATTCTCAGATAAGGATGATAAAACACTCACCTCTACAGCTAAGCTGATTTCATTTGCAAGTTTGTTGGCTTCATTAAGGACATCATTCCCTTCCTGCAGGCTCTTCTCAACATCTTGTCTGCCATCTTCTACAGCTTGCTTCTTTTTCTATAGGATGTATTCACACAAAGAAAAAGATGAGTCGTTTACTAGAATGGGGATGCCAGTTCAAATACCAGCATCCCAATACAAGATTGCTTTTTGCCACCATGCCACAATGCCACTTCTGGAATTCTCTGAGCTTTCAGAGTGAAGACAGTGACAACAATAAAGCACATATAATATATCTTCTCCTTCTCCTCCTGTCCCCAGCTTTGTATCCCTCTCCCACACAGTAAATTTTTTTTGCTCTGTAACAGAGGTAACTGACTATTGCAAAATGAATCAGAAGGAAGTTAGAAATCATAATCTTTACCCAGATGTGCAAGTTCCTCATTTTGGCAACTACCTTCTCTGGCTATGAAGGCAAAATTTATCAAAATATTCTGCTGCTTTCCTATTTACAGCCACTGGTATTTCACTAACTACTGAATGTAAAATAAAAGATGACGGTTTGGAGCAACCTTAGGATTCTTGATTTTCCAACCAGTAAAAATACTGCAAACTGTGTAGTAAGGATGGTCTTCTGAATAAGGAACTGGCAATTTCCTGTGCAAGATCCATTAGTCACAGATCACAAATTAGTTTGAGAGGAGACCATGACATTCTAGTGTTAAGAGTGCTGTGATGGTTTATTGGTCAAAACAGGGTCAAAATAAAGAAAAAAAGTCCTCAAAACAACCAGGTGAGCAGGACTGCTGGAAAGGATGCCTTCAGGCACTCTGATACTGTGATGCAGAGAATATTTTAAAAACTGAGAAAGCAGGTAATTTCTCCAACCTTTATCCACCCACCTTTGGGAAGAAAATGCACAGAACAGAGAACACCTAACTTCTTTACAGCACTGTATTTTCCTAATTCAATCAAGCCCACAAATCTCTGCTGAGAACCGAGGTCTCAGAACTCTAACCTCATCATTGTACATGAGGTGAAAGCTCATCTAGATACAGAGTTGAAACATTTATCTTCATTAGGTTGACTCTGCTCTTTATGCCTTGGTTAAATGCTTGTTAATGTACACTATAACATGCTCTTTAAGTCTCTGCAATTTAAATTAAATCACAAGCAGACCCCTCTGCTATGAGGGAGATCATTCATAACAGCTAACTACAGAGGATAGAGTTTGATTTATTACTCTGTAATATCCACATACCCCCTTCAGTCTTCTTCACAGGGGTTGGAGAGGGAGATGAAAGTGTAAGTTTTCTAGGAGCAAATATATGACAGCACAGATTTTAAGTGAACTCCTATTTAAATCTTGAGCACAGGATTTGAGTTTTACATGACTATACTGGGATGAATTTAATCTCCCCCAGATTAATAAATCCAATGCATCCTCCACTCTGTGTTTAAAAGCAGAAGATATTATTTTGATAAAGCTGCGGAGTAATTCTACTTTCAAAAGCCAATGCATTTCCTCATTCTGAGGAACATGTTTCCTTTTAATTACATCAGATATAGTTATATTTTAATAATATTTTTAGTTTGCTTTTATTTTTGTTTCAAGATTTAAACATGCGAAGTTTCAAACTCTGATCAGACTCCAAGTAATCAAGGATACAACTTGTCAGCACTCACCTCTACCATGGTCATATTTTTTTGGTTGACTGCAGATAAACGATCAGCCTCCCTGATTTTACTTGTAGCTTCTCTTAACAGGTCTTGAGCATCATCAACTTTGGTGTGGTAGTTTGCTAGCTTGTCCTGGACCTCATTTTTGAGATCCTCGTTTTTCTCACTGGGCTCACCAAATAATTTCTTCACCTTGTCCAAAAGATCTTCTGCATTCCTGTAATACATCATCACCCATGAAGGCACTGAGTTCATATTCCCTACACCAAATAATTTGAATATTCTTAATAACATGCAAATGAAATAGACTTCTAAATTAAATCTCCAAGTAACTTTCAAGAGAACACATGCTTAATAAAGTGAAATGACAGTTGTTCTTAAGCCTTTTCTTAAAGAGGTTTTTAAATGCCACTAAGGTTCTATTTATGATGTAGAAAATATTCAAATATTCTCCACTGAAGACTGTTTTGTCTTTTTTTTTTTTTTTTGTAATTTGCCATTGAGATCTGACTAGTAAAGCGAGGTTTTCTGAAACATTTCAACTTGTCAAAAAGATTTCCTTCATTCACATTAATGTGAGACAAAGTGGCTTCCTACCTTGAACTGAGGGGGATATGTAGATATGTCTGATTTCAAGCTGTCTTGGAGCAAACAAACTGCTTAGACAGTCAAAAATTGTAAACATTTTCCTGTGAAATAAACAACTGCCAGGGTCCTTGGATTTATGACTTCCAGTAGCCAAAGAATTTTGCCTATCTAAAATAAATTCTGGGATATTTTTAATGGACTTCAGTTACACAGAAATAGAAAGTTCACAAGTGCCTGCTTTTGGCAGGGGATGCAATATTTCTTGATCATCAGAGAGCTGCTGCACCCAGTTTTAAAGGACTGGAGTACTGGAGTCTTTATGCCCTGTCATTTGTCTGCCTCATGATACCAGGCCATTGAATCAGTTTAATGTAATACAACACCACTGTGTTAATGCAATGATACAACAAGGACAGCCAAAAAAAAAAAAAAAGAAAAAAAGAGGCATTTCCAAAATGATGCTTTAGAGGTAAAGAAAAATCCTAAGTGAACAGGAATCTGTAGGATAGATAATACCCACAGAAGAAATCTATCATACTTGCACCTAGAATAGATTAAGTTTTTCTTTCTGTCTCATTATGGCAAAGTGTCTGAAGAAGCTGTGTGGAAAACAAGAACTGTATTTTCTGAAAAACACTGCAGTTTGGCCTGCCTATAGACAGTTCCACTAGAAACCTTCTAAAAATAAACACATAAATAAATGGACACAAAAAAAATATCTGAGAGGTGGAAAAGATATGCTGCCACTGGGCATAATTTAGATGAAGGATCTGAACTGGAACCAAGGAAAGCCAAATTGTTACCTTAGCTTTGGGATTTTCTGATATGGATTTTTTTTGCCCCCATCTGCCCTGCCTTTGGTTTTGATGAAAAAAATTATTAATGTTGTAAATTTGCAACTTCTGAGGACATAATATTTAATAAAAAATTAGATCCCAGTATTGATATCCTGTCACAGAAGAAGCATCTAAATGAATTCAGAATTTCTCCCATACTTTCTCCATTGTTCTTTTACAAGCAGCTACCGTCTTACACTTCTGGCAAATTTTTACACCCTTATGACTCTGCAGTACTGGAGGAACAGTACAAGACAGATGGATTTCCTTTCTACGCCCTCGCATCATAGCACAGTCCAAACTACTTATCTGTCCAGTAGTCTGCCTCAAAACTCCTCACTGGTGCTCTAAAGATTATACTTCTGTATCGACCTGTTATGCATTTTCCCCTCTGCTCTTTCTAATGAAGTACAAGGCGAAAAATCTGCTCCATGTAATCCCTTGCTTTATGTACCAGAATTTCTGTGTGACTGGACTGCACCACATTTCTGGAAATACTATCTTGTACATTTAGGCTGTGCTACTTTCACTGGATAAAAGAACAAAACTATACAAAATGCTTGAAGTGTTAGAAGAAACAACCACAGGTCTGGCCTAACAGCTGGAATGCTGTATGGTCTGGATCCTCAAAATGAGTACAAGGGAACAAAAGAAACATTAGAAACTGATGACAAAATGATTAAAAAGCCCCTCAACTGTATATATATATATGACAGTCTAAATATGTTAGAATTATCCTATCGGGAGAAGAAATGAGGACTATAACATCATGCGCAGCATGGATAAGGTGACCAACTGTCCAATGTCTCTCCAAATGCAAAAATGAAAATATTAGGAGGCAATGTCAAAACACAGGAGGCATCTCTTCAAACACTATGTGACTGAGTTATGCAATTCATTCTTACAGGAAACTGGATGATAGAAGTTCATAGCGGCTCAAAAGCCACCAAACACATTTATGGAAGAAAAAGTCACACAAAAATAAAGCTATTCAGCACACTAAATAGAAAGACAGAATTCTGGCTCACGGCATCCCTTCAAAGCAACTTGGTGGCATCTGAGAAAATGTGTAGGAATCTTATAAAATATTGAAAGATTTATTTCATAAGTATGAAAATCAGGGCAGTTTAGGGCAGAAACTGGTGTATTTTTAGAGAGAAATTATTGACTAATGTGCCATTTCAGTACACTAAGGCAATCAGATTACAGGCTTGATTTGAAAAGTTTGAAGGAAAATAAATGAGGGGAAAAGCTGCACATATAAGTGCAGTTCTGCCATCTATGAAAGCAACAAGACTTTACTTCATTTGTCTTCTTCATTTAACTTTTGACAATTCACTGAAAACATAGGAGAGGTAAGAAGAATCCACTGATCCTTGCCATTCTGTTCTCGGATGAAATCCTGAAAGCAGTATACAATCACTGCCAAAAGATAT
The DNA here is from genome assembly GCA_035590195.1 of Aviceda cuculoides. Lineage (NCBI taxonomy): Eukaryota > Metazoa > Chordata > Aves > Accipitriformes > Accipitridae > Aviceda > Aviceda cuculoides. Next base: position 21,941,120 of record JAVJGG010000082.1, on the reverse strand, counting down.
CTTACCAAAGAGTAAACACGATTAACTACTTCAAAGTGATCATGAGACTTGCAGAGCTATTCAAAAGTAAATATTTCTGAATGAGTCTGTAAAGAATACATGTAAGCATAGTGATCCATACACATGCGTGCGAAGACACACAGTTTTAAGAGTGATTAATTTTTCTTCATCCTTTTTCCTTGCAGAACGTATCATATCCACTATGTTACTACATTATTTAAGTAGTTTTAAGACATTTTTCTTTAAGAGGCAGTACTTTATAAAGAGTTTCGGAAAACATTATCTAAGGACCTTTCCTCCCTGCCCAGTAATCCACAGTGACTAATTTTTTCTGTCGAGTTAACTGCCAAAATGTCTTGGATCTCAATGGCTGCCTATAAAGAGGTAATCCTGTCCTTAAGATAAACTATACAACTTTTAAATCAGTGAGTATATTCATGTATTTCTTCATATAAAATGTATTCCTTTATCAGGAAACAAAAATACTCACTTTGCACATTTCAGGAGGAATGGTAAGAGGGAGAAAAGTTCCTCAGAAAAGCCCTACTGCATTTCCTACTCTAGCTATCAGGCTAGAGTTGGAAATGATCTCATGCTAGTCTGACAGTTTCATGTTGGCTGTAGCATCTGAGGACTAAGAACACCTTGTTTCAAAGGCCTTCCTCCAGTCTGCCCTAAAATTGCAGGCAGCACTTTCAAAGGTTTGGATAAATTTTTCTCATCCCTACTTTTTCCTGGTTTCTTTCTATGTGTGAGTGGAGAAGGGATAGAAGAGGATCAGTAGAATCAGACGAAAAAGCAATAGAACATTGCTGAAAAATAAGTTTGCAGCTTATCCTTTTTCAAGAGAACAGAAAGCAGAATCATCAGAATTATGGGAAGAAATACTGTACTGGTAGCATTTTCAGAAGATGATTTGGTTTATAAAGTGTAAGACAGGCAGTGCAAATCTGATTCTATACTGCTTGGAAATCTTAGCTAATCTTGTATTCTATTTACATCTCCGTACACTATGCATGCACCTGACAACTGATGTGTTCAGACCTGAATACCTCAATCCCAGACAGTGTTCTGAGCCATAACAACTTCAATGGACCATGTAGCTGCTCAGCTGGATTACCTGCTAGTTGTTTGCTCTCAGGAAGTGTTAAGGAAAGCCTAGCTCTAGAAATACGCCTAATCTGACTGATACAGAAGTAACAGACTACCAGATTTTACCTTCAAGCTAAGTATTGTTCTGGGCCAGGTAAGTTTTCAGCATTTTTCAAAATGCTTTATAAAGAGCTGCCAATATAATTATATATACATATACAGCTTTTATTTTTACAG
>JAVJGG010000082.1:21925183-21939776 GCA_035590195.1 Aviceda cuculoides | reverse complement strand
CTGGGCTTCTGAACTGTGACACAGAGTTGGAATATTCCGATCTACACTATTCATATATAATATGGCAAAATACATCCTTTTGAATGGCTATGCCACTGGAAAAACTTTGCAGACAGATAATATTTTTATTAGACCAATTAGTTTTCCAGAAAAAAACTCAAGCTTCTAGACAAGCTTTTTGGTACAAAAGCCATTCATCAGGTCTGAAGCGGAAGCTAAAAACAAACTGAGAAAAATTGCTTAGAATTTGATTAGAAGTGTTGCTGGTACCTGTGGAGCAAAGATGTAATTTCCTAGGAATTGCTTTCCACATATGTAAGCATTTCCAAAAATGCAAATGCTACATTAACAGATATGAAGTATTAGACTCTGCTTTCCTTTACATTTCTGTAAGCCCCAGCTTGAAAACTTGGTTGGAAAAGATGACAATCACATCTACAAGAGTCAGATATTATCACTGGGAGGCTGAAGACTGAGTTGTCTCTACTTACTTTAACTCGTCTTGAGCTATTCTTTCTTGCATATTCAGCTCTCTACTTCTCAACTCTGCGATCATTCTGTCAGCCTCACTCTGCAGTTCTGGAAGACTCTTCTCCAAGTTCTCATCTTGGGTTCTAAGTGTCTTGTTCAGTTTTATAGCATCTTCGTTTGCAGCTGCAGGAGGCCAAAAAATATTTATGTAGGAAGTTACTAAATAAAAACAACAGAGAGGCTTTAAGCATCTGCCCATCATCTCTATCAGCAAGTGGAATGCAGCTTGCACTGGTTACTCCTGCTGTGAAATATAAAGGATGGTTAATCCAATGATCAGTAACAAATGAGAAAGTGTTGAACATTTCATCAGACCTTTCATTATAGCTCACTTTTAAGCACAATAATTAAAGTGAAGAAGTCTTTATATCCAGTATAAGAAATATATTGCTCCCCTCCTCCTCCCCCTGAAAGAAAGAATTTGCACTGAATCTTTGAAACAGTGGAAGATAATTTGCTATATTGCTCATAGAAATAAGGAGCAGGTAGTACAAGCAATGAAAATTAGATTTAAATTACTTTTGGAGAACTTCAAAATATGTCATTTTTAGCATTCAGACTTAACGGTGCTAGGAAGAATAAATGATTGCGAAATTTTGGAAAAAGGAGAGAGAAGAGGAGTGAAACACACCCATAAATGTCTAAACCTGCCCATGTGTTTAGAAGCAGATATCCAGAACCGGTAAAGGGTATGAAGGTTGGAATATATCATGGTACACTATAAATATATTATGTGTCTGGAATAGTTGAATTATTGCTAACTGATAAAGCTGTACACATGGTATCACAGTTGAATTATTGCTAACTGATAAAGCTGTACACATGGTATCATATTCAAGGACTGACTAAAATCCTTCTGCCATAGCGCACCACAACTTGTAGAATATACACTTTCAGAAGGAACTAGGTCATTTACAACAATTAGTTTCATCTTCAATTTTAAAAAGTACTGCTGCCTTTCCACAGGCACAGGCTCTCGAGTAACTGATTTCTCCAAATAGCACAGCTCCTGGTCACATGGACACTTCTAAATATTTTAAATTAAATCTTTAATTGAAGAAATTAAAATCTGTCTTCCAAAATTCAAACAACTGACTATTTAATCTACACATTGTATAGGTTTAAAGCAAATTATGAAGAAAATTCTAATCCAATTATGTCTTTGATTTGCTGATAAGAACTGAGATTTGGATCTTTAATCAAGAGTGGTTATGCGTGGGGTAGTGAGGACTGGAAAAAGACTACACTTTGCTTAAATGGATCATTAATCACTTCTGTGCATTATGTTACGTATCATTACCAAGTTACCTCAGGCCAGGAATAGGTATATATTAATTTTTTTTAAAATCTGGAATGAATAAATAAATAATAATTTAACCTCCCTGAATATTTACCTTAAAAGAGAAAATGAATATGTTATCTCAGCTTTTATTAGGTTCAGGAAAATTTATACATAGCTTTATCTTTCTCCTCCATCTTCCTCTTCTCATAACAATGTTTACTTTCTAGTCTTAGTATATTGCAAACTATCAGAGTCCAGTGGTGGTAAAAGATTTGGATGCACTGACATAGATGACCACAAGGAACTGCAAAGCTGGGGAAATTCCATAGTTAAGAGGGAAAACTAGTTACAGGTACTCAGAGTTCAGAAAGTCAGCAATCAGTTCAGTAGAAATGGATCAGTGATCAGAGTATGGTCGTTACAACAAAACACTAAAAACTTCTCACTTGTAAGAAGGAGTTTTTACGGTTTGAAGAATTCCTTGATCCCCTGATATTTAGAAAGGCATCAGTCAGATCTACAATCATGTAGCAAATCCAGTTGAATATTTTCATCAATGATTCTGGGAAAAAAACAAACCCAAACCAAAACCCCAAAGTATACTGATAATATATGCTCATGAGGAAAAGTTGTAAGACAGTCTTAGTAGAGAAGGATTGGAATGCTATGCAGAAAGAACTGGGTGACCTTCAAAACTGAAGTAATCAAACCAGAATGAGATTTCAATAGTAGAAAATATAAGGTTGTGAACTGAATAACAACAGAAATTTCAGCTGTTAACTATGGCTTTGCCAGTTAGATACAAGATATGATTGAGAAGAACATAGTTATATTATGAATCTCCAATGGCATCCAGCTGTGAAAAAAAGGAAATGCTATCCCAGAATGTATTAGGACAGCTGACATAGGCAGGTTTTACTGCTACTGAAGTGCAAGACACTGAAGCAACCTCATTTCAATGCTTGTTACCTGTGCTCAGGAAAGATGAACCTAATTTTTAACAGAGGAAGGGAAATTATATGGAAGCGAGCAGGAGATTTGGGAGACTATGCTTTAAGGTGTTTTAGTCTAGAAAAAAAGGGGCCGAAGGGGAATATGACTCCTCTCTATGAACATAGTTGGGGGTGGGGGAAGGAGGAGAAGCACCAGGGAGAGGAAAAAAACTATTTGAACTGAAGAACAAGGTTGGCAAAAGAACACACGATAATAAACTAAACATGAATATTTTTAGCTAGAAATGAGACGGTTTGCAGTTATGAAGAGTTCTGAAACTGCCTCCTATTCAGATTGTGTGTATTTGTGGAAACTACTTCGAAGATGAGGGTTAGAAAGTGTATGATAGCAGGGGAGTGGATGCAGCTACCCAGGAGGTATCTTTCAGTCCTGTGCTCCTATATTTCATCTATTCTTAAAACATTAACTTGGCCACTAGGCAAACACATTGATTTTAGAGTCTTTGCCAACTTCTAAGATACCGCATACATTTATTTCACCCCCTCAATGTCTTCTGACTCTGTACTTCCTATTGCCAAACCTGCTTGAGGAAGCCTTTGCTTGGGTTACAAACACCAGGCATAAACTTTGTGGAGCAAAAAATTGGTTTAGCCCTTGTCATCCCAAATTCGTCTTGAAATATGAGGAACCTGGTCTTTTGTTTAAAGAAATTCTTGAAAATGTGTTTTCTTTTACTTGCTGCTTTTCCCAAACTTATTTCATGTCAAAGTTGCACATCCTAAAGATATCCTAAATTGCTGTTCAGTTCAGCTACAGGGCATGTACAGGGATGTGTTACATGAAAGGCAATATAAAATGTATTTTATAGCACTTGGACAAAAGTGGAAGCTTTCCCTTTCAATGAAATGGGCCTTCAGAAGCATAACTACTGAAATCAGTACTATAGTGGGAGTTTTGAGTAAGAAAGAACAGATCACTACTTTTCAAGTAAAAAACCTGCCTGTGATTGCCAATCATTTTCATATTTTTCAGCCATTATCTCATTTAATGGCTTTATGCAATATATAGGTCTTGCTTCTCAAAGCCATTTACAATACTTTTGCTCATAAGTCTTTAGTCCATTGTAAATGCAGTGAATCAGCTTGTGGAAGAAAGTTGGCTCCATGCCACTACTTAGGTAGCGTTAGGAGTCACTTGCGAATTCCAAGCAGCAGATGTTCATTAACAGCAAGTAGTAATGTATTTTTGAAGTAATTTTGGGGAATTAAGATGAAGTGTTAATGTACCAAGTGCTAAAATTACATCAAGCTTTTTTGCCAATACATGTTTTTAACTGCTTTGAAAATAAAGAAAAGCTAAGCCCTGTAAGTTACTTCATCATAATAGTTTTTCTTCAAATAACCGCAAAAATCCTGAAGGAACATACTCAATATTCTGCTAGTCTTTGTTCATACACTGTTTAAATAAACTGCATCTGTAGATTGGAAGAAGTCTGAAGATAGTTAACTGTAGTTTCTTCACTCAACATTTAAAGCACATGACATTTCTCAGTGAATAAATTCTTCTTCATTGTCTCTTAGATCCTCTTCCTTACCATCCTTCGGTTTTCTTGAGAAACAATTGGCATATTTTTCTTTTTCCAATACCTTCAGCAGCTTGGAGAATGCCTCTGACGAACTCTCCAAGAGATTTCGCTCTGTCATTAGTCCTCTCAGCATCCTGCCTGGTTTGCTCACCATCTGCTGTCACCTTGGTAGCCTAGTGATCCAAATTCAGGAAAAGTATAATTAATAAACAGGATAAGGCTGCACTATACAATATTCCTACTGGATGAATCTATGTACAAAACTTTCCTCAGGCAAAAGGCAATCAATGAATTATTGATCAGATGTATGGGAAATGACATGCTCTGTTCAAGTACACAATTAAATTTTATTACCTTTTTATTTAAATGAAAATTGGAAGGCTTTATTTTAGGTTCTTAGAAACCCTAGCTGTGTGCAACAGTACACAAAAGGAGACAGGATGCAATTATTCACTGAATTTGCTTAAAGAAATGTTGTTTGGAACCTTTTAATAGATTCTTCAGGGAATAATTTCCATAGTTTCACATTTTTGCACTTTTCGATTGACAAAGTGCAGCAGATATCATGACCTGTTTGCTTCCTCCCCAGAGGTGTTCTCAAAGAGACAGTTCATGCCAACAAGCAAGAAGAATTTTAAATCAATACATTGATTAAACCAAGAAGGAGAGAAAAAAAAAAAAAGTTGCTTTTTTCAGCTCTAATGCTTGAAGTTGTTTGTTTATAACATATTGGGGTGCCCAGTAAAATTTTAGCCTTGTGTAACTAAATGCTTTATAATTTTTGATATCTGATAACTGAATCACAGCAGCAGCAGCAGCAGGATGAAGACAGATGTCTGCTGCAGACCTGAAAAATATGCTGAGGAAAGGAATCATAAGACATTCTACTTAGCTCTCAAGGTCCCTATTTACAAAATGGACCCATTTTTATTACAAGGCAGCTGACTATTTCAAGGAACAAAGCTTGTCAAACTATACTGTAAAGCAAAAAACCCCATTTTTTAATTTGAGGATTGCATTCCCAATAAATGTCTCAAAGCAGGGCATTATGATCTTTCCAGTCACTGGGGAATGGCTAGAAGATCAATAATTCAAAATGAGCTTAGGTCTTCCATGACTTAAGCTGTACAAACTGTTTTCTCAGTTACAAAAAACCCCCACACTTTTCAATAATAGTCAAAGAGAAATAGTTATCACTTCAACACATTTATTTTTGCCTGATTAGCTTCTAGATGGAAGCCCTCAAGATACATCAGGACAGCTGAGTTTCTGAAATGAAATTCCTGGCATTATCATATCACTTGCAGTTTTGGTCTACTTCAGAGTAGTTGCTCTGAAACTAATTTATATGAAAATGGTTCAGGTAAATAGAATTATACAGGAAGAATTAAGAACCCATACTGACTGGGAGGAGTTTGTTCTATTTCATCCCTGTACCAGTAGAAGAACACGGCTTTTCACATTTATACAGCTTTAATCATGCTATTGGTTACTTCCCCTAAGATTTACAAAACTCCTTTACCTGCCTGGATACAGAACTAAAATATTGTCACAGTGAGCTCTAAGAGGCAATCGGGATAGGAAAAAGGCAAAAATACAGAATGGTCTTGATGGACCACTGCTCTAACCCAGCTTGGCATTTCTGATGGCATTTTATTCTTCATGTAATTGAGAACTACCTTATTATTTATTGTCAAATCCTCTGCAATCAGCCTTTTATTCTTCGGGTTTTATTTGCTTGGAATTTTCACATTCACTTTTATTATATTCTATAATATTTCTAAGCCCTTTACTACAAATGGTATTTTATAACTTACATATACTTTTCTTAGTTTTGGTTACTTTTTCCACATTCATGTTAATTCCAATTGGCCACTTTAACCTCTCAATATTTATGACTGAATGGCATGTACTACATTTTTGACCACATTAATCTGTCATCAAACAGTTTTCATTTCCTCTTGGTGACAGTTCTCTTTAGTACTTAAATCCCATTCAGCTCCACTGAAGGCTTCCTGTATTCTGCCATAATTTTCTTTGCTGAAAAATAACCTTTTGCTTCATTATCTTGTCTAGCTTTAACTCTAGAAACCAAATTAAATGGCAAACGTCCCTCATACTGTACCTACCATTCCATGGCTAATTAAATGTTTCCATCTGTTAATAAAGTCCTACTCGTTTTCTATATATTCAGTTTACTACAGGTCACCATTTCTATAACGTCAATCTTCAGCATCTCCTAACAGTTTAAACAGGCACAACAAACTTTCTGGGGCAGCAATAATGGTCAGGCAGACTAGACCCAGAGCAAGCGTTTGGAATGAATCTCCAAGAATTTTCCCTACCATGGAAATCTAGTAAAGAAAGTGTCTGAGATCAGTGAACCTGCTTTGATGATGTTCATAGCTTGTACTTAATGATGAATGTTCCATGGAAGGCCTTGTCCCAATCTGAAGACTATTAGCAACTTAGACTATTAGCAAGTATTAGTAAATACACACACATTTTTGTTTTGGTTTTGTTTGTGTGTTTAGTCTGAGATCTTAGTCAAGCCACAAGAAATTCCTCTGGATGGCATCTGGAGAGGAGCCCTACAGGAATTTCTCTAGCTAGTGAGCTGCAGGCCACAGAAGGAGGAGTAAACACAGACCTCTCTGTTCAGACGGAAGTTCTTGGCTCTCCCTCCAAATGCTTCCAACTATTGCAAACTAAGTTGCCTCTGCTACTACTTCCAGATATTTTTGAGCTTGAGAAACTCAGTGGTATGGGAGAAATGAAAAAGTTTGCAAAGTCAAAAGAAGCATTTCAATCACAGGAGTGATTCTCATCCCTGGCTTTCTTGAAGGCTCTGAAGGTACCTAATTAGAAGGGAAAAGGGGGTTTTGACTAAAAGTAGCAAACTGAAAGGAAGTGAAGAGTCTGAGGTCTGCCTTTGGTGGTAGGTGTGGGAATGTGCATGCAAGCATGTAAGAACATAATTAGTGCAAGAAAGACATTAGGATCTTCTGTATGACAGAATGAATTAAGGAAAGAATATGATGGGGAAAAAAGAAAAACAAGTGCTGCATTGATGCAAGAAATCACGGTAGAAAAGAGACCACAAGGAAGCAAAAATCCCAAAGGTTTTGTAGTGATTAAATACTATTATGTCTTCCACATTTTATCTTAAAATGGACAGAATTTTTTTTTCATGGAAGTAACTCCTCACCAATCCTCACCAACCTTTTCCTTCATCACTTCTGGTTTCACTTTGAAAATTTGGTGAGCCTGCAAATAAGATACAGGGAAAAACTTTGCTATCTATGGTTATACCATGCTCCAGGCGTTAGCTGTTATGGGGTTATCAGCTATATCTTCATGTGGAAATGAGACTTGAACACACTACATCAGGACCTGCTCTTGGTTTTGGGACATTACTGCTATTTACAAACATCAAAAGAGAAGGGTGGGGCTTGCCATCAGTTGTGAGTCCCCAAATTGAAAAAAACTAACTGCAATCCAGTTAACAACTCTCTGTAAAGATAACTGGAACTCATAAGGCTACTTACTCATTGCAACAACAGAAAACTGCAGAAATGGAAGCAGTGATAATCTGGCCACCACGCTGACTCCCCTAAGATCAGACCTTCAGTATTTTTCCTTCCAAGACTAGTCTACAGAAGGTCAGAATTTGCAACATTATTTTAGGTCATCTCCATGAGGGATTTTTTTTTTTTTTTTTTCCCCCAGGGGGGAGAGCAATTGGAAAAGGATACTTAAAAGAGAAACTACGCAAAGGGAAAAGAAAAATTGTCTTAGCCTAAGATTGAAAGATCTTAATATAAGAAATATAATCTTCTGTCCTTGTAGGGCTGTCATGAGTTAAAAATCCACCTAGACTTAAAACTACCATAGCTTTTTCTGGCAGAAAAATAAAAGATCAAACAGAAGTGAAAAAACAAGCTTTTTCACACTCACAATGAGAGTAGGTACAGAGAGATACCTGTGTGTTCATGGGGGGGGGAGGGTGTATAGACACACACATACATGTATACATATGCAAACACAGTACAGGTGCTTTCTTGCCCACTACCCATGATTTCATAGTGTTTTTCAAAATTGAATATTATCCACACAAACAAACCAGTTTCTCTGAGAATTTTAGTTCTGTAAGCCATGAACAATTTTAAGACAGGATGCCAAAACTGTATGGGGTTTAGGTAAATTATCTCAGGTGTATATTCATCAGTACAGCAACCCACGTCTTTCTTATTTGGCTATTTCAATGCAGGGAAGCACAACTCACGAACATGATTTTTGCTAGTCCTTCATATTAATATATTTTGGACAGCTGTATTTTTATGGTGGCTAGTCCATTTCCCTATTTTTTCTCCACTAGGTGGCACAATTTATATTATTTTCTTAGACATCGTCTTTTCCTGACCAAAATAAGGTCTATATTGAAATAAAATTTCCTAACTAAAAGAGTAAATAGCACATCGATTGAAATCCAGAAGACTCTCACTACCCTCATAAATGAAATATAGGAGACATATATTTAACTAAACTCACACACTTTGAGCATATATTTGAATTCTCCCCTTAAATATTGTCCCCATTTCAATTACTTCATTCATTGACTCTTAATGAGAACTTGTTATTTGTTAAACCAGGACGTCCATTGCCTTGCTATAAAAATTCTCTGAAATAAGTGAATCAGGCTAGCTAGCTTACCATTTGCTCTACAGCTCCTGGAGAAACAAGCCAACACAACAGATAAACCAAAATGGAAAATGAAACTGCAAAACAGCAAAACTTTTTTTTTTTTTTGGTCTTGAGATGGTTGGGCACTAAGTAACTGAGTGAAATCAGGCTACTTGTATTGCAACAGGCAATCTTAAAAGAGAAACAGGCTGAGAACTATCTTGAGACAATCAGGCTCAGGAGATTTGAAAAGAAATATGATGAGATGATGTTGCTGATGCTGAAAGCAGATAGCCTTACTACAGACAGTACTAATGTTCAGAAGAAAAGGAAGGAAACCAGGCAGTTCAGTTTCCAAAAGCCTCAGCCAGTTAAAGAAAAACTCCAGACATGTGAGCAACTGTGTGGTAATCCAACGGTTTTGTTGCTGTTAGGTTTATAACGTAACATGTAGCTGAAGTGACGGGAAAGCCCACAAATGCTGTATCAAGAACTCTCTTTCCTTTAGTGTCAGCTTTTCCAAATAAGTTCATTCTTGGGTGCTCTGTATGAGCATTACAAAGTTTTCTTACATAATTATAAAGTTTTGCAGAAAATACATCTGAATGTATTGGCCCACAAAAAGAGGTTGTTAGAGGATGTGCTGCCATTTCAAACACTGAGACCGAGAAGTGTCTTATAATTCATCTATTCATTCATGTTTAATTCATATTCAGAAGATTTCTGTCATTATGCAGCCTTAACCAGACCCATAGACCCCAACGTGATCATAGACTTACTCTTGTCAGTAGTTCATCCATTTCTGTCACCAGCGTATCCAGATTTTCTTGTGCTAGTTGAAGAAGTCTCTCTGGTGCTCGCTGAGGTGAAAGCAAATGCTGTTGGGCAAGAGAGGAGGGAGAGTGAACATCTGTATTTAATGGATCTCAGTGCTTCCAAATATTGTAGAGAAGCAGCATCAAAAATTTCCTTTTCATTACAGTATGCAACTCCCTTTTGGCATTGACTCGTGTCACATCTATCCAACACACTTTTCTCAGGAATCTTGACAGCTTTACATAGTTTAGTGGAGAAGCTGTAAGTATGATAGGGAAGATACAGTATATAAAATACATAACTACTTTATGGACCACCAGCATGAACACCATTTTACTTGTATGCGACATCACTTTTTCTGTGTCTGCAGTATAATTCCTTGCATATATGTACACAAATTACTGCTGCAAGATTTATTTATTAAAATAAGTCAAAACTGTAATAACTATTTATCAATCAAAGCAAGCTTGAAGTAATTAAATCTTGAATTTTTCTTCTTCCCAAAACCTACTCACGGCTGTATGTTTGAACAATTCAAGTACAGTTGTACTGAAGCCTTGTTATTTATGTATGTGAATACTGTGAACATACCTTTAATTCCTGTGTCATGTTCTCAAAACCATGCAACATTTTATATGGAGCAGGCAGTGGACCACTAAGGTTAACACTCAGGATCATCTGGTTTAGCTGATCCAGGTCACTGAGAAGGAGTCCTGTGCATTCATCATCACAAGCTGGGGGGAAGAACAGCAAAGCTTATTTATTCCTACTAAATGTTTAGGACATATGTTTGAATTAGAAATTTTATGGCACACATACAATTCTGTGAGAGGTAACACTAATTTCAGATAATTTACCTGAAAAGAATAGTTTGAGAAAAAATGGAAACAAGAACTAGAACACAGGAAAGACCTTCTTGCTTAGGACTTGGTATGGGACAGTTTGATATAAAACATGAAGAGCAAAATCGGTAGGCTTACCCCACAAAAAGAGGAAATAATTAACATTGTCCATCATGGACTAGACAATATAAAATCCTAAATTAGACAAGCAATTTGGATGAAGCTTGAGAAAATTGGATGGGTAATTTGGAAAATCTAAGGAGCACTTTAAGAAGTATAGTATGGTTGTGGATTTGAAATTAAGAAAAAACTAAAGAAATCTTACAATTTACATGCTTTATAGTCATATAATAGCATGGCCAAGCATGCTAAACTTGTAATGCAGAGAGTAGAAAGAGTCCAGGTAAAAATACTGATAGTTTTAAGAAATGCTTTTCCCTACCTCCTTTCACTAACCAGCTTGTAAGTTTTTCATTATGCTTCCTTTCTTTAGCATGAAAAATACTGGTGTGTGCTGCATATACTGAAAGCAGTTTGCATTTCCCCAATCCCTGCTTTCTACCAATTATCACAAGAAATTCTCATAACCTTAAAGTCTTGTATCATTTATGCTGCAGACAGGAATATACTTCATCCTTTAAAACAGAGTTGTAGGAATGCCTTTCTGTTTCCCTGCATAAAGATGCTACCCAGAACTGGCAAACCTAAACAACATCTCAGGAGATGGAGCAAACTCTGAAACAATGAGTTCATTGGTAATGTTAAGAGACACGGAGGGTTGTACCTAAAGTTTTACAAGTATGTAACTATTTATTTCAGCAACACCTCTAGGCAGCTTGATGGCTAATAAAGCACTAAACAACATGTATGTTTCTGTAGAAAGACAGAAGTAATTTTCAACACAGAATTACATTTTTTCCCCCCTGAAACCTACTCTTCCTGTAGATTAAACCTTTTCTGTTCTTTAAAATTTTTACAGTTATCTAAATGTTGTTCTTATTCTGTAGGTTGGCTGTTCAATATAGCAAGGAGGTGAGTCAAATACAGAGAAAAGAAGAATAATGAATTCTAGTTCAATACATCATGAAACTCATGTGATGATTGAAAAGGAGACAAGATAGATGCTGGATTAGTGCAGTAAGAAGTGGGTGCAGAAAGCTAAATACTGTTATTTTAAGACTTCCTTTTGCATTTTCATTGCTTCCATTTGCAGACTTCTTCCTCCTATTTGACAGTATTCTGTTACATAAGCTGAACTGCACTGGAACTTCTCTGCACTTATTTATTAACTGTGGGCATGATACATTCTGATTTGTGTTTCTACATAGAAAAATAAAAAAAAAAAAGGTTATTACCATCCCAGCTCTTGTCATCTGTGTGCTTGCTTTTAGAAGTCTGAGAGAATTAAGGGGAAAGCAAGTTTTACAGCCAACTGAATGCTTTATATAACACCTGTTCTGTAGCTGGTCAAGAAGGTAAGTAGACCTGATAATCTTTTTGCAGGATGCAACTAAGTGATCTCAGACCTGAAAAGAGCTGGGGTTTGTTGTTGGGTTTGTTGGGGTTTTTTGTACATTATTTCACTTACAAAACAAGCTAAATCTATTCACCCTCAAAATTGTCAGAGTGGTTGGTAACAAAATGCTAAAAATTTTCTATCTGTTAAAGACAAACTCAATTCACACCAATAAGAAAAAATTAACAGCTTATGAAGAGATGAAGTATTCTCAATGACTAAACAATTGCTAAGTAAGCATTCAGTATGGTCACATTAAACAATTGGTAAGTGAGCATGAACACTTCTCGCATGATAATCAGGTTGAGAAGAGGAACTATATCAAGTGAGGACTACAGTTGAGTAGGTGATATAGGACTAAGCTACTCCAATACGCATTCTGAAATGTACTGTAGCTAAGGGAAATATTTCAAGAGCATGATTATATTTTGCAAGACTAAATACTTCTGTGTCTATCTATAAAAATGTCAGCATAAATTCGTGTCTAATATTAACAAATGCAGCACTAAATTCAGATCGTTACAGCAGTGCAAGCATGTAAGAGACAAATCATGCAGTCAATATTACAATAGTCCAGCAAGCAACTAATGCAAATTACTGCATTTTCCATTTTCACACTTTCACATGCACAGTAAGTCCTGTAAGTATTTTGACTTACCTCTTGTGAGAAGCATCTCCAAAGTACGCATGCCAAAGAATTTTTTTTTTTAATAATTGCCCAAATAATAAAAGACACTATAAGTTTATGGACATCTAACCACTTATCCCATATCACAAAGAGAAGATAATGTACAATAAAGGAATCACATGTCTGAGCTACACTGTGTTCCTCCATTTGAGTGATTATCTAACACAGTTGTGCTTTAATACATTCATTACTGTTAAGATTCAGAAGACTGTGTTATGACTAGGTAATTTTAGGTCTAAGGGCAAACATGCAATCTCTGATATAAGGTGGTATCCTATGATAGTTAGTGACTCTTCAGTATTAGTTTCCTGTTGCTTCACAATAAAGTGTTGAACTATTGTTAGGCTCACTAATCTGTTCGCTGTTACCCCATTTTTCCTATTTTGGCACTGGTCTCACACCAAATAATAAACAAGCCCTCCTCTGCCCCCCAAAACAGAACCCAAAAAGAGAGCTGAAAGCTTTAGCTTCCTTGCCGTTGCTGCTGGTTTCAGGGAATTTGCATCATCAATCTCTCTCCAAAACCTGGGAAAATTCAGATCCAGATCTGGATCTGAAGTACTGACTCAAGTTTATTTCTGATTTTTGTTTTTTTAGAAAGCCTCCTTTGCTGGTTCTGATACATACCAGTACTAGTTAGCTTTATATAGTGCTTGAGTTGGGTGAAAGACATTGGAGTGTGGGTCTAAACTCAACAGAAGCTCATGCATCAAAAAAAGCGAGAACAACTGATAGCTTATCAGCTTTTAGGCCAAGCAGGGGTGCCCATCCCATGTGGAGCTCATGCAGACAGAGAAGCAGTTGTCCAGCATAGAGGTAAGTTTAACTCTTACGATTGTGCCATAAGGTCTCACAACTTCTGTTCAACTCAGAACATAGCAGAAGCTAGTCCAAGGCTTCAGAGATCTGGTGTTACACACCGTATCCTTCTTTTCAGCTCACTCTGTGAAGGCTTGAGATAAGATGCTCCCAACTCCTGCTGAATTAAGGACTGTGTAGGAGCTAGGAGATGCTTCTTTTCACAGATTCTTCAAGATCTGCCTCTGACAGAGACAGCCTCTCTGCTTAGTTCTGAATTTGTAAGGGCTGAGATCATGGAGCTACTCCTATTTTAGAGGGAAAATCTTGATTCTGCCAGGACCAGTGGCTAGGAGCTCTCTTCTCCTGGGTGCAGAACTGAGTGACAGCTGGGAAAAACTCCCTCTCACTGCAAGCACCAGTCTACTTAGAGTACAATATTTGTATGTCCAAGACCCGGTATTAAAAGGAATCTGATTATATAATTTTCTCCCTCCACCAACATTGAATATTTAAATTCATAAAGATGTAAGTTTGTTGACTGCAGCACAGCTGAAGGACCTCCCCCCCCCCACGCCCCCAAACCAAGTTACAGAAAAATTTCTAACAATGAGATATCTGTTTGATCTCTCTATGGCATTATTACTTCCTATTTGCTGCTAATCTTGCACAGCAGAAGCACATTGACTGCTTTACATTTAGGTTTTTTGCTTGACCCCAAGGAACATTTGTGACAGGAGCATACATCTGAGGAAAGGTTTTGAGTTTGTATTACAACAGAGCTCAAAATATTGAGGCCAATATTTTTTGAAGTCCCCATTGTAGTTATGAGTGGTGCCCTGAAAGCATTCAGAAGGTGAGTTCTGACTTGCCATTTGTTTAACAATAGAGCCTTGAA
>JAVJGG010000082.1:21900872-21924625 GCA_035590195.1 Aviceda cuculoides | reverse complement strand
CCCATCCCACTGCGGGGGGGGAGTGAGTGAGCGGCTGCGTGGTGCTTAGTTGCTGGCTGGGGTTAAACCACGACAGCATTAGAGAAGTTTTGGGAGAACTTTTGTCATATTTGACAGTATATAGGATGTTGGCAGCATTATTAAAATTAGTTTGCAATCATCACTAGTTTTCTTATTCACTACTGACAGTTTCAAAAGAGAAGGGAAGGTGAGCCTAAGAAGTGGATTACTTGAGACCAAAAATTACAAGGAAGTCTTCATCAGCAGGGTATTACAAATATCTGTACATGGCAATCTAGATGGTCACTTTAGCTGGGGAAATAATCCAGCTATTAACCGTCATCATGCAAAAGATTTAGAATTTTTATGATATGTAGTAGACCATTCAGACTCTTGTATTACTTATACAAAAAATCTACTTTTTGGATATCATTTTCCATTCCCTAATGGCATGCTAGAGAAAACAACATTGTTCTGTTCTAAAGATATAATGGGAAGTGAATTCTGTCTGTGTGATTCACCTGTAATTATCTTTCCATTGTTATTTAGCAATAAACAAATTTTTCTCCTTTGTACAGTGGCTTTTAAAAAATATATTCTCCTCCCATTCCACCTGTGGCTTTCTAAAGTATAACTGTTATAACACAGCACTGAAAAGTGGCATGCACTAAGCAACTGAAAAATGACGTTATGAAAAAAACCAGTAAGAACCTGGTAAAATAGATTTTCAGCTATATCAGAAATGGATCATTTTAATGAACATGCACATTCCTCCATTTTTTTTCCTGTCTTTTCACTAGAAATTTTCACTCTAAAATCTTTAGAATACTTATGATAAGGGATATGTTAAAATATAAATGTTATATTTAAACAATAATACATTATAATATTGTGGCTAAAATACATCTCTAATTGGATTTAAATATACATTATTTAGTTTTCATGTCATACTGTGTGGTGACCTTTTATAGAATTTGCAAAAAATTCATTATTTAGATGGTTATTCTTTGCTAAATATTCAAAATCAGTTTTCACTTTCTTAAATATTAACTATAACATACTAACATTGGAAAGCTTAATCACGCTATGTTTTGTATTACTTACATTTTTCAAACAGGTCGTTGTATTTGCATGTATTTTCTTTAAGCTAGACCATTTTACCACCTAACTAGGGGTTCTTCACACTTCTGACAGGTATAATGCAACTGCAGTATTTGCAATGGAACTCTGCAAATGAGCAAATGTAGATGCATACAGCTCATTTGAAATATTGAATGCAAACAGGATTCTGTGTATGGCATTCATTTTCTGTACATTAACAGTACTTAATCACTATTATTATTATTACTACTATTAAGGTTTTGTTACAACTGAAGCTAATCGGAAGGGAATTTACTGAGTATTTTGGAAGTGGTTGATACACAAAAGTAAAAATATATTGTATACATGACCAAATTCTCAGCTGCATTAAACTCACATCGGAACAGATAAATGTTCTGGGAGTAAGGAAGAAAAGCTTCAGGGTTTCCCCAAAAGGTGTTTCTAATGGTTCTTTGACAGCACAGTGACTATTAAAGCACATTAGCAGCTGCAGCAATGAATCCCTATCAGAAGAAAACAGCTGTACTCTGAAGCCTGTGACAGTGTTAACCACAGGCAAATTCCCACCAAGTCTATGCTTGCCACACTCCCTTTGTCTGCCACAGCCCCTCTGTCCACTACAGGCTACAAAGATAAATGGTTTATTGATTAGGCTGGTTTTCTACCCTGTTGGGGTATTGCCCAGCAGTAGCAAAAGTGGGTTTGGAGTAATATGGGGGTTGAGGAACCTTTAAACAAAGGGAAAATCCTATAGTGAGAGCAAATAGGCATAAAGTGTTTACTGAAATATTTAATTGCAGTTTTTGCAATTTATGACATGACTGTTATTGATGTGGTGTCAATAGTAATGAACTAGTTCCTGTGATACTGGAGATTTAAAGTACCTCCCATCTGTGTCTATTGGTGGTTCCTATTTTTACAACTAAAGGAAAGACATCTTTTCATTTGATTCCTCACCTCTAGCAATGACATGAAATGCCCATATGCACATGCAAAGGACTTTTTATGGTGAAAACTGATTATCTAGTTAAGGTAAAAATGCTGCTTCAGGTAGTGTAGATACATTTCAACACCGACACATGAACACGTTGCAGTTAAATCAGAGATTATAGTGAACCACGTCTTTCAAAGGAAAAAGGTGGAAAATTTGATTTGCCTGCACAGAGCTTTTCCCATTCATATGGTGGATTTTTAACTTTATTATCCACACAATGAAAGAGTCTGATTAACAAATTGGAAAACCATTACAAACGATAACTTGCACTTAAGCTGTTTTTTACAAAGGAGTTCTGCCATCCTGGATATCCAAGTACCAGTATCAGAATACTGCTAAGGTAAATGACCAGTAAAAAACATACTAAGCGGTGCCTGAGACTGAAAACATAGGCTCGTACTGGAAGTAATGTAACAGGTATTCAGGATGTTGAAAAATTAAGTCATTTTTGTTTAGATGCCACTCTGCAAAACATAGTCCTTATTTTAAAATTCTGTAGCTGTAACACTTACAGACTTAGCTCATGATTACAATTCTCCTTGACTTGTAGGCCACAAAATGGGATTCAAAGCATAGTTATTTCAGCAAAGTAGCTACTTACTCTATTTGCATTCATTTTGCTGTAGTTTAAAATACAGCTTAAGACATACAATAGTTCAGAAATAAGTCCTACACTACATCACACTGCAGGACATTAGAACTTTATTTCCCTTAAGTACACTAAGCTTTTAATCAATGAACCAATGCCATACTATTAATAATATAGAAAAAGAAGTATGTATGTCTATATTCCCAGTAATCACTCTATTCATTTTCAAAGAAGAGTTGTACATGGGAGTCAGAACTAAGGCAAAAGCAGTGAACTCAACAGCAACATTTAGAAGCTTAGTTCTGCTAAGTCTTGATCACTCTCTCAGAGTTGATCACAACCATTAAGTTGAGTGAAACAATGTTCTATACTGTGTAGTCCCTGACCCTAGGTGCCTAATGTCTTCCTCGTTAACCACTCAAAGAAGCCACACATTTCATTCTTGACTGACACGATACCTTCGGCCATTTTTAGTACTTCGATTTCTTTATTTTTCCAATTTGCTTTAAAAATGTTTGCAACTTCTTTGAGCTGTACTACATGATTTTAATATTAGAGAGCTGTGTACCTCTGGGTATTGAGGTAAAGACTGCATTCGGGGGGGGGGGGGGGTGCGGTGGAGCCTTTTTTTGGTATCTACTTGCCTCGATGTTACATTTCCCTCACATGGGCAAAACCCCTCCCCAAAATGAAAAAGCTCCACTTAAAGTCCTATAACAGATAAAAATCATGTAAAATATTAAAACCAGTTCATTGTACCTTGCCAATATATTCAAAGATGCACAGATTAAGAAACATTATATACTGTGGACTTACTGCACCCCTACCTGTATTCTACTTTAAAATGAACAATGATGGCCTTGAGTGGGAAAAAAAACCCAATGAAACAGATCACAATAAAATCAGTTCCTACTCAGCTGGGGGAGATAGAGGAGAGGAAAATGCCTTATTTCAGTCAGGATTGACTAAGTGTTCTAGAAAGGTTTTGCTACCTGAATTTTTTGATAAGACGTAAGCATACAATATCACGGGAAATAAGACTGTGGCTCAAAACAAACACTATCCAATTTCATGGAAAAAAATTCCAAACAATGATAAAAGACAAGACACTTGGTACATATGAAAACTGAAGGAAGGGTAAAGATACCAGTACTGTAAAATGTAACTTAGTGTTTTAGGCTATTAGTTTTCTATTTTAAACAAAGGAAGTTCTTTGTTCCTGGATATATTGTACTGTCATTCCTTACGTCTTTTAAACTCCAATGGGTTATTGTTGAACCAACATGACCAAGCAGACCTTGGTAAAAATTTTCTGTGCGACTCATGGCATAGAGCATTGCAATTGCTGGTTAAACATTTAGGACAACACTAAAAAATTCACTAAGAGCAAATATTGTCACAACAGCAGTGACAACCTTTAGCAAAACTACAGACTTCAAAAACCCACAAAAAGAAATCCTTCAAAGCTTTGTTGTCAGTTTTCAGTGAGCATATTAAAAAGTATTGAGAGTTTTCCTAACGTTTCAAGGCTTGAGAAAAAAATGGACCAGAATGCCAAAGTAGGAAGAAACCTGGCAACCATTTTCAAAGAAACCCACACAACTGACTGATGCACAAGCAGGGTTGAATTTCTGAAATATGAGAAACACAATCAAAAATTCTCCAAAATTACACTAGTATACGTACAAATGCATTTCATGCCATCACGCGCATGCCGGTGTTCACAGCCAACACACTTCCACCCTGTGAATCCAGGCTTGCAAGTGCACTGTCCAGTGATAGGGTCACAGGGGACAGGCAGGGAACCGTATCGATCACACTCACATTCCTGGCAGGAGTCTCCTGGAGTTTGTGGGTTTCCCGTGTAGCCAGAAGAACACCTAAGCATTGCAAATACAAACCAGGTTTGGCTGAGAACCATAGGGTACTACAGTGAATACTTGGCAAGATTCTAAATAATACTTCTATGCTTCTATAACAGTACTTCTATAACAATACTTCTATAACAGTATTCAGTTAAACTGACAAAAAATGTTTCTACTTTAGCAATGTTTGATCTATAGAACTTTTTTTCCCCCATTAGCCACCTGTGTTTTGTGTGAGAAGTGAAATCTCGTAGGAGACACTTGCTAATTTTGATCATCTTAGTCCCACGGCGTTGCTATGGATGGGACAACAGCTGCTGTTTAGGTTATTAAGTTGCAATTTGGTCATTAATATTTTTTATCTAAGTGTCTTTCACAGTGAGTGCCCATGAGGACACAATAGTCACTAGAACAAAGCATATGAGTGGCATCGAGACACACTCTAAGCATGGTATCTAATTTTAGATAAATTTTGTATTTTTCAGTTTAATTTCTGAGGCCCAGGGGGAAAAAAAACAACCCACAAATCAGAAAGTTAAGACTACAACAATATCTGTGATATAAATAACACTGATTATCAATTTACAGTGGGTGTACATAAAAATTGCCTATTATGGCTGAATTTTAACAATACATAAAGAGGAAATAACTTATCCGAAGACACATATTTAAACATTAGTACATCCATGTTTATAGCATTGAAGGACATTGCTCTCCTTCATGTCTTGCCTGCCTTTCATTGTCCCTCTTTCTTTTTCTTCCATTCATCTTACCTTTCACAGTACTGGCCTTCATATCCAGGTGGGCATGCAGTGCACCGGTAATCACTAGGTCCTTCCACAACACAAGAAGGGCTAAAACTAAAACAAAAGCAAATAAAAAACTTTTCCACTCTATTGCATCATTTCACTCTAGTCAACTGCCCAGAAGAGCCCATGGTAAGCTCCACTTTTAATGTCAATGGCAGCATTTTCTTATCTGTTTATAAAGACCTGCGGGAGATCCCTCCTTCCTATTAACAATTTTGTGAATGCCTTGCTGTGATACTGGCGCAATTCAGAGAAGTGCTGGAAGGGCACAATCAACAAGGGTTGTATCAGAGGGGATGGAGTCAACAATGCTCCTGCTGTAGGTTTGTGTGATTGAATGGTGCTGTCACTCATAGAGGTCAAGAAAAGGAAGTAATGGGAAAGATGTGAAACAAAAGATTAAGAAACTGAGCTGACAAACATCCAGCCTCTCCAGTCTGATTTAATTTTAGTTTGCATAAAAGGAGATAAGCTGGAAAGAGTTTACTCAAAGGTAAGACATAAAGAGGGAGAAAGGAACCGAAGTCATAGCAATGTGGAGTCTTCCAAAAAGGCAGCATCAGATGATCTTCTCAAGGATGTACTGAAAAGACTGGCCTGCAGAGGAAAAAAATCCTAAAAGCTATCTCCTTCATCTTCAGGGAGGGGTCATATTTTAATCATAGGAGATACTAGATTATTTTTACTAAGCCATGACATAGATGAATAACTAGTGACTGCAGTGTGTACCTATGGGAACGGTGCAAAGTAGCATGTTGCTGGAATATTAGTGCATTAAGTGCATGCACAGACAGTTAAAACAAACAAAAACGGTACATAGGGGAAAAGAAACACAGGTAAATATTAAAACGGTGCAATACTGTAAAACTCTCTCAGCTCTATGTGGAAGAAGAACCAGAAAAGCACAGAGGTAGCTAGCAGTGACCCTAGAGCTCCTTCTTGGTACAGTACAGCCAGCATCCTACTCTAACTTGCTTATAATGCACTAAATCTATAGTGCTTGAATGAGTGTATAAAATCACACCTTTGCAAAAAAAATGTAAAGAAATTGATCTATTACTCACAAACTCATTAGCCAATACAATTTCAACTCTATAAAAATAGATCCACACCCCTAGGAAAAACTCATTCTCTCTGTTTTGGTGGGGTTTTTTTTTCAGCTCATCATGTTCAAAGCTGACTGCTGATTGTACGGGAGTATAAAACCAGTATTTAAAACCTTAGTGGAGTTTTGTAAAATTTCATAAATAAAAATAATTACACTATACTCATTCACAAATAACACATTAGCCATGACACAATAAGGTAATGAGATAGCTCATTAGCTATCTGCTTGACATGCAGATTATGATTACCATAAAAGAGCTGCAGGTAGATTTTTTTCCTTAATAGTATCTTGAAGAGCTTTCACTGAGCTGCACAACACACACAAATCCAAGGCGTGATACCCTAATTTTCCACCTAATTCTGTAGCTTTATAGAATAGATGCATCCCACCTAGGCCTATCCATCTAAAAGTTAGGCATGTAGTCTAAGTCACCTGTTCAGGCATCCTCTATCAGCACTGGAAAATGGATATGCACAGACAGGTATATACATACATTTGAAACATCTCCTCCCCCATACTCTCTGCAGTGGTGGTTTTCTTCAGTTTTAACATGGGTGAGATGTATAGTTGTCTGTCCCTGAATTTACTATACAGCTACCAAAATTGTTGATGGTTACAGCTAACAGAAGTAGAAATCCTGTCCATGACGCCTAGAGACATCTAAGTAAAGCTCTATAAAACCCAAGCAGTTCTGTTTCTGGATGTGCTCAGATCTGACTCCTCTCTTGACAGCACTAAGAAATTGGATAACTATGTCATGATTAATTGTATTTACCAATTTCAGACTAGGTGTTATTCACTTATCTCCTATGAAGGTTTTTGAACAAAAAAGCCTCATGATCACCTTTATGTGAGCATCACACAAACAGCCCTGACAACATCCGCAGCCATGCAGGCTGTGTGGCTGCATGAGGTATTGGCACTTTGCTTACTCTTCCTTCCTCAGGCAGCTCAGCAATCTGAGCATGCACCCAGGACACACATACTACCTGGACCCCACACATTTCTCAACTGTCGAGCACTTCAGCAACACCCTCTTCCTGTGCTTTAGGTTAGCTTTTGGACAAGATATTCACATGATTTCTGGAGTACAGTGTGGAGAATATGTCTAAATTCTTGTAGCAGGGAGCCATAACCACCCAGGTGAAGACTCCTGCTCATTTTCTGATCTGACACCTGTATTTCTGGGCAACCAAAGGTTTTTAAGCCCCAGAAAAAAATAAATAGGATTGAATGATATTTTCAGCACTTCCTACTTCCAGTTAGTAACAAAGGTTTTTCCAGTGTATTTGCTGATGTGCGAAACTGAGAAGCTTGGTTGATCTTGTTCTTTGCAACCTGAATGTCCTTTTTTGATACTAGTAGCTAGAACACATAATCAAGCCGTAACAGAAAACATTAATGAAAAAGGGTACAACTCAGAAAAACTTGCAGTTAAGACCACATTATAACTTTCTGAGATAAAGGGTATTTCTTTAAGCCCCTTCTGTGATTGTTTTGGTTGTTCTCAGTTTGGTGTTTATGAGGTTTGGAAGTCTTCTTAAAAACACTTGACATGGATGAAAGACCATGATGTGTTTAGCTACTGATGTTTGAGAAAGGGATTTCTTCCTTCAAAATGAACCTCAGACCACCCCAAAATGATAAAATGAAGAAGAAAAATAAAAAAAAAAAAACAAACAAACCCAAAACCAAAACAAAAAAAAAAACCAAAACCCCTCTGAGATATACTGGCTGGAATACTCACTAAAACATCCTAAAGCTCAGACAAAACACAGAAAAATGGTTTTAAAGAACACTTCCGATATTTCAAGAGAACAATCGTGAAACACAAACCTTTTCAGAGCAGTACTACGGTATGATGCCAAATATCATTACGAGTTTCTCAGCAAAACAACAAACAAATCTCAAGTGCTAAAGCATCATCTGTTGGGAACACATGCGGACACATCGTGGCAAGGCTCATTAGCATAAAGCAACCAATAAAATTTATGCTGCAATAACTATATTGCCTTTAAATTATTCTGTCTTTCACAAATTGCCTAAAACTCATGTAACATTAAATAAGGAA
Organism: Aviceda cuculoides; assembly: GCA_035590195.1. Lineage (NCBI taxonomy): Eukaryota > Metazoa > Chordata > Aves > Accipitriformes > Accipitridae > Aviceda > Aviceda cuculoides. The sequence continues at coordinate 21,916,088 of JAVJGG010000082.1, read as the reverse complement.
TCAATAAATTCCACAGTGGAGCAAGAAAGGCACTGTAACACATTTATACCAACATAATATACAAGCATAAGACTTTTTACAGCTCCCTTGTGGCTATATTGTACTTGAGTTCTGCTCTAGCTTCATTTGTGAGAATACCTTTATAACACACATTCATTATATGTTGAGTATTGCATTTTCTAGCACTTATTAATTTATTCATCACAAATCAGCAAGGGAGCAATTTCTGACTTTTAAAGGAAGATCAATTAGCTAAAGCAGACATGAAACTTTTTAGTATGACTTACATGATGCATTTCTCCTGTAGTCATCTGAAAAAGGACACAATGAACCCAAAACAAAGTTCTTGCTTGCTGGAAAGGTAATTCTGCATCAAGAATTGGGTTACTTACTTGTTACTAGAAATGGATAGGGGACAAGCACAAGGCTGACAGTCACCCGGAGAGCCTTGGACAACACCATAAAATCCCAGCGCACATCTCTCACAGTGGTGACCGGCAGTATTGTGCTGACAATTCTGCAGAGGAAGGAGACAGAATGAAAGCTGTATTTGATAATTACGAGAAAATAGACAACATTTTGTTCCCAGCCTCAGGGATTCAAACTTATTTCAATTCATAATTTCTCTCTCCCTGATATGATTCACAGTGGGACTGCTTGCTTTAAGCATCTATCAAATGCCTGCTGAGTTATATATGGGTTTACAAGGAGAAAGAACAGAGGCCTGTAGCTAGCCAGATGTATCCTATGGAATTTCTTATCCCATTCATCCTTCCTTCCCTCTTTTGTTCCAGCTGTTGAAGCAGGAGAAATAATCAATTAAAATTCAATCTTACTGTATGAGGTCACCTGTAAGAGCAGTGTTGTGTTTCTTGCACACCACACGGTACATTGCCTCTTTAGTTTCCAGGTATCTAGTTTTTCTTTTTACACAAGTAGTAATTCAGAGGAAAAAAACACTGCATAATCTGAACTCTAGTAAATCAGATTGGAAAACTTTAAAGGCAGATGGTTTGCTTTTATGACCCCCTTGAACTCTGACACTTAAGCTATTTAAGCAAAACTGGATTAAAATATTGTCCTCTATTTTTTTACATCAGTTACACAACTTATAAATTTTACATTAAGATTAACCTAGTGCATAGGTTCAGAAATGTAATACCTGACAAATTGATGTTTCAGAGTCACACATAGTACTGTGTCCATGACATTGACATACAACACAGGCGCCTAAGGACTGAGCAGGTGTCCTTCCCGCAGGTGGAGATGGAAGCCTATAAAATCCTGGAGAGCATGACTGCAATAAAAAAGATGCAGAAGAAAACAGATCATTACAGAGCGGACTGGGTATGGGGAGCATTGCAAGCTCATCTTTCCAATCACCAGTTTTTACAAGTTGTGAAAAGAACCTGACAGGCTTCCAGCTGTGTTACAAACAATATAGAGTACTTTACAGATAACAAGAGCCAGCCCTAATTGGAAACTGCTGAAAAATCCCTGAAGCACTCCACTGGCACCAAGCTTTTCATATTACAGCTTGAGAGACCTTTCATTCAGATGCAGAATACCTCACTGTTCTCACTGTGCATCAAGCATCATTCCTTTCATTTCTTAAGAATCAGGTTTGGTTTTGAAATAATTTTTTTGCATGGACTGTGGAGAGCAAGCATGATGATTCTGTTTCCTTCGCCCTTGGTGAGTTTTTCAGGTTTGACAAGCTAATATCTGCCTACACACTGCCTGATGGATAACAAGCAAAAGCTGAATGATAATAATAAAAAAAATGGCTGCATGGCTGCATTATTTATAGCTATATAATTTAAAGACCACAAAAGTACAGAATTCAAAATATTAAAGGTTTTCCATGTCTTCAGACTACCAGCCTTGAATGAAGTTTATCTATCACTAAGCCTCCTCTACCCCAGCTTGGCAAGTAAAATTCCGAGAGCAGCAATCCAAAAATTACTAGCAAAGCTGACACATGCAAAATCAAGCACTTGATCTTTATTTCAGGCTTATTATACACATCTATTACAGTGTCTCCATAGCTCCCAGAAAACACACAGCTATGGCAGCATAAAAATACAGAGGACCATTCTGACAGGTCAGACCATGAGGGGTATGTGCATACAGAGAAGTCACTTGTCCCACATATAAATCCCACCACCTAGTGGTGCTAGGAGCCTATGAAGGCTCTCTGATGAGGTCATTTCCTACTGTTGACCACAGTTTCTGCTTTTCTTGGAAAGAAGGGGAATAGTACACTTTCTACACAGTAATAAAATGGATGCAAAATAAAACAAAAGAGAATCTGGAGTAAGTAACTTTTCATGATCAAAAGCAGGATTCTTCAGTCAAGCACTAGCTGACTGACATGCTACATTCTATTCATATGACACCACTCTGACAGTTTTATAATCATTGCCAAAACCTCCAGGAGTCTAAGTTATGGAAAAAGCATAAACACAATTATTTTCTTTAGAATCACAAAGAAAGTAATCTAACTCACTTCTGCTTTTCCCCTTTTATTTTGACTTAGACTACATTAAGTTCACTGAAGCATGGAAACAGTCTATCTGCTTTTTCATGGTTTGTAAAGAATTCCAATTTAGATAAATAATCTCAAATGAAAGTAATTTTGCTTCTTACTACAATTTCCTAATTTTCTCCTCCCTCTCCATCCCCACAAGAGTCCTTGTCCAAATATGGTACAAAACACAGCTTTACAAGTTCTGAGTGACTTTAGGATCGGAGTATAAATATATGGTACATCCTCATCTCTAACTGTTTTTTCTGATATGCTACTGACACTCTTCTCATCTATTTTGATCTAAGTATTTCTGAGATGAAATGGGACACAGACAAAAGATGAAGCAGACTACATTTTCCATTACTAGCTTGGAAGTTTTTCAAAAGTAGCCATCAGAGAAACTTTTACCACTGCTTTTTCAGCCTGCTACTGGGTTTAAAACAAACAAACAAACAAACAAACGTCGCTTCTAGTAAAAACTGCTGTGCACATAGTCCTCACAATGCAATTAGAACGTAAATCATGAAATAGATACATATACCCTGTTAGCATTTGCTTAAAAAAATGCCTGGGTATCAGATGCTTTTTTCTCCTGCCAAAATTAAATAAACCTTCACAGAACACACCATAACCTTCACTAAGCACACTAAAAATAAACTAAGTTATGAGTATGTGAAGATCGCACAATTAAGCGCAAAGTATGAAGGTTGCAACTGAGACATTTATTCCAGCCCCTGGTGGGTGTGAATTAAAATAAAGTTTAATTACATTATCATATATTTTCCTTTGAAAATACAATTTGTTACAGTAATTTTAAAAAAAATCTTTACTTCTGAGCAAATGCTGGAACCTATTAATTTCTCATATGTGTATTTACACACATTTGGGTGTATGCTCTTACAAAAACAGTGTGCAAAGAAAATTACTTCATTCACTTCATTGCACACGTTTCCTACAAACTCACTGTTCCTGTTGCCTCATTTGCTGTGTATACAATCCTGTAAAACATCTGAAGGGAACAGATTTCTTGCAGATAACAATGAATCTTTCCCTTCATTTACTCACTCCAAATTTTCTCCCACTGCTAGCTTGGGGGAACCCTTTACAAGATTCCACTTAGTCAGGATGTCTGAGGGATTTGCAGAATACTCACAGTGCTGTTCCCTGCTACCTCCACCTAGCAATTGCAATAAAGGCATTTGGAATTGCTAGTGCTGCTTAAAAATGAAAACATGGTGGTTTGCACACAGAAAGACTGCCAGTCTCATCATCAAGAGCACAGACAGTCAAAAATGTTAACTTCTATTCTGCAGTCAACGTATTACATCTTCTCTGGCACCTATCATAAGATCCATGTTACAAAAGCATACAAGTCAGCTGGTTCTCTGTAAAACTTGGGTACTTTTGAAACATGCAATCTTCAGCATGAAAATGATTACATAAATAATATACTGCATGTATAAGGAGCACCGAGCTCACTTAGTTGACCAGGGACTAGTTTTCTCCCAGTTTCTCCCAGTGTTCAATGAGTTAGAAATTACCAGACTTCAATGGTGCAGGACAAAAGTTTCCATTAGTATCAGATCTATTTTGTTTTCTTTTAAGACACAGTGATTCGACTGCTTCTAAGAATAAAGTAAAATATGCTATTTGGACCATGTTCCAGAATTTCTGCTCCTCTTTACAAGCAGCTCTACTGCTTATATAAGGGTTACTGAAATTTGATACGAGGCAAGCTTTTGCGTATGGACTGAGCAACTTCTTCTTATGCGAGTCCTACACCAGCACTGGAAGAATAATCGTGGGAGAGTAAAATGGAAGGATATCTGCCAAAACTCAGAGGCCCTTTTCAATGTATTTTCATAGGTCCACTTGGATAAATTATAAGAATTCAGAAAACTGACTAAACGTGCACAGTAGATGTTTCCTCAAGCTTTGAAAACATCTTCCATGAAGCTTCTTTCATGAAGCACAGACATGCTACAGAATGGTTCTCATTTACATTTTTAATTCATTTGCAGTGCTATTTTGGGCAGTCAAGCACATTAAATGAAAGCAAACCAGACAACTTTCATTCTATTAGTGTTCGTCCACAAAGGCATGCTATCAGAAGAGTTTCAAGAGGAAAGATCAACGTGAGGAATCTACAGATTCTCAACTACAAACTGCCTTTTTGACCAACTGTTCAGAATGCACTATTTCCAGTATTGCTTTTGCAATGACTTCTCTTTTTAAATTTTGTTGTTATTTGAGTTATTCATTATAATACAAACATTTAAGAAATCAAAATTGAAATGCTGTTTAGCTTTTTTTCAAAACAAAGTATTTCAATCAACCATACAGCTTTATATGGGAATTTAAATGTCAAACAAGGCAAACTTAAAAATCTGGAAAGCCTTTACAGAACAGAATTTTAAAATTCTCCATAGCTCTGTGTAGAGTGCTTGGTGCTACAATTTTAATAACGTTCTTTTAACTTCTTTTGTTTTGACTTTGTTTTTATACTTTATTTGGTGGATTTCATTAAACTGACAGGTATTTTACTTTTCAGGAATACATAGTATGTAATTTAATTATTCATTATTACAAATATTAATTTGTAGTTTACTTACAACTATCAATAATTCATAGAATCAATTGTGGGTTTTTTCATTTGGCATAGAGGTTTCCTGTATTTTTCTCCACAGATTCTGTGACCCGTCGTCATGATTAAACGATGCCTATAGTTCAGTCTTTCGGAAGATATATCATAACTGTACTGTGTATTATGACTTCACCATAATATAGCACAATCTGTTGTAATTACAATCTGTAATACTATTACAATAGTATTACACCCTTATCTGTCCAAAAAGGCTTGATCAGTCAGCATCAGTCACACAGTTCAGCCTCAGAGATGCTGACCCAGTGAAGCTCGCTTTCCTGTATTCTAAGTATTTGAGTCATCACCATGGCTTCAGTGGCATATTTGCCTAAAGCAAAAAAAAGTGCTTAAAATTCTTGTGGGAGAGATAACTGAATGAGAAAAATATAAGTAATTAAGGGCGAGTTGTTGCTAGTGAAATGAATTCTCACTCTAATTACTTATCACACCTTACTAATGAATGGACCAAAGAAGGTATAAAGACTTTTACCGGAAGTCAGGTTAGTACTGTACCTCACAAGACAAACCAGAATAACCCAATGGGCAGTCACATTTCTCAATCAAGTAAGCCTGAGGAGTCATCCCAGACACAGGGCCACTTTCAGCAACTTCCATTGAGATCTCAGAAATCCTGAAAAAAAGGAGCAAACATATCTAATGAGATTAGTCAAGCACTAACTCAAACCCAGTTAGTTCATAGTCTAGCTGGCATGGGAGAAAATGGTCTTATTTGGTTGTTTGTAGGGTTCTTGATCTACAGGGGGCAAACAGCACTATTTTTGTCTCTCCTAAGGAAACAACAAAGCTACCACAACCTCGTCTCATTTTCCATTTCTAGGCAATAGTATAACTAACTTTTCTCTCCTGCTTGATTCTACCTCTTTTTTAATCTCTTTTCAGCCAAACTATTAACAAAAGCTCATAGCTGATTCTTCATTTGGAGGGACTCATTAAGAAATTGAAGTCACATGCTAAATGCAGTTGCAGTTCATGATTCTCAGAGGTATGGCAATAAAACTGTTCACTAAACGAGTTTTTAATGAGGCAACTATTTAAAAAAATAAAATAAAATCTATCCTCAGCAACTAAAGCAACGTAACAAGCTCTAGAGCAGACTACAAAGACACTGGACATTTGCCTTTTTAGCAGGAATTTTAAGACCGGTAGCCAGATACATTTTTTTTTTTTTTCCTTAGGACAATTTAGACGCATAAACAAACAGTTTAAAGCAAACAAGAAATCCTACTATGGAAGCATCTGCTAGTATCAAAAGGCAATATGCTTTATGGCAGAGCTTCTGACATTTTAACTTTCCAAACATTGGTTTGATTGCATTAATAATAATATCCTTGCCTCCCAACCACTCCCTGTCTTTCCAACATGCATGCTGGCCTGCCAAGTAGGGTTGAGTACATCATGGACAACAAACATATCTAATGAAATACGCTTAATCCTAATGTACAGCAATGCTGTTCTTTTAGCTTACTTCTTCATTTTGGGGGTTTGTTAGTTTGTTTAAATGAATGCTATTATCTGGAACCCCCTTACTGTCTCTGAGAAACAAAAAGGGTAGAAGAGCGTAAATTTTAAAGCTTCAAATACAATGCCAACCTAAGAGAAAATGTCAAAGAACGTGTGACTAACAAGCTGAATAAATGCTGATAATGCTGCTAGAGTCTATTCATTAAGTGCCTGTGCATAGAGCTAATGCAGAGGAGCTCACAGAACTGCTCATCTCCTCATACTCATAGACCATTCCTCTGTTCCCAAACCTTGATTACCGAGCAACGCTCTTCTTCTGCACATTGGCATACAGGCACCAATGTCAGGATGACTGTAGAAAAAGCAAACACCTACTGATGAATTAGATGAGAGTTTTGTGATTGAGTTTAGGTGATCAGATCCATACCTCTTGATACCTTGTGTCAATGCAAAATCCCCAAATCATCTAGTATCCTAAACCCTGTGCTCTCTTCTTACTACCTGAAGAAACGGGTTCAGTGGAGCAGGGAAACTGAACAAAAAAAACTCCAAGCAAATAAAGCCAGGTCAAAACAGAAGACTGAAAATAAAGAGGGCAAAACCACTCAGATCTGGTATGTCAATGTAAGCTTGCATTGCAATCTCTGTACATTTAATGGAAAAACAAGATGAAATCTGCCTCCCCATCATCTTCAAGGCTAAGGCAACAGTCTGTGTGCTGCAAAAAACCTACTTACTGTCAGAAAGCTGTATTTACATAATAATATACTCTGGGACCACAAAGCTACCTGTTGTTTGTGTGAAAATGTTACTTAAGGAAGGTCAGGCTTTGTTGATTCTTGGAACATGTCTAACAGGCAGCAGTCCAACAACTGCTACCTGATCAGTGTCAGGGATATTGAAATAATTCACAGTCAAATTGAAAGCATACTTCCAATTCAAACTAATTTATTATCACAGCCCAGTTGCCTGAAAAGCAAAACAAAATCTAATAAAGAAATGTTTCAATTTAGAGCGGTGAATGTGAAAATGAGGGCAACAAAATGAACAATTTAAAAGAAAAATGTTTGGCTTTGGATTCTGAGCAGAAATCTCTAAATCACTAGTAATGCTGCAGCTTTGAAGCAGAAACATTATCATTGCTGCTAAACTATATAGCTAATACAGCACTAACACTAGAACTAGGGTATTTTTATGTTTCCAACTGCTGCTGCTGCTTTCACTTTATTTTAATACGCTTTTCCTGTAGTTTATCACTTATGTGCAGCTTTTAAACTCTGCAGCTGAAATTAAAGCACCATTAAAAACCTTAAAAAAATTAAAAAGACTTCATATATAATATTTTCCTCCTTCCATCCACAATTTCTTTCGCTTTATACTTTTCTACTATGCACAGTAAGGTAGAAAGAGACAATTTACCAGTTTAGAACAGGGCCCTTATTTAGAAAGCACAACACACTCTATTTAAATGCTTTATTATAAGACACTTAATTCAAACGTATGTTTAAAGTTGAGCATGAATATTGTCCTTTAAAGGGTCTCAGCCTATTTTTAATAAAAGCCTTCAATTCTTACACAAGCTAATATTCCACTAACCTTTAAAAACATTTTGGGGGATTTATTTTGTGGTCTTAAGCAAAACTTCCTCTGAAATCATTCAAGGTGCTAACTTGAAAAAAATAATAATGTATTCCTGCTGTTTATTTTCTACTTAAAGTCTTAGATGCCATGTGATGAATGCTACCCATGCAACTAGATGGATCATAAAAAATCTATTCTAACATAACCACCTCCAAAATCAAATACAGTACTATATGCAAGGTTATGACTTCAGATGGAGAGTTACCAGAAAGACCAGATGAACTCTTTTCTAAGTCCTGTTGTCATATAAAATATCACATTCTGAAATGTGACGCTGTAAAAATACATTTTGGTTCTGTACGTGCCACCTTGCAAACCTGCCCTGAAACTGGAAAGACCTCCTCTGTTCTGTTATATGCGTCATTACTAGGTAGCCTTGATAAAATGGTGGTATATTACAATGCAGGTCTAGTTCAGTCACAATGGTCATATGCATCTCAGAACAAACTCATGAAAAAGGATGTTAGTTTTCATAACTTTGCTCATGATGCTTGAGCTGAGATAGCATTCAATTTTTGCTTCCACAGCTGAACTAGGATCTGTAGTGCATAAAGGGAAGGGAGAAACAGACACAAAACATGGATATGTTTCTCAAACTTCCCATGTTGCATTGGACTTACTTTCATAACTCTTTCCACGGGAATTTGCTGTGTTTGTAATCCAATATCCTAAATGGACTATGCAAAAAATAAATGAAACCAATGTAAAACATTTATGGCATCTGTTGTTAATATTTAACATCTAGCCAGTGCAAGCTAGATGAATACTTTTCTGTAGATGATATATTTTAAACAGAGACAATAGCAGGAACGACTATGTTTTCTGTCACACAATGCTCCAAAGTTGCACGGTATCTGCCCCTACTATTCACCCTCAAGCTCCAAAAGTCATGTTCTCACAGAGCTATTTGTAACCTAGAAATCTAGAAATAATTCTAGCCTATTGCTTTTATGGCAGAATCATAAAAAGGACCTCTGGAGACCTTTGGAGTTTATCTCCAATTTTTCAGGTGTCCTTGCTGATAAATTTTGCTCACAAAGGATATTGTGAATTTATTATTAAAAACTTTTAGGAATACTCTATGTAATCTATTCCAGAACTTCTTTACCCCAGGAATTTTTCTCTCATGTCTAATGTGAATCTTTCCTGCTGAAGTTTAAGCTCATTTCTTTTTTTACTTACCCACCATGGCAACAGAGAACTGATTCTTTTCTTTTTCTTTGTGACAACATCTTATGCATCTTAAGGCAATTTCTAGCTTCTAAATACATCTGGTTCTTTACATCTTCTCTCACAGGTTGTATTTTCTAACCTGTGATGATGTTCACTGTTATCCTCTGAACACTTTAATAATTTTTTCCTGAATTGCAGTATCCAAAACTTGATGCTTAGGCTTTATTAGCGTCGGGTGGAAGTAAAAGATTAATTTTTTGCACTTTGCAGGCCGTATCTATTTGTACTTGCAGCTAGAATATTAGCATTTCTCCACAAGAATATTATTACTGAATCATGGTCACCTGGTGATACGTTGTAAACAACAGAACCCAATTTGAAGAATAGGTAACTCAGCATTGTTCCTTGTTTGTTCAATTAACTACTCCTTTCAGAGTGTAAAATCTTCTAGTTAACCTTTAGATTCCAGCAGATTTTTTTATTATTCCTTTCATCTTGCTGTCCGATGTCCACTTCAAATTCAGTAAGCATTACCTTCATTTCATCATCCAACTCATTAATGAATAAACTGCATAGAAAATGTTGAATATATCTGCCCCTAATATATTGGATTAAGTAGCATTTCATTAAAGGAGTACTCTTTCATCTTTGACTTCTTACCTCCTTTCCCACCTGCAAGAGAAAATTCCTTCATAGGCTAACATTTATATTTCATTACAGCACCATGTTTTCATAAAGTAGATAACACTTTGGGTTTGTTTTGGGATGCATGTGCCTACATGTGTTTTCCATTCTAGGATCCTGAAAATAAAGATTTCATTTGCCTATTGTGATTTAAATTTTCTATTGGATAAAATTTCCCTCTCCTGCACCTTCTGCTATGCTGAATGCTAACTCCTTCTGTTCTTCTCAGCAACTGCTTATAGCTTATGTTATGAATAAAAAATTCTGCTGGGAATAGCTGGGAGCTCTGTCAGGTTATCTGTGACTACTGCACTATTTTAAATCATTGCATGAAATAGTTACCTGCTCTGCCTCATGATATTGCCATGAGTAGCCTTAATAAGAATGTAATGAACATCATACAACACATTCATGAAGTCTTCCCGGGATACAGCTCTACTTGGTCTCGAGTCATCTCCGTAATGTTTCCAGATGAAATCTGCCTGGGATACCGTCCTGTTGATACCTGGGTCATCATGATAATATTCCCAGGGCACAGTGTTTCTGGCTCTACGGTCATCACCATAATATTCCCATTCATGCTGAAAGACAAAGGCAGATTATTAACAGTACTAAAAAGAACCAGGTGCTTAAGTTCTGGGGAAAAAAGCAGATAGAAATGTTACCTCTGTCATCTCTATCTCATGCCTTGTCAGCTGCCCAATCAGAGGGGCAGCCATATGCCGGACAATAATTCTTGTATGGGTGGGAGGTCCACCTCTTATGATGACTTGTGGGTAGTAAGTAGCAAAACCTGTCTCTTCTCGTGCTTCGAAGTAGATTGCATATTTCAGCTTCCCTCCATAAGTGGTCAGCTAACAAAGCAAAACACAAAGTACAAAAAGAAATCTCACTTTCAGTTAGCTAAAAATAAATTCCTGGGCATATGTAGGAGCTAGACACATTCTGCACCTGTGCGCAGTCTGATGAATGTGCATGTAGTAGAAAATAGCAATACATGCTTGTGGAACTATCTGGGGACAAGGGCTTTGTTCAAAAATAACCATCAGCAATTTGTTATTGTACTACACTAAAACGAAAATGTTATCTATTTCATTATATGTGTCTTGGTGTTCCCCTAAGCTCATGCTTAGAGAAAGAAATATCTAAACTTTCCCAAGCCAAACAAAGAAATATCAAAAGTGCAAAACAAATTGTCCCAGAGGTGCATAACAGTATCCAAAAGGAGGGTTATTTCAATCATTTTCTCCTACGTTACTTATAAAGATCAAGCATTTTTTGTTTAAAATGGAGAGAAACAAAAAGTTACAAAAGAGTTATATTAAATTAATGAAGCTTAATTTTTCAAATAACACTTTCATGAGAGAATCTATCCTGTGGAAAAATATTACATGTTACTGTCTGTAAATACCTATTTTAAAATAGTGTTTATGGAAGAGACTTATGAATTTCCATGATAATGGAGCAAATAATTTTTAATAATGGAATGGCATTTATTTTCTTTTGAAGTACCTTCCACTGTGTGATGACATGCTTATTGGAAGGGAAAACAGGCATTGCAAAATATAAATATAAGATTAAAAAAAAAAAAAAAAATATATATATATATATATATATATATAAAGCCATGTCAGTATTCAGTGGAATTTTATGTTTACCTTTCGTCCCTCAAACTGCTCTGGAAGTCTCCAGTAAACAGGTTCTGACCGAAGATCCTGCATCACCTGTTCTATATTCGCTACTATTTCAGGAGGCTGGAACGCGATCCCTGAAAGAGTGCTGCGCTGAAGCTTTTCATCCACCAGGGGCAGAATCATTTGCTCTGGCTTCAAGGTCACCTATGCATATTAAAAAAACAAACAAACAAACAAAAAAACGCAAAATGAGAAGAAAATCAAGTCTATTTTTCCCCCATGAAGTGTTAGGTCTTTAAATTCTAACTCTTTAAAAAATTATTTCTAGGTAATTTCATTTCACATCATGAGCAATTTGTCGCAAACCAGTCTTACTACTCCTTCAGGTATAAACAGTGATAACAATGAATTCCCCCCCAAGCCTTTTGCACCTTGTCCTCATGTTAACAAAGAAGGTACTAGCACTTGTTAAAATAGTTTCATCAGCAAGTGATCCCATCAATTTTATTGAAGCGATTTTCACAGTGCTATTTCAGTCTTGGGCCTCTTCTGTTCGGATTGTGAGAAGTGTACCTTAAAAAGAAGAATACTTCTCACCAACACTTATTATGCATCACTGGGGCTGTGGAACACAATGCCTAATCTGGTACCTTTACATAATATTCAAGCTAAGTGTTCTCTGGGAAATATGCAAAGAGTGAGGGCTCAGTGTTTCTGTAACTCTAAATTCAGATTTAATGGAAAATATAAGGATGCCACTTGGATACTTGTAATTTTCTTAGACTTGTTGAAAGAGTCTCAGTAGCATTATATAGAAATCATTATTTTGATCAAAACTTGTAGTAAGAGTCTTAGTAATTCCATGAAGATGAAAGTATCACAGGAAGTGTGTGAACAAATGCAAAGGCCTGGTATCAAAATTGCTTTCTCCCAAAGAGTGGGGAAAACAAAGAAAACAAATGCAGAGTCATACCTCTAACAGTCGTCCCAGCAACAGGCTGTTTACGAGATAGTGATCAGGTAATGAGGAATCAAACCAAGCCCTGTACTGTACTTTAAGCATCTTGGTATTTCCATTTACAGTAGTGTCTATGGACTGATCAGACATGGAAGCACTCCTAACATTGCCAGCCCTAAGTGAGATTTCCTGAGTTCCTATCACAATCATATTTTACTGTTTACTACTTTAGACATCAAGAAAGTGGACAACGCATTTGAATTTCAGATCAGCCTTGCCTTATTGTCATATAAGACAGGATTTGCTTGTTTAAACATGTCTAATGCCATTTGCAGCACCTGAGAGTATCTGAAATAGCCACCAGCAGCCGGCAGAATCCAGTCTCATTCAGTTTACAACTCTGAATCAATTCTGAAGTAGATCAGAGTACCAAAAACTAGATGAGACGTGGACATACCCTTGTTTAGATATGAGCATAAATATGAAAGGAAATTAATCAAGAGACACAAAATAATCAGGAGGTTTAAACTACGTTTCTGCTTTGTGCTGCCACAAAGGTCAAAGCACAATTTTCCAGAACTGTTGCTGTCATGGAGCTTGATTAAATTTTATAACTTGTCAGCCTTTTACAGCCTTTCATCTCCAGCCTACCAGCATATGATGGGCAAAACTGAAATAATGAGAAAAACTGGGTCACATCATGATAAATCACTTTATCCACTGGGAAGGGAAAGAGGTGCTATTGGACTGAACAATGAAGGAGAGAACGGCTGCTATTCATATTATTTTAACTGAGAGGTATGAACTCTTTAGTAAGAGATCACACCTTGAAGTGATATGCCTCAGGTATCCTTAACCAACTGATGCTTGTGCATGACAAGGCAGGGGCTTTGGACAATTTGCATTAGGCAGACACTCCCTCTATGGTTGACATACTTTCTAGCAGAGATAAGATGGACCATACATGGGCACTGAACTAGTCATTTTCCATTAGAAATAGCTCCTCCAGAATGTAACTGAGGAGCTGGCACAAAAGCAATGGACAGCAGTGGCCTCAATGTGTGTTTTGTGCTCATTTTACAAATAAATGGAGACATCCAGTCTGCCTTATTTGTCAGTCCAGCATAGGTCTCAAGGCCCTCTTCCACAAAAGGGTGGAGAGCTCTTTTATTTGCTCTGATGGATTATACCCTCCCATTCTTGGATTTAAATAGAGCTTCAACAAGCTCTTTTTAACCAACAATTAAAATAAACAGATTAATTGAACCATGGGAAATCTATGCTGGACAACAAGCATCTGTGACCATTGAATACACCTGGGTAAACTGTGTATTATATACTAGAGACTATATTACAATGTACTGAACTGTATAATTTCCCCACATGACTAGCTTGCCCTTTCCTGGGTTTTAATAGCTTTACTTTGGCTTGACATCAGCTATCCTATCACTGGTTTTCTTACCTGCTTATTTACTTTTAATGCCTTGACCCTGATTGTCTAATGGAACACACCGCTCTCTCCGCTTCTTGAAGTATAAAGAGGAAAATGATTGCTTAAATGTTTGGCCATTTTCTAGCTGCCTCTCAGTGCCTGACTAAAAGATGCCAGCAGGAAACAACATTATCACATTACATGGCTCAGCAGTTTCCTACTCACCCACATGCGAATCAGCCCCCTTGCCTCACTGCACTGTGTAGTCAGGCCAAAGCAATAGCAACTGCTGCAGCCAAGTAGGTTTCTGGCAGAGAGACCAAATGTACCAGACTTGCACCTGTCACAGTGGACACCTTCCACATTAACCTGGAAGAGAGAGAACATTAAAAAAAAAAAAAGTCAAGCTTTATTTTGAGGTAGTATTAAGAAAAGGAAAATCATACAGTAGTGATAACAGGGTGCAGAAAGAAATAAGTGTAAGGAAATATTCAAGGAACTTTCCAGCTTCTTATCACATATGTATGCAAACATATACAATTAATGTAATGGAGGCATTTGCATTTGTATCCACTGAGTAGCTCTGAGCAATGGATGCTGGCTTCAGACTGACAGTTGTAAGTACAGAAAAATCAGATGTCACTTTGGGCATGACATGCTCAATAACTGATTGATAAGATAAGAAAAAATATGTCCTTCTGAAATTGCCAGGGTTAATCAAGCCTTTTGTTTAATAGGAATTAGCTTTGAAAAGTTAGAATTTTTAAAGTACAGTACATGTTCTTGCTAAGAAACATATTTTAATGGAAATATTGTAGGGAAAAGCCTTCCCCTCTTTGTGATTGTTTTCCACATCATTGAACAGTATTAACAAAGCTGAAATGTTTCACTGATGTAATGTCAATGCTTTTATTTTCATTTTTCAATTAGTCCAAATAAAAAGCTATACCAGATAGGGCCAGATACACAATAATTTATGCATAGCCTTTTAAAACCATTTTCATACTATAGACAAAGGTATTTAAAAAAAAAAAATCA
>JAVJGG010000082.1:21886062-21900813 GCA_035590195.1 Aviceda cuculoides | reverse complement strand
TAATGTGAAGAAGCCAATCTAAAAAACAAATTCAACTTTCCAAAGCTTATACAGGAAACCAACATTATCCCTGAGGATTTGCCATTTTTAACCCCCATTTCCACATGTAACTCTATCAGCAAATGTGCCTACACTGTATTTAGCTTAGATTTTGCTGCTTTTTGTCAGGGCTGACAAAGGGGCTCCTGAGCCTTTGAAAGCTCATTTCTGCAGCTATACCAGCAGGTTTAAATGGGAACGATTACCATTATATAAAAATCTATCTTCTTCAGTATATAACTCTTTCAAAGAAGTTACACAAAAGGTTAACCAACCCTAGATTTAAATTCAACCTTAGATTTAAATTCTGGGGGAAAAAAAAAAAATGCTGACTTAATTCAGTAGTATTTGTCCATTTTCTGTCATAAATTATGACTTTTACTTGCTTTGCATTTTGTTTCATGCCAATTGCAGTTTCTTATCATTAATCATCAGCTAAATATATACTGTTAATTTGCACGCACAGAAATACAGAAGTAACTATATCAGCCTCAAAAGAATCAACAAAGAAACATTTCTATTTAAAAACACCATAAACCCCCATTCTTTCTGCTTAGTGCTTACAAGAGCTACAAGAAAGACACTGACATACTGGACCTAATCCAGAAAAGGGGCACCAAGATGGTTACAGGGGCTGGAGCACATCATGTATCAGGAGAGGCTGAAAGAATTGAGAAACTTCTATTTTTCCATTTCAGAGTATGACATAGGACAAATAACATTGAGTTTTACTCAGATGGTCCATGTGATCAACTCACTCACTTCAGTTTTCTTATGGTCTCACTATCAAATGAACCAGTATTTGTGAAACAGAAGATGATGTTTTCTGTTCAAATACACAAGAAAAATGGGAGTGTGGTCAAGCAGTTTGCATAAAGAGGTTGTGAAATCCCCATCCTTGGAAGTACTGCCTCAGCAATGTCTTTCAAACAAGGCACTGGACTAGATGACCACCATAGGTCCCTTCCAATCTAATTTGTTCTACAGTTCCTCCATTAAGTCTATCCTTTAAAGGCAGAACAAAGTTACTGGTGCCCATTTATCAAAAGAATTACCTGGCAATTCAATCATTTAAATTCATCCTTTCATTTACTAGCTGTGTGTGTCAATACAGTCCCTAAAGAAGAAGAGTTAATCAAAAATCACAGAAGGAATCTCTAGAGGTCACTTTTAAAAACCTCCTCCTTGAAGCAGGACTATCACCAATACTAGATCAGGTTACCCACGCCTCTTTCTAGCCAACTCTTGAAAACCTCCAAGAATGAGGATTTCACAACCTTTCTGGATAATCTGTTCCAGTGCTGCATAATCCTCCTAGTGTTTTTTTTACCTAATGTCCAACCCAAAATTCCCAAGCTGCCATTTACAGCTGTTGTTCTTTGTCACATCTTTTGCTACTATCAGAAATGACTCGACTCCATCAACTACTCTTCAAAGTGGCCATAGGCTGTAATTGCATTTTCTCTTAGCCTCTATTTTTTGCAGACTAAAAGAGTCCAGCTCTCTCAGTACATCCTTACAGATCATCTGCTCTAAGTCCCTTTGTAGCCTTTCTCTGGATCCTCTCCAGTTTCTCAACAACACTCTTGAATCAGGTCCTAAAACCGGACACCATTTCCAAGCACAGTCTTACCAGCATTGAGTAGAGGGGGATAAAGACTTTCCTCTGCTGGTCATACTCTTCATGATATCCTACCTTGCAGCTACGCTGGCCAGTATGATCAATGCATCCAGCTCAGTAGGCAGGTTGAATTATTTACAATGAGAGTATGTGGTTGGCTTATATTGTTTGCCATTCCCCAAAGCCCATATGTGCTTTTCAGCAGGATTACCACTCAGCCTTTTTCCTCCCGAACTCTGATGATTCTTGAGGTTACTCCACTCCAATTCATGACCTTTTTATATTCCCAATCATCAAGCTTTTCAAAGATCCTCTAGATTGTAGTTCTACTGTTCAGCATGTCAAACTCTACCTCCTCCAAATCAGCAATATTCTCAAATCTGCTGATGGTGAATTCTGTCATGTGCCACTGATGAAGGTATTGGCTCTGGGGTACTCTGCTTGCTGGCTACCAACTGCACATCAAACCACCAATTACTGCCCTTTAAGCCCAGCAATCCAGCCAATTTTCAAACCATGTAAGTGTGCTGTTCTTCCAAGAACAATTCCAAATAAGAATGCTGTGGGTGATGATGCCAAAAGTCTTTGCTTTAGTGATCCTGAATTGGATGCACTCTACTCAGAAGAACAGATACTAGTGCAGTGAATTCTACTCATAAGCGATCAATATTCATTTCCTCTAAGTCAATGGATTATAAAGAACTAGCACTGTGGCATACTGTTAGTACTGATGTGTTTGCTTTTAATTTGCTGAATATCTGAACAAGAATTGTATTGAATGGGGTTAAAATGGCAACAGCTGTGTAAAAACATGGAGAAATACAAAGTGAGAAGAGAGCCTAAGAGGATGCTATCCCGGCAACTGTTAGTGTGTGAAAAAGCAACTGATAAACACTTAAGTCTTTCTTTATGTTAGGCTCCTCCCACAGCAGTTAGCAAGTGCACCATGAAAACCAACGAGATTTGTCTGCATGTATTGTTGGAACAGGCAAGTACAAATATCAATGAATTTTGGAATAAACTCAGAAGCTATAAAATCAGCTTACAACCTTCACTGTCCTACCTTGCAGCTGCATTGGCCAGTATGATCAATGCATGAGCACTTCGCCAACTCTGTATCACAGCTCTGTGGATCAGTCCCTGCCAGGAAGCACTGACAAGCAACACACTGTGGATAATTCCAGTAACCCAACCTGCACTCAGTGCATTTATCCCCAGAGAATTCAGGGCGGCAGAAGCAACAGCCTGTATTTAAGTCACACTGAGAACTTAGGGCTCCAACGAGGCTGCAGTCGCAGGGCTAAAAAGGAGAGAAACAAGGAGAAAATTGCAATTGTGCTTTTGAAACAAACAAACAAACTAACTCCCAACAAAAAAGCAACTCACCTCTTTCAAGTATCTATAAATAAAGTGCAGCAGTGAATTTCCACTTTCATAAGGTAACATATCTGAATTATAAGGTTAGGCATTTATCTTTATTCAACAAGCATCAAGCAATTACACTAAATACATTTACAACACTGTTTTCTTTTTGAGCAGATATTACTTATTACTGATAAGTTAGGCAGTGAAATCAAATAAATCTAAAAGGTCAAGGACACTGGGATACTTTGTGGACAAAATTAACTTGAAAACTGTAAGTGGCCTCTAAAAAGTGCTTTCTGTGTAAATCCTCTGCAGGGCATGTTCAGACCACTTTGCTAAAACTGGAATTGCTCAGGGGCAGTGATCCCAGTGGAATCTAGTTCAATGTTTATTACTCATTCATCAGACAGGTAACTATCTTCTTTGTACAAACAGGACTCTCAGATGACAGTAATTTACACGGTAAGGGATAGAGATTTAGTCATGTGGTGTACTGGGAAGTAAACTTGCTCACAGAATGAGACTTGCGCAGGCAGGTAAGGATAGAAATAGGTGATTTGCCAGGGGGTCCAGATATTGAATACAGAAGTAAGTAGCAGGGAAAGCTGCAGGCTTCCAAAGAACAGAAGAATCCCTCAGTGCTATTACTGTGACTGTACTGCAAAGTTAGCACAGGACATTTGCTGTGATCACTGGTGTGACCAGAATCTCATATGGAGAAGTTCAGCTTGCAGAAGCAAACTCGGTGCCATTAGTACAGGTTACCACAGTAACTGACATGGACAGACTTGCAAAAATTAAGGACACAAAGCTGGAAAAGGGAGGACGAAAATGTGGATTCAGTTTCTAAGCAAAACTGTTTGTTACATGAATACTTATAGCACCTGTCTTCTGATCTGAAAAGACCATTTATAAAGACGGTGATTATATGCAGGAAACATTCAAATTCAGTCTTGACTGAATGCCAGAGAAACTATTTAACTACTGGTTAAATGTTAGACTGCTAGACTACTACCTAATCTGAGAAATAAAACCTTCTGAAAGAGAGAACCTTATTCTACAAGATACATTTAAACATAAAGCTTAGAAAGCAAATTGTTCACCATATACTGAAATAGCTTGGAGTGCAATATCAAAACCTAAATTACAATCAGATGTTATGTTTGTTTTGTAAGCAAGCAGTTTTATGCAATGCTCTCTATCCCCCTGAGTTACGACAGCCCTGGAAATCTACTACAAAGAGTGTGAGCAGGAGATTCACATCTCGCTTTGCAGAAATTAGCTGCAACATACTGAAAGAGATGTGGGCTGATAGATCATTATTAATTTAGATGGTGCCATGGAACTGTCATACTAATGCATTCACATAAAAGACAATCAGACAATATACTCCAGAGCTCAAACAGAGGTCTTCAACCTCATTAGGCTGGTTTCAGAAGCCAAGAGTCTATATCACAGCAGCACAGCAGAGGCTTCACAAGAGGAGTTTTCCATACATACAAAAAAGAAATCATTCTCGATAATTAGTTTGCAGCCTGAGCCACATGACAAACAGCCTTTTAAGAAAGAGCATTAATGGTGTATGACCATGTTCAGATAAGACACAGATTTTTGGAGTAATTGCAGCAGTACTATAAATCCCTCATCATCAATGAGAACAGCAGAGAGGAGAAGGCATTTGAACTTTGCACAATATTCACTGTCACCAGTTTTCAACCTCAACTGAATATTGCTCCCCTTAAGAGTAGGGCATTAACAACATCTTTCATGGACTCTTTGACATACTACCATTGTTTTTCTATTTCTTCTTCCTTCTTCCCTTCCCTTCCGACTTCTTTTTTAACTCCGCGTCAAACATTGGAGTAAGAATGATTTAAAGGCTAATGAGATGTTTATTTCCCCTTTAAGAACATAGGAAGAAAGTGCATTTTACAGCTAAGGTTGCTGTTTCTTTTCTTCTTCCTTCACTGTCTTTTAAGCGCAAGTTGAAGCCCTTCTCAAGCAAACTTCAAGTACAAATTCCCAGTGGTATCACAATTAGGGCCAAAGTAAATTTGTTCTGCAAAGGCACTGCCAATTACCTGTAACTATACATCTATATACATTGTACAATACTGCGGTAATCTCAATCACGTTAAACACAGCTATAATAAAAGAAACCAGGCTCAAGTGGGACACTGCCTCAGCATGACAGCAGTATTAACAAGGCGTTCAGTGTTACAGGCTGCATGCCCGAGACAGAGGATCTGTAGTGTTCAGTAACAGATTGCCAACACTTACACCACAGTGACACCAAAACTCATGATGCAGAGACAAACCATGACTTAAAAACATAAAATTGTGTTCCAGCTACAAATTCCTGTATTTACCCCATGGGAGAGGCAACACACACAGAGAAAATAGAGATCTACTTTACCTTGCAGCCATTGACAATGTCATGGCCCCAGTAGTTGGGTGCACATTTGTCACACATCTCTCCAACAGTATTGGGAGGGCAGATACAGTGGCCACTGATGGGATCGCAGTTATCACCAAAATGTGAACACTCACAGGCTTCATGGGAGACAGAAAAAAATAAAGCAGAGGAAAAGTTACCCCTTTATGTGACACTTGGAGAGCAGACCCTAACAGGGTTAAGATCATTCCACCAAAACCTTTACTGCACAGTGAACTCTCAGTTATCTGGGGACACAGCAGAGCAGGAAAGGTAGGGTAAACCCAGAGAAACCAAAACTAATGTAACACAGGTTAACTGAGGTTGAAGTAACTGCAATGACGACAGAATGGGAGAAATAAAGGCACCAACTGCAGAAGTACAGAGATTTCCGAGATGGTGCACTCAAGTGACACAGCTGTGGGAGTATCGCTGTACAATTTCTGGGCCCATGCTGTCTCGTGCAAGAAGCCACCTGACTGCCTCTGAGCTCTCTATGCAGGGAACCTGCAGTGTATTTAACCTCTTCTACTAATCTGAGCCAAAGTCCTTGAGTTTCTGCTGCTGTAAATAGCTTTCTTAAAGCACAAAAAAAGGTGTTTCAGTTTCTTTATCCCATTCTACTCCTTTTTTTACAGATTATGTGTATTCTGCCTTGGGAGGACATCAATAATGTGCCTCTTCACAGGAAACCGGGATTCTTTGCAGACTTTATTCAACTAAAAATACTTTGGCTTTGGAAGTGGTTCCAAAAGTGGTCTTTATCCTTAAAGAATTATTAAGTGAACAACTCATTGGTGGCAAATGCAGACTCAAGGTATGTAAGTGGTAAGTCGTTATGGGGCACAAGACACCTAATTGCTTGAAGGAGCAGAACTAGTGCATAGTTATTTTCATACCCACCATCAACATCACCCCTGAGGTCAGAGCAAAAGCATCCTAAGCAAACTATGACTCTCTGAGTGATAATCTGTTCCTTGGAGTGTTTATAGGGCAATGTAACATAATGTTCATTACCGAGGGCTGTATTTATGTTCATTGCCTTTACTGCAGGAAATACTTTAATGCAGAGTAAAACTAGAAAATAAGAGATGTGCAAGGATAGAACTCATATATATAGTTCAAATAAGAAGTGACCTTTATTTTTCCCTCTCAATGCTTTCAAAATAAGGTAACTGATGCAAAGAAGATAGTAAGTTTTGCCTCCACCATGCCAGGAACAAGACTTTTTGCATGCGACAAAATCTTTTGACACACTGTGGCTTGAAGATGTTTCAGAATACATCTCTCATTGGGAGACTGAGGCTTTCAAATGTGATGGCTCTTCTGTGGGCTTCCAGTTCTTACACAAAATTGGTTCAAATGCATGGAAAGGAAGAAAGTGATACACCAATATTTTTTGCATTTTTACTTTTACCATCATTAAAAAGAATATGGAAAAAATATAAACACATTTGTTGCAAGCAATAGTGAAATAGAAATCTCTTTTGTATCTTTGCTGCTAGAATGTCAACGCTAACTGATGGTGCTTTAGGGCTTTTTCTTTTTTAAGGCTTTATGGTTTTTATTGTGCAAGAATAAAATATCAAATTATAGTCCTTTTGGATAAATGCTAGATAAAAGAGGTCCAATATTTTATTTGATACTTAACTGTCACTATGGAATTTATTTTTGAGCACTTTCTTCCTAGAACAATTTGATATAGTTTTATTAAATTTCTGATTTTCTCTGTGATTCATAATTTAATTCCCTTTTTTTGTCATTTGAAGGAAGACATGAAAAGCCTACTAAAAATAAGGGGGGAAAACCCAGCATTTTGAAAAGCAGCATTCTTCTCCATCTGTTGTATTAACTTTGGAACTTCTAAAAATCTGAATTTTCTGAACATCTTTAGCTGTTGCAGTTATATAAAATATTTGATGACCACAGGCAGATGAATTTCTATTTAAAATATTGTTTAGATTTGCACTACTTTCCCATTTCAACACTGTTCCTTGAACTGTCATTTCAAGTTTGCCAAGACAGCAGCTAACCCTCTCATTCTCCTTCCCCAGCTGTAAGAAATTAACAACGTTTTGTAGTATTTCACAATAATGATGTGCTTTTAAACTGTGAAATGTTAGAATAAGAGACTAATCATGAAGATAAATCATAGTGTTTTTTTCCCCTCCATATATGTGCTAAGGGCTTTAGGACTATGGTTTATTTCAAGTTCTTTCATCAGTGAGCCTGTGAACCAATCTTTCCCTTTTCCAAAGTACCAACGTGTTTGCACTTTTCAAAGCAGTAAACGTTTTCTGAGCCCTTCCTTCCCATGGGAGACAATAGCATAGGTAATGTTTTCAAATATGATCTATAATCCAGCTTGGCTCAAGGTTTATCAACACTGCAGGTGAAATTGAATTTTGCTGCACAGACATGGGTCTTGAGGCCTTGAT
This sequence comes from Aviceda cuculoides, assembly GCA_035590195.1. Lineage (NCBI taxonomy): Eukaryota > Metazoa > Chordata > Aves > Accipitriformes > Accipitridae > Aviceda > Aviceda cuculoides. The sequence continues at coordinate 21,892,916 of JAVJGG010000082.1, read as the reverse complement.
GCTCTGTCCATAAAAAGAAAGGGAGTAAAAAAAAAGGCAGAGAGCTAGGCTTGCTGCTTCTGCTGCCATTACGGATGGAAAGGAGGAAGAATAGGATACTGGGCATAGTGATTTCTGCTTCTGGAAAGAATACAGTTTATGCCTGATGAATAATAGCAGCAATACCCTTGGCTTTATAGCACTCTACCATCAGTAAAGAATGCTGCAGAGCCATTGCTGTTCTGGCGTCCCAGCAGCCAGCCACACTAGACAACTATGTCTCATGTGATCACATCTAAATGAGTCTATGAGACTTTAAAAATACAGTTCTATTAGCAAAGATGGATATTTCCTTGTGAAGAGACCTATCGGTTAGGTTCTTTCGATGTAGCAGTCTGTACTGCTTTAAGGACAGGAAACATTCATTTCAGTGTTTGACCTAATGTCCAAAAGGACAAACATAAATATAAAGAAGTGGCTGGATATATTTATGTCTGATGCTAGAGTTTCAGCATCTGGAAAAGCATACTCTTCACGTGTTTACACAAGGGACATAGTCAAGAATTTTATCTGAAGATCTTGTACACAAAAAGTATACAAGTAAGCAAGACCCTAAAAATTACTGTACAGAAATTCAATAAAAAAGAACCAACCATGTAAGGACAGTGAAAAGGTTTGGGATAAAACTAGAAGCAAAGGGATTTTTTTTTTTCCCCATTCACATCCCTTCAAGCTGATGTGCTTCAGCAAGCACCTTAATCAGCCCTCTATGATACTCTTACCATAATTACATTATAGGAACATCATAGAAACTTTTTTGGCAGAAAGTACTTGGAGGAAAGGACATTCCCATTCCTTCTAAACATGGGAGATTAGCCATAAACTGACCTTAAAATAGCAGGAATTGCTTGGGTCTTTTGTTCTTGCCAATCACCATCCTTGCCAATTGACTGATTTACAGGGCTGCCTACGAAAATAGCTACCTGTCAGGAAAATTTGTCAGGCAATCCAAAACCAGCCAAACTAGAATCTTAGTAATACATAAACAAACAAACAAATAAATGAATCTGCAATTGGCTGCTAAGAATTTACATACGAGTACAGCCTCCTTCTTCAAAGTTGTAAAATCCATGAGCACAGCGGTCACACTTCTTTCCTGTCACTCCAGGCTGGCAATAACACTGTCCATCTCCATCGCAGTCGAAGGACTTGGAACCAAAAGAGTTGCAGTTGCAGGGAACACATCCTCTTGAAGACTGTAAGCCAAATGTTTCAGGCTGCCACAGAGAGAGGAAGAGCAATTAGTACATGGAATGATTACCAGGAGAAAAGAGGAAAAGCTAAGAGTGTAGGGAGATCAGGGTGGTTCTTAACTCTTCATCACTGAAATACTACTCTTGACACTTCAAACTGTGGTGGTAAAACACTGGGGCAAGGGCAAGAAATACCCTACATAGCTGAAAAAGAGTAAAGATTTCAGAATGTTACCTGATGTTATAATTAATGTTCTCCAATGTAATGCACTTCCTATGAGGTTGTGTTTCCATAAGTACAATTCCCACAAGAAATTGAATGTATGTCAGCGCCATAAACATAACCTATGTCTGGGATGTAAGATTATGTCAGGCAGAGTTTGATGCTAAGAGAGTGAATTCAAATTCTTAGATATGAATGGAGATTGATTCAACCAGAAAGTCTCTGAACAGCTAGATTACATCTCCTCTGACCAGAGGCAATGTCTGTATACAGTATTCTGTAACTTGAGGGCATTTCTTTTGAATGATATTTAGGAATAACTTTAGAAGAACATAGACATAATGTATTTGTGTACATTACAAGTAAATAACGGGAATTATCTATTTTTAAGATAAAAACTCTGGGTTACGTCTAAGACTAAGATAGAAGTAATCAATGAGCCTCTGTTTCTCTTCTGTTCTCATTCTTCACTTTCTTTTTTGCACTGAGTACTGCAAAGTTCCTACAGAACCAGAATAGATGTTATCAACTATAGTAATAATTTTCCTCCTTAACTCCGCTAATGGAGAGCAAAAAGTATATTTGTAAAGAAGGGAATACACGCTCATTTGTATACTGTAATATGATATGGAGTTCTGCACGAAGCTTTTAACCAACAGACCCCATGGGTTTCACTGCACTGGCTAACAGAGGAGCAAACTATACTTGATAATCAAATTCTGAACTCAGTCTCAAGCTAGAGTGACTTAAAATGGGAGTCCTTTTCTACCTTTTTTCAGGTATGATGATTTTCAGAGAATATTGAAATCCAAATCATATTACTAACTTCACTTGAAATTGATATTACAACATTTAATAGAAAAAATCTATCAAAGACTTCACTAGGAAAGCAAAATGTTAAAAATGAGATATTAAAAAGATCACTGCTAATAAATATAAATGCAACAAAGTGGAAAGTATTTACTTTTACAATGTACTACTGTGTGACCCAAGCATGTGGTGTTAGATTTTTACCTAGTATACATCAGTACAGATTTTTCCAAGTCGGTGGAGCTGCACTGACTTACATTTTACATGGATTTGTTCCACAGTGGAACCTCTAACCTCCTGTGTAGGTGAATTCCCAGAGACTCCAGCAGGTTTCCATGTAAAAGTCCTGAAATCTGATCTCTGAGGTTAATATTGAAGTTTCACATTTCCATAGATAATCTGCTGATAGGTATCAGAATACAGGACTACATCGACAGCCAGAATTTGGCCTGAAGAATCATATGTACCTAAACAAAAGCTTGATTATACATATAATATAAAGAATTACACTGATTTTCATTTACAGATTCTATATCAAAATGTTTTGCCAATTACTTACGTACTTCTGCATGACAAAACACGGTGTATCAGAAAGAAAAAAATACTCAAACCCATATAACTAAACTCCAAGGTTCAATTAAATATACCAACTATCTCTAAAGGTTTCTTTTCCACAGGAAGAAACACACAGAAATGTGAATATGGAAGAATCTCAGGACAGACATTCAGATTAATGCAGTGAAGTAACCAATGCACAGCATGCATCTCAGTTCTCAGTAGAAAGTTTGATAGGATCTAATAAATTCTGTTTATAAGGGTGAAAGACAGAAAAAGTCTGACACACTAGCACTCCACACTGCGTGAAGGAAGAAAAGATCACTAGCATGCTGGGTTGTATTCTGTGAAGAGCTCTGCACAAAGACATTTTGATCACTCATGCAAACCCCCAAGATGAACCCGCAAGTTAAGCCCTCTGCGAAGCTTGTTTACACATAGAAATTCTAAGAACCATATTTACTGAATAAGAGGTAAGATTGTGGATGACAATGAGGAAATAGGATGAATTTTCTGAATATGTTATTAAATTGTGTCCCTGTATCAGTGTATGTCGAGTATTTGTGTGGGCAACACAGTCATGTAATACACGTTAAATGGGTAAAAGCTCGTGTTCTCCAAGGGAATCCACAGGAGCAAATATGGCATGAGTCCTGGTGGCTAGCTGAGGAAGAAAAACACTGCCAGGTATTTTTCAAACAGGGTGTGCTAAGTGTGGAAATCTTGAGTTGCAGGGTAAAAAACAACATCCCTAAAACACTGCTCTGTTAGAAGCAGTTGCATCATAATTACTTCATTTTAGGAAATAAGTTGCTTTGTTGCTATGTAATAAACAACGAACACTTCTGTGGGCATTACATTAAAATAATGGGCAATTCACCCATTTAAAAATGGCTCAGATAACTGTCCGTATTCACTGATGAGAACTCTTAACACCAGTTATGTTTAATATTTTAAGATTAGATCTTAATGTTTTGTCTGTGGGGTTGATCCTTCTCACAAACTCCTTAAGCTTTTGGTTCTTGAATTGTTAGAACAGGAAGTCTTATCCTGCCGAAGGCCATGAAAATCCCACTGATTCCAACGATGTATGTACACCAGCCACACATTTTGTGCATACTGCTGTTGATGGTGCTGCTTTTGGACTTATTCTGGTATTTGACTTCTGGCCTATGTTTTCATTTGCACTACAAGAAGTCCTAGGAGTGGGGAAATATCCTAAAAGGCTGCTTGTCTTCTTAGCCTGTCTGTTTCTTGATAATTTTGTACACTGTAGCACAGGTATTTAAAATAAAATTAAAAAAACCAAGCCTGCAGGAGCTCCAAACACAAGCTAATATGAGATTTCAGCCCATGCAATGCACACAGTTTCTGATTACCAGAGCAGCAGGCCGATAAGCACCCCGTGGGCACCCACTGCCACTGCTGATGCCCCATCTCCGAGGGGGGACTCGGATCTGCTGACTGCTTCGTGCATTTTCTTTCAATTTAGGCACCTGTCTGCCGATTTCACAGCGTCTGCCCATGAATCCTGATTTGCAGATACATCTTCCTGACATATCACATTGCAGTGACACAGATCCTAAAGCACTGCAGCCACAGGGTACACAAAACAGCTTTGCTGGGGCCCAGAAGTAGCTGGGCTTTAAGAATGAAAAGTAAACACTGTTAGAAAGTGAAGATAATGAAACTACACCACATAAAAGAGTACAGGAATAAAGATAGTAGTAAACACAGTAGTAAACAAAGATTAATTCCAAACAACCACCAATACTGTATTACCAAGCTTGAGATATTTGCTGTGTATGTTATGCAATCTGTGCAAATTCCATTGATACCAACGATTTTTCTTTGAATGGACTCTTTAAATAACTGTTGAAATTAGAGCACGAGCAAACTGCTTCAGAAATTACGCAGTTTTAAAGGGTGAAAATGATCCTTCTGATTTCTGCAGAATTATATACGTGCTTTAAGTTACACACACATGGAGGTGTCCTGAGGACACAGGCCTAACCCACAAGTCCTCACGTTGAAATAGAGGAACGTGCAGCCAGCTATAACATATTCCTTAGCAGCCTGCAGACAACTCTGTGAAAGTTTATGAAACACTGTTTTTTGCAGTGGTTTATGAGACAGCAAAACAATGTCAAGGCAAAAGATACTTTCACCAAAAAAGAATACATTATTTGGACAATATAAGAAGAAACTCTAAGAAAAAAACCATAAAAGCAGAACATTCACAGCAGAAGTAAACTAGCATCCTTCTTTTTTTGAAAATCAGATGCTGTCAGACATTTTGCAACTTTCTTCACAGAGACATTATCCCCCAGAGCTGCAATATTTTTTGATTTATTTACATCAAACATTCAAAATATAAAGTATATATGCCATATATAAAAATGTACTTATATGTACAGTGAGTTTTAAAATATATTAATTGCATGCAAATGCAATGTTCTGTGGTTTGTTCTAGAAAAACATTTAAAAACCAGCTATTTTACCTTTCTTTACATAACAACTTATATATGTTCTTTAAGTGAAACATGAACAAAAAAGAAAGACTATCCAAACCCAAATGATACTTACTTATGGCAAACAGGGAAGAAAGCTGAAAGGAAACACAGTTTCTTGTCACTCACCTTGCAGACGTCACACCGGCGCCCGATCACGTTGGCTTTACACTTGCACTGGCCTGTCCGAGTGTCACAGATCTCTGAGACAGAGCCATTGATGTGACAGTGACAGGCTGCAGAGGAAGAAGAAGGAGCTGTTGATGTGTTTCCTGAAGCTAAATTTAATAGCCAAATGTTTACAGTGCAGTTTTTGCCACCCTGAGAAATCCAGGAAGCAGGCCTGAGTAAAGCAGGAAGGTGTCCTGCTCCCATACGGTGACAACAGACATTAACCTACCCATATTAATGTGGAATTTTGCTTCAAATTATTGCAGTGAGAAATTTTGCTTCAAGTTAATAAATAACTTGTTTTATATGCTCCTCTCAGATCAAACCAGGATGTTTAGGTCACATTACTGAGTACATGCCCCGAAACCTGGAGTGGGCAGGGCGGCACTGAGAGAAAAAAAAAAAAAAAAGGTACAGAGCCTTACACAGGGTGTATATGGGATGTAGCTATGGCAGGTGGGAGTGTTACTGCTCCACATACTGGTCCTGCTGCCCTAGAGACCAGTCCGTGTTGATGTGGAAGGCAGGAAACGTGGGCAGGCTGAGGACCCAGAACAAGGTTACCTCCGGGGGCCTCGCTACAGGGACAGTAACCTCCTCAGCCCCCCCAGAGCTCCTCCTCACAGGCAGCACCTGGGAGTACAGCTGAAAAAGAGACCAAGGATTTTCTGCTATCGTGACTCTCTGGGACCTCTGTCTCAGCAACAGCATCACAGTTCCCAGAGGAAACGTAACCCAACTGACCAGCCTAACTCATCATAACGTTCTTTTAAGGATTTAAAATGGCAATGAAAAGGAACTGCTGTTTCTTGAGGAAAGGAACAATGCTTCTGGCTCTAAATTCTTTTATTTTCGGAGAAGAGAAATTTTGGGAATGCTTTCTATCACCCTTTGTGTTCTTCAACCACAATTTTTTTGGCATGCAAAGATGAGGAAAAAATCCCTTTAGCACTCACAGTAGAGAAGAGGGATGCAATCGGTGTCACAGGGACTATAACCATGCAATCACCAATTCCATCAGCATGACCTGGTTCCAGCACATCCCTTTTTTTCCCCAGAAGGGAATGAATCCACATCTCCACTGATTATCAATCTACTCTGTAAACCAGTGTCCTGGTTTCAGCTGAGATAGAGTTAACTGTTTTCCTAGTAGCTGGTAAGGTGCTATGTTTTAAGTCCAGTATGTGAAGAATGCTGATAACACCCTGATGTTTTCAGCTGTTGCTAAGTAGTGCTTAGTCTAAAATCAGGGACTTTTCAGCTTCTCAAGCCCAGACAGTGAGAAAGCTGGAGGGGCACAAGAAGTTGGCACAGGACACAGCCAGGGCAGCTGACCCAAACTGGCCAACGGGG
>JAVJGG010000082.1:21856649-21885962 GCA_035590195.1 Aviceda cuculoides | reverse complement strand
TAGTTTCTTCTTTTCTGTTCTATTAAACTGTTCTTATCTCAACCCACAAGTTTTACTTCTTTTCCTGATTTCCTCCCACATCCCACTGGGTAGGGGTGAGTGAGTGAGCGGCTGCGTGGTGCTTAGTTGCTGGCTGGGGTTAAACCACGACAACCAGGGCTCCAATCCATGTTTTGCCTTCCTGCAGTGCCCTGATTACATGTGATTTTTTTTTCTCAACCTGACAGCTTCATTTTGAGAAACACTTTAAGAGTCCCAACAGTGAACACGTTGGTCACATACTTGCATGTCACAAGGTGCTATTTGAGACAGAGCAGTTACATTTTTTCCATATTTAAACTATTACAACAGGAGCTTCCTCATTACTTTGTTGGACTTGCTAATTTACAATTTTCAGTTGCAAATTGGAAGGATGTGGGGAAAACCAAAAAAATTTCTGAGGTATTCTGCAAAAGTTTCTTTTTCTAAACGAAAGTGACTTTATGCCTTGCCAGTCTATTCGTGGCATTATTTCTCAAATGTTTGCAAATAAGTCTCATGTGCTGGAATAAGTAACAAAAATATGTTGGGCTCTTATATCAGTCTGGTAACACCTTCAGAGGTTTTGATCTCTTTCTGTTTTGCAATATATTTTAAAAATGTAAACATTTAAAAACACTTCTGCTGTAATTAACATCGCTTCTCTTTTCCTTTTAATCTCATTTTTCAACACTAACTGTATCCATAATTTACCTCTTTCATCCTGTATACAGCCATCTTCTGCACCATAATATTAATGTTTTAAAACTGACAACACTCCAAACTGTACACAGTGATGAATACCACATATATATGTTTTGAGTATCTTTCTCATTAAAATGGTAAGCAGTGAAAGGTGATGCAAAAGCTCAGACTTAACAAACCACAGTTCTCAAGTCAACAGTATTTCACCAACCTTTTTATACCGCAAAAAACAGTCAGTCTTATTTGAATCATTTTGTTATCAGGCATATGACACCACAAGAATAAAAAAGAAAGTTCACACTGATTTTATAAACAGATGAGTTTGTCCTATTTATATTATATATTACCACAAACGGCATACCATGTATTCTTGACTTAGCCCCAGATGACTGAGTGCAATGCAGTGGTAAGGCAGAATTTGGAACTGATTCTTTTTCTTGGCTCTTGCAGTATGTACATACAGAAGAAACATACAGTCAGGGCTATTCATCTAATAACTGTTACTCAATCTGATAAATTGCATTTATCTCATCTAAAGCCTTCCCATTCATTCACCTCTACTGGGAAAATTAGCTATTGTCCAAACCTTCAAATGGTTGCTATAATACAATACAGCCTGTCAGAGAAATTTGTCTTACTTTCTCCCAAAATGACACCAGTCAAGACCCTACATTCTCTCTAGATTTGTATAAATATTTATGAGTCTGTATTTATAATCAACCTACACACTTCTTCTCCTTCAACAGTAGTACCTGTGCACTGGCACATAGGCACACTTGAATATTTGCTTTAATTCATCTCATGTCACTTGGCTCTATTACCGTCAGCACAACATTCAGGTATTTCCTTCAGCACACTGTGCTGCTTCACACCAAAAACCAACCTACTAGAATCAAATCAAATAAACCTAGGACATTTGCTCATTGTTCTTAGAATTATGTTTTTATACAAAAACACCAAGAAATTCAGAGACGCTATAGTGATATAAAGTTGTACTGTCAATTGAAATGGTTAATGCACACGACAACAGCACTGTACTGAGAAAGAGCAAGAAACATTTCAAACAATAATTTGAAAGCAAAATTCATGCTTTGCAATACTCTTGGATTTGGCTTTTTAATAAGGAATGAAATTGAAAACAACAAAGTAAAGGCACAGTCCCTCTGATATTGTAGCTGCAGGGCAAACTTCATGGAAGTCAGCAAAGGAAATAAAAAATCGTATGCAAAAAAGAAAACCCACATGAAAGACCGAGAGTAGACAAATACGAGGTAACTGTGAGCACAAGGCTATGAATATGTTAGGGGGCTCTCCTTGTCAGTGATACTAACAAAAAAAGCAAAGCTTGTAATTCTACTTAAATATGTATTTATTTTTAATACTTTTTTTTTAATTCTATGTTTTCCGAACTCTCCTCATATTACATCTCTTTCTCATCAGCTGGTACTACTGTAGAAATGTTCAAAGCAACAGTCCTACTGATGCCTCAGAAATGGTGAAAAGCTACTGGAAGCTATGATTTTTGAAATATGCTACTTTTTAAATCATGTTACCCACTTAATACCCTAACTTATATGACAACATTCATCACAAACTGTTAACTCGTGCAGAGAATAAATATGACTGTCCAGCTTTTATCCAGCATTGTATAAAGCAGGTACAGAAAGCATTTACACAGGTGTATGTCTTCATGGTTGTCTATGACTTTACATATATCAGTGTTTATTAGCCTTAGCTAATATTAGCCTTAGCTGAGAAACCCAGTGATGTTCTGCATCTTGCTGGCTGCCATGCAGGACCACCATGCAGGTGGTCCAACACAGCTTAGTATTCTCACTGTCAAACTGCAAGCCACTAACAGACCAAATCCTGGAAATGGATGCCAGTGGCTCAGACTTCTGTGCTTGCGATACACACTGCAGAAGTGGTCCCCGTGTTCCCCCCCCCCAGCAGTAAGACAGTGGCCCAGCTCTTATACTTACATAATTTTATCCTAATATAACACCTTTGTACTCAATGGAGTTGCTCTGAGTTTATTCCAATGAATCAAAATGGATTAAATCCTTGTGACAGTGAAATAAACTGCTCTGCTGTTTCAGGACAGTTTATAATCTGTTCTATTCCATTGTTCAAAATGGGGTGGAAAGGTATGTGAAGAATGTTTTTAAGTTAAAAGCATTTATTCTGCTTAATAGCTGCATTCTGAATTGTAACAGCAATGGCTCAGAGAGCCACAGCCTCCTACAGAAGCAAAAGCTCCTGTTCCTACCAAATCTTCCATCTGCTTTCAATAATTTTTTGCAATCACTATGGGGAAGTAGGAGCTGGGGCCAATACTTAAACAACATGCCACCACTCAGCTGAGAAGTGGTAGCTTGCTGCAGTGCCAGGTATCTTCCTCCAGAGCACCTTAGAAAATTTGTCAGGAGATTTTAGACTCTGCTTTGCAGGAGGCAGGAGAATCTTGCCCTGTAAGAGGCAGCAGCTCCCAACTCTTCCTGAGGTCATGTAGGTTGGAAGGAGGTCACAAGTGCCGCCAGAGTTGGACCCTACAGTAACTGAAATATCACTCCCTCCTTTCAGCACCAATCTCAGTAGTTAACAGGATTTCCCTGGATGGTTTATAGTGGGTTTAGTGCATCGTTTTCATTTATTTGTATTTATTTTTGTAGATCTGACATTTAGTATAACTTTTTTCATCCATGCAATGCTCCGGTCTCCCAGGTTTTTTCCATGTCTGCTTCATTACTGCTTCAACTACAGCAGGAAGCTTTTTAATAGGTTCTTCTTTCTATTTACTTTGAAGCCTGCCTTTCCAGATGCAGATGCAAGTAAAACACTACTATTATTAGAGGTGGAAGTACACCATATCATTCTCCTGCTCACACATACAAAGGCACAGTCTTCCTCTCAGGAACACGGTTATAGGATAGAACAATACTGCCAGGAGCAGTAAAAGTTCATGACTTACGTTGACAGTTCCTTGCATCAAGAGCATCACCAAAATATCCATCAGCACACCTCTCACAATATTGGCCTGTTGTACCTGGCTTACATATCAGGCAAGCACCAGACAAGCTGTCACAGCTGCCAGGAATGGAGAAGTCAAGGTTGTCATTACACTGGCATGGCTGGCACGATCCCCCTGGTATTAGAGGTTGTCCAAAATAGCCTTCTGCACACCTAAGGTAAAAAACAGCACCAGTTAGGACCCTTAAATAATCCTCTTACTAAAAACTTTTAATTTTGTTGCCTCACTAACCATCAAAAATTATTTGATCTCCTTTCAAGTATTTCTTAAGCATCTTTTTTCTCTCTCCCTCCTTCTCCTTTTTAACAACACTGTAGATACAGTACCCACTGGAATCCTGCCAGTTCTGCTAGTAATTAGATTTCAGTGGGAGAAAAATCTTGTCACTGGCACTGAAGACGAGACAAAGCATAGTAAGAAATCTGTCTATTGGCACACTAGAGGAATTCAGATCCATGTGAGGTAGGCTTTGTGTTTCAGCACATCATGTCTAGAAGTTCTGTACTCATTTACCAGCAAGTTTGATGATTTTTCCCTCTACCTTAAAAACTTGTTTAAAAAAACAGGTTTAGAAAGTAATACAGACATAAATTTGTTTACTTAACAAGATCCTCCCCTGACTTAGCCTTCCCCTGATCTACTGTATTGTCAGATTTGTTTAATTAATGGATTGCTAATCTCTGTGTACAGACAGGTAACAAAAAGATTGCTCATTATCACAGGAACTATGTTGGCATGTACTATACCTTTCAAATTTTAACAGAGATGTTTAAAAATATCACCTTCTTTTCCATCTTGCCCACCAGAAATTTCCTGTGAGTACCATTTAAAACAGGTTAGTGAATCTGACCTAACATGAGTGTGTATTTAAAGCAAATTTCTACTCATCTCACAGCCAATTTCCTATTTATATTCTGGTCTGCTTTCCCTTTCCATTACATTTGCTCACACTTCACAGTAAAAGCAACTTGCAGATAGTGAAGAAAAAGAAGAAAAATTGCCCAGTTCCAGCTAATGAAGTTATTCATGTGCATCTCAGATGAACTCCAATTAGTGTAAAGAAAATAGAAAGTACATAAAACACATTGCATAAATGAATGTTTCCTACTATTTTAAAGTCAGTTTGAATGCAGTTCTAATGTACATAGATATCCTCTCTGCTTTGTAATAGTACTGGATGGTATGGTTGAGCAAGGATTTTGTGTACCATCCTAATACAGGAATGCAGAGCTCCACTATGCTTTCACTCTTGTTTCTTTATGCTCATCAAGTTCATCCTTTTCCTTGCATCCAGAATATCTCATCAAACTTCCAACAGGAAGTTGGCTAAACAAAGCCATCTAAACTTTTATTAAGTATTATTCAATATCATTAGCAAAGATTACAAAAATGGACAATTGAGACTAGGGAGAAAATTATAGTTGGATCTAATTGAACAGTTTTTTGTAGTACACAAAAGTAGGATTCCATTCTCTAAAAATACCCACAATGCAGACCATAGATGAATAATATGTATAAATAGTCCAGTGGTACGGGTGCATGTAAGCAATCAAGAACATGAGTAAAATTTTCACAATCTAGCCCACTGTGCTTTACTCCTTTAGCGTAGCCATCTCTCACAATTACCTCCTCACAGCAACAATACATCAAAGTCTTGTCATTAGAATAATCCAGGCATTTTATTTTCAGAGCCTGTCATGAATGTAGCCATGTACTGTACTCCCTGTATTCCCTGCAAAGAAATGGGTGTTTTTTCCTTGGATAGAGGATATCTCAGCAACCACAAAAGACTGGTTTTGAGTGTACTTTTGACAAAATGAATTGGCTTTTCTTCAGTGATGATACCTCAGCTACAAAGGCCAGGAATGTCTCTTAATATGTGTAACAGTTAATAGCCATGTTTTATCGAAGCCAAAGAATAACTGGATAATTTATGCAGTTATCTTATTTTACCTAAAATAGATGATGTCTGAAGTTCACCCATTCTTTGCTGAGATCTTTCTCACTTATTACTGGCGTATTTGTCATAAATCTGTATCTTTTGATACTACTAATCTATTTGACTTCACTTAATGCGTATTCATTTTCCTCTTTCACTTAGGGGTTAGTTCTGTATCTGATAGCATTCACAGAAAATTACCAAGCAGTTCACAGAAAAAACACTCCAGGGATTTGTGAGAAATGCACTGCTAATCATTTCCTTCTATTAATAGCAGCAGACCTTGATAACTCTTTCTATTCTCATCAGTTCAGACTTTGCTAATTAAAATTAGCAAAACCCACTACCAGCACATAGCTATGTTCTACTTATACACATACATAATCTTGCATCCAGATTGAAGATGATCCTGAAAGTAGGGGTAAACCAGTTAAGCTTAGAATAAAACAGCACGCATGTATCCATGTATAAATTCTTCCACTTTTTCTGAAGTTGCAAGGGAAGATTAAAAAAATCCACTTTCACTAATTCCATCTTTATTCCCTTAAGGACATCGCTACTTCAGCTACACTTCTCAGATTCAAGGCATTACATGTTTGGCAAGGTTCATATTAAAGAAACCCAATAACGTATGTGGCATGGAAAATTACATTTATGCATTACATAAAATACATATCTAAATAAATGACTACTATGTACAGCAGAACACCTCTGAGGTCAAAAAAACCCCCAAAATAGGAGTAAAAGCAGTGAAGAACGATTGTTTTCACATTTTCCTTTCTTCTTTCATACTCACCTTTACCCTCAAATGCAGGTGTGTCTGTGACTGACACTGTTTCTTTTTATTTGGCATAACTGGTGCCAAACAGAGGGCTACTATATAAATATATGTGTATGTATGTGTACTGGGTCTGGCTGGGATGGAGTTAATTTTCTTCATAGCAGCCTGTATGGTGCTGTGTATATACAAATACATGCACACAAACACAGGCCTATTTCATACATTTCTTTGTATTTACTGGAAAAAACCCCCTTGAGACAGAGTGAATTTAGGCTGCAAATCCAAACACTTTCAAGTCTGGAAACACTATTTTTACAGTTGCTTTGAAACTTACATGCATTCAACCTCTGTACAAAATCGGGCAAAAGCCCTGTGGAGAAATGGCCTGTGAACAGGCAGTTAAAAATCTTAGTTCAGGTGCACAACACAGATGTTATTGTTGTATGACCAACTATAAATCTTGCATTTTCTAATGGCAGAGTGCCTACCTTTGCAAGCTGTAAACAATCCTGCATAACACATATGCTGTATCAAATCTCCTGAATGTTTGACCCTTATCCAATCAGCACTGCAACACAGACTTGTACTTCTGGCACTAGTGGAAGAATTATATTAGCTAGAAGGAGCAGCAAATTGAAGCCAAGGGACTCACAAAGGACTGTGGCTGGTGCCACTCTGTGCTAGACCTGAAGAATGGGGGGGGAGGACACGGCCCAACTGACCCTTCTCCTCCCACTTAAGTTACATTGACCTCTCATCTCTTCTTCTAGGGAAAAAAGGTCACTGGAACCATATTCATAAATGAAGGAATGCTACAGGAGAAGGTAGACTCTCACCCATTTTGCTTCTTTTCCCTAAACCTGTGTGCTCTTGTCTATATCAAGACTGTGTAGCTGCAAAATGTATATCATCATCCTGTAAACATGCTGGGCTCAAAGGACAGCTTTTTGACATTCCTTTCTATGGAGTTAGGACAGTGTCCATCCTGCCTCATACATCTTGGGAAAGTAAGCAGTGAGCAAAGGAAGAACATAAATCTAATTTGGGGAAAGGGATTAAATGGGGAAGCTGGACTTTCTCTACAATTATAGATATGTGGTAGCTTCCAACACAGCTAATATCTGCAATTATTTTGATGGTGTTATGAGCTGGACCCCTCAGAACATTGACCAATTTTGGCAACATTTTCCTGAAGAGTTCAAGTGAGAGAAGTAGCTTTTTTTTTTTTTGACAGTTTACAACTCAGGTTTAAAAATGTATATATAAATAAATAAAAGATCTTATCTCCCCAGGGGGTAGAGGATGATTTTGGAGGCCAAGTACTGTACTGCATATGCTCACTTCATGATACTTGGTACTTCATAACAATTTAGGACTGTTCAGTCACGTGGCTCAGAACACGTCACTTTGCAGTTGCTAAAATGAAAGAGAATTTCATGTAAACTCTTCTAGCAATTATACAATCACTATTAATAACAAAAGGCAACATACTTTCTCCTGTTCATTACTATTGACAGCTGCAGGCATTTCCAAGCAACTTGTTACAATTAAAAATAAATAGTTCTATGAGCATTGGAATTAATGGCCTAATTTCCAATGAATTTTTATCTCATGGTTACAAGGCTAAGGGCTGATTATTTGCTGCAGGATGTTGCTATCCAGCAGGGAGTAATCCCTCAGGCTACAGCAGTGCTTTTTCCTTGCCCTGTGAAAGTTTTCTTATGGGCAGAACATCTAATAATCTCTCTCTGTCTCTCTTGTTCTCTCTCTCATGTATTCTCTGCTGTTTAATCAGGTGTGAGTTCACACAGTGTTCTCCCCCTTAGCTATGACATGTCCTGATCTATTAACCTCTATTCAGCCACTTCTTTTCACGAAATCTTCAGGAACAATTATCGAGACCTCCTACCCTTCTGTCAAATTTGGTTGAAATTGACCTACAAGTTCAAATGTCTTTGCAGGCAGCCAGACAGAAATGCACAAAAAGATCACACTAGCCTCATTTCCTTAGGAAATCAGGCTAAAAACCAAGCTTGCCACTTATTCAGATTCTCTCCTACCGCATCTACAGCCTGTGCTCCACTCAGAAATAGCACTTGTTGCTAATGGAAGCTGTCAATGACCCTGCATTGACGAACTGCCACCAAAGTGCTCTTGATGTGATTTATTCCTGCCGTCATTAACTTCACAGCCCACTAGCTGAAAGAAGGTGATGACTTCCAAGACAGACAGGAAAAGACAGGCAGAAATAGCACGCAGTAGGAGCAGACTCAGTGATGATGGGTGGAAACAGGTGACAGCCTGCACTCTCACTTCAGGACAGATATAGCACAACAGGGGATTTTCAAGGAAGGAGTTGTAAATTGAAAAGACAGGACTAGAGGGCGATTCACAGCGTATGGTCAGGTTCCTGCTTTTCTGGTTGGCTCTTCCTCTTGGTTCATTCCTACTTTTCCTCATCCCAGCCTGAATGTTGTAAGTCTTCACTCAGAAGCTTTACCTTTTTTTAGGGTTTACGTGGGAAAATGCTGCAAGCAGCTCATGGAAGCACCAAATGGTAAAAGCCTACTAAGAAACAGAAGTGCCATGTTTTCATGCCCCATAACTGTCTAGCCAGGGGTTAGACAGTTATCTGGCTTCCCCAGTCTCTCTTAAAAAGGTGTCATTTGCAGGGTCACAGGGAACTGGGATCATGGAGCCAAAGCCAATGCTGATTCATTGTGACTTCCAAACATCTAGCAGAGGTCCCCTGGCACACTAACTGCTCTTGAAAGCTGTCCCAGCCATGTGAAATCCCACAGGACCAAAGGCGTGCAGACACAGTGATGATACCCCTTGTCTGTACAGTCTCACCTCCTGTGGAAGGGGGTTCCTGGGAGCTTAGCACCAGCACTCACACTAGCCTTCTGATTCATTTAAATTCTCCATGCGATCCTTTCAATATAAGAGCATATAAGGGGAGAGAACTTTCTCTCTCAGTACTAACATGTCACTCAGACCTGTCATAGCCAAAGACAGACTAGATGTATTTTTTTTATTTGTCTTTTGTATAGGTGGTAATAAGTGTAGGAAATATATATTGAGCTTTTCTATGTATTTGACCAAGAAGAATTATCTTTTTTTGTCATTAAAACCTAGCTTGTTCTACTTGCTAAATAAAGACTGCAACAGGAAACTATAGGCAACAAAAATGTAAAATATTCTTTTTAAAAATAATTAAAATCAACAAACAACTTATTAGAAGAGCTGTATTTTCACTGTATATTAACTTCTCTAAAAGAGGCGTCAGTAATTTATTGCATATTTGATTCAACATGCTCTAAACATTTAAATGACAAGAGACAGAAAATAATTACAAAAATTTCAGAAGAGTGACAGACAGAAAAGCTAGAAGAAACATTTTAAAAAAAGACTCTTACTTCTCAGCAAATGCTTCTTGGAAGCTTTGCACTTTACCATAAAATAATGAAACAAGCACTAAAATATACAAATGCATGGACACAATATCAGAGGAAGATGCACAGGAATTTCTTCAGTGAGTTTCAGAACACAGGAACGGGGATGAGAAGGGAACTAATAAAAAGGTAGAACATTTCCATGTGATCAGTACTTTTGTTTCAGATCACATATGGTTAAAAGCATGGTGCTTGCTTACCTTTCACAGCGTGGTCCCACATACCCAGCTGGGCATTCATCGCATATTAATCCACGACTTCGGTCAAAATGGCACGTTGGGCTAAAGCTGTGTTGTTGATATTGGGTAAGAAGAGGGACAAGGAAGAAACATAAAGAAAAGATGGTTAGCAGCATAGCTCTCTTCCCACTTCAGAGATCGTTAATTTGCAAAATAGTGCCCAGGAAAAGTGACTCTGGTCTAGGACATAAGGCTTAAGTTTGACTCCAGCAAATTGAATTTGGAATGACCCAGCTATTTCTGCAACACTGAATATAGAGTAACGGATGGCAGCATCCCAATAGCCTGTTATTACGGGACTTGAGCCTGCCACTGAGTGGTCTGGATACTATTAAAAAGGCAGGAATGTACAGCTGTTTGTTTGTGCCCCTGAGGGCCTGGCAAACAATCTATGCCATAATGTAGCCCCTATATAAATCTTTCTGAAGGACAACCGATTTGAAAGCTCAGTTAATTTTGTGTATAATTGGCTGTGAAAGGAACCCAGTGAACAAGAAAGGGGAGGGGTGAAAAGGGAAATATCTGGTGCAGCTTCCCAGAGAATGCATTTGAGTAAATTGAGTGCCAATGACCTCAAGCAACAGGCCAGACAGGCACATTGAAGTTTAAGAATAGTTTGCAGAGTAGAAAACTTTACCTCTTTGCTATGCTGTATTTATTTTTAGCCTTCACTTTTTTTTTTTTTTTTTTTTTTTTATAAGGGTACCATAGGCATTTGCAAGCTCCACCTCTCGATGCCTGTGTTTAACTCTGAACTGTGCTCCTTCACTGTTTAGTATTTTGCTTTCTGTAGTCTTTCTCCCTTAACACACTTTTGAGAAGAAACCTCTTGACACTCTAAAAGACACCGCACAGAAGAAAAGGCAACCTGTACTTTTATCATTCTTGAATGATTATTAGAGACAGAGACATATGAGCACCTTTATAGGGCCTCATCTAAATAGTGATAATCAATTTTGGTCAGCCAAATAGTAAAATAGAGAAAGGAAAAAAAAAAAAAAAAGAATGGCACCAGGTGCATAGTGGGATGACTATTTACAATAGGAAAACAAATCACCTATCTAAAAAGAAGACACTAAACTTATCTTTTGTAACCTAGGAAAATAGAAGTTGAAAAGGAATATAGTTGCTCTAACAAAGACATCAGAAGGCATATTCAAGGTAAAAGTTCATGCTACAATAATAACAAATAGATATAATCTGACCTTGGATAAATTAAAGCACGATATAGGATGAAAGTTTCTGGAAAATAATAGGCACAGGGAAGACAGAAAAGCTTAATTAGGATCATGTAACATGACTACCTGCTGGTGACTGGACCCCACTTCTCAGGAGTCATCCATCCTATGATCTGACCTCTTTATTCTGTTATAGATTATTTCCATTTATAAATATCCTGTCTGTCATAGGGCAAGTTCTCCCATAGACATAAGAGATCAATAAGAAAAATGTGGGAAGGTCAGGTCCAGTAAACATAGACAGGTATTGGGATTTTCCTCTTTCCCCATAAGGATTATATCTGTTTTATTTTGCAATGTCATTCAATTAAGAATAGATTCATGAATGCATGAGGACCCAGTGGAAGAAACAGTAATTGTGCATTCTATTTTTAAATAGCAATGAAAGCAATTTTCAATGGAGGCACATATTATCATTGAACCTAATCAGCAGCAGCTGACTTATTTCAAATAAGATCCTGCTTGTCAGTCCCAACCTCACTCTTTCCAAGAGCTACATGGGAAGCTTTGTGGAGATGCTATCACAGCTCATTATACCATTGCACAAGATTGACTGTACCACAGTTCCACCAAGACCTCTGTATTCAACTGCATAATTTTTAAAGATAATAATAATAATTAAGTACTTATTATTACTAAGCAATACTAATAAATAGTAGAATTTTCATGTTTTAAGGGCTATGCTCAGACCTAGCATCCTTTGATTCTTTCTCTGACTTAATAGTCAGCCCCCACCTCCACATTCAACATAATATCATCAAAAATTCCCATCTGCATACCATAAAGGAAATATGTGATAGCAGAGTGAGAAAGGAGAGTTTATTGTCCTGATTATTTAGAACCTCATTACTCACTAGTGGTAAACACTGATGAATGGTGTGTATTGATCTGTCAAAACAAGCTTCAAAAAAATCTTAGTCCCTCTTGATTCATCATCATTCTTTTTAGCTTTTACATAAGGTTAACAACATTAATACCAGTCAGGATATGGGACACATGAACACAATATGGGTATATGTGATAGGTCTATGTCAGAAGACAGGGCTTCCTAAAAGTTTACAAGTACGTTATAGAAAACATCTCTTGGAACTAAGTGTTTATTTAATTCTGCAAGAAAATATTTAAAGTCTGAGACCAACCCGAATTCCTAGTTCATATGCTATGAGTTTACTTGTGACCTTCCCAGGCTGAGTGAGCTACCTTCTGTCCCCCATTTCCAGTGACAAAATATTCCTGTCAAGGTCATCATTACCCATATTAAATTTATTGCCACTTCAAGAGAAAAGCAGTAATTATCTAGAAAGAACTATGTAGTAGTATGTCTGATAATTTCTATGGAAAAAAAATTAGTTTATTTGAAGCTCCTTAAAGACTAAGAATGCTAAAACAGTTTGTAAGAGTGATGCATTAATGAGAAGAGATAAGACGAAGAAGTCAAGCATGCATTACATATGCCATTTATAATACAGGTATTGATCTCATTTGCATCATGTAAGTACAAATATGGAGATATATGCACGAAGAGGAAAATATAGCCCAGGATCTAGAAAACAAGCTTAGACAACTTAAATTTAGTTTCCTGATTTGGCCAACTGTTCTCTTCTAACATATGGCAAGTCATTTATCACTGTTGTGCTTCAGAAGGCAGTTTTATGATTGGCTTCAATGATTGCATATGGAAACTGCTGCCATTAGGAAACAGGGGAGGGAATAAGCAGCAGTTAAATCAGCTTAAGTTAACTATAGAACACCACCATCATCACCACATTTCTAAACTGGATAGAACAGTTTTCCTCCACCTTATGTGGCACTGCAAAGAAAAAGACTCAGGCGCTGTGAAAATGGTGATGGGAAACACCATTAGAAACATCATAGAGAAATAAGATGCTGCTATAAAAGACAAAACTAATTTCTTAATAGAAATATATCTCAGAGGTTCATTGCATGGACAATATTCTCTATGCACCAGGAACTTAGTATTAAGCTTACAGACCTACAGACGCTCTGTTCTGTCATGCCATGTTAGGAATTAAATACTACAGGAATTAAAATCTATAGACAGATATTTGTAATCATTTGTACATAAATTAGTCACTTGTTAGGTTATTCAGAAATAACTTGACATATAGTATATCTGTATAGTGCCATGAGCTTGGTAGTAACTTCTTTATTTTTCATATGGAGGATATGTGAAGGAATCTGAAATGTTTACATATATTATCCCTAGCATACCAAACTCATTGCCAACTAAGTAAGAAAAACGAGTATTTTAATAGCCTTCAGGTAACATATTAAATCTCTAACAACCTCTTTTTTTCCTCAGAAACAAATTTAATGATTGGTCTAGAACTGTAAAGCCATGAGAGCTTGAACCTTACAATGAGTTCTATAAAGCTTGAGGATGTTGTTCACAGTTTTGCTTTTGTCCATTTTAGAAATAGTAAGCTATTGCACAATTCTAATGCAGGGCTAAACTTTGTAGGGTTCAGGACTCCCACAGTTTCACAGTTCAAGAACATTTATATTCTGTGTTTGTTTTGTACCTGTATTTTTCAGGAAAACTAGGTATTAAAAAGGGACTCTTGTGCAATTTCAAAAAAGGAAAGTTAAGCAGCCAGAATTCTGATGAATACATAATAGAGGTCTCCAGGCATTTTGCCAATAAAAACTGAAATTCAGTCTATTTGACTTGGTTTGTTGCACATCTGCACAAGATATAAAGGTGATAGTGTTTTTCCTGCTTTGTCAGTACAGTGTTCTCAAACAAGAGAAAGAGAATTAATTAACTATGCATGGAAATACTAAGTATGTGAAAGCAATGAGGACATCAGAGGAACTATGCCTGAGCAGCAGACATAATAAATGCATGTATATCTAATAAAACCAACTGAAGAGCTGTGCTAACAGGAAAGCAGGCTCCCATTCTACAGTACCCTGGAATTTCTGCTGATAAGTGCTTAGATTACTCCTGCCCCGATCAGTGCAATTTTAATAGGACACAATGCCACTGTAGGCAACAGCATTAGCCTGAACTACTTAAGAGCAAAATCTGGTTCATCTGTGCCTTATGTATACCCCACTGCCATTCAGATGATGTTCTCTTCTTTACTTGCATCTTGCAGAGCTCCCTCTCTGTGTGGGTGGTAGCCATGCATTTTGCCCTGTAAACCTGAAGAAGTACTCTTTATACTCTTAAATAGTAAAGTGCATTTCATTGACAGAATCTGACTTCTGTTTTGGGAAAAATAGGGTGAAATAGAAGATGCAGGGCTGAAGGGAGGAAAAAAAAAATTACTGCAGTGGATTTATCATCTCCTATAGCCACTTAAAACTTTTAAGTGAAGAGCTTGGGATGGGGCAGCCTCTGTGCATAGTTTACAATCTTCCAGTATAATCCTACAACCCTTCTGGAATTCTTATATGGATTAACAGTGATTCTTTTCAGAAGGGAGCCACATCCAATTTGTGGCTGGAATTTCAGCAAGCATTAATTACCACTGCAAATGTCAGGCACATACTCAACAGTTCCTGATCTTCCTGAGCAATTACTGTATGTGTTGCACCACAGCAGCTCTTCTGTGTAATGTGGACATGTGCTATTTGCACCAGGGCTCCTCTTCTCTGAAGCCATACTGAATGGCATAAACCAAATGCACTAATTCAGCCGATACACATATTTTCCATTTTTTTTTATATGCACAAGAAAAGGTAACCCAACAAGACTCAGAACAGTTTTCTTCAACTACATCATGTCAAATGATTTTGGTATTGTTATTTTCCAGGAACTGACTGGGACAACAACCAATGAAAAAATGTTCAAGCCACTTGGTCTATTAAATTATAGGTAGCAAGTAACACAGACAAGCTTTTGTAATGACGGAAGCATTTGTTCTTAGATTAGAGTTTTGATTAACTTTTCACTATTTTTACTTAAAAAAAACCAAGTTTATAGTGATTATTCTAAGATATGCTGACAAATATTTTCACTTGCAAGATCTAAGGCTGAATTCAGACTCCAAACAAATCAACACTACCACTGAATGTTGACAGGAAGAAAAGGAAAATTAAAAGCAGAAGAAATCACTGTTTTATCTGATCAACATAAAATTATTTTAAATTCAATTATTAAAAAACCCCACATGCCAAATCTGTAAATTCAGCTTTAAAACTAGAAACAACTACTCTTAAGGAGGACAGAAAAGCAAACACTAGTTATTGATTCAAAGAGCAGGCATTCAAATTCTGTATTGTTCTTCCTAGCCTAGTCTCTTCCAGCTTTTGTTTTGATCTTTGCCTCTCTGTGAAGCTAAGCACTCTGTACAATTGTAAAAAGAGAATAAAAGTTTATATTGCAGAATATATTATTTGATTAAAACACAAAGAAATGTCAAGTGTACATGCAAAAGTATAAATTTAAAAAGTTATGCAATTTACTAAGTGAAAAAGTATAATATGCAGTAAATACACATCTTACTTATTAGAAGGCAGATTTAGGGGGCAAGCACACAACTGACAGTCTTCAGCTGTCCCTTTAGTAGGATCACCATAGAAGCCAGGAAGACATTTATCACAATATGAACCACCTGTGTTGTGTTTGCAGTCCTAAACAGAAGATGAAAAGTACAAATGCACAATTAGAGAACTTATGTATGGAAAGTCC
This sequence comes from Aviceda cuculoides, assembly GCA_035590195.1. Lineage (NCBI taxonomy): Eukaryota > Metazoa > Chordata > Aves > Accipitriformes > Accipitridae > Aviceda > Aviceda cuculoides. Next base: position 21,869,896 of record JAVJGG010000082.1, on the reverse strand, counting down.
TTGAAGGTCATTCACCTAGCCCATCCTCTCAACAGGATTGTAAGAGGTCTGCAAAATATATTCTAATTTTCTGCTGCTGGTTGAGAAAGAGTTCTGTTACAATCAGTGCTTCATGTGTGTCGGGTATTTGTGTTCTTTTGGATAATTTTTCTCTATGTAAAACAAAAAGGATATTTAACTGCAGACCTTTATCTTTCCACCATACAACAGCCACATTGTTGTTTAAGCTTGCTTAAAGAAAACCAACCTTCAAAGCACCACAAAACAGGTTTAGTATTGCAGTCTTGCAACAGGCCATATTTTGTGAGTTTTCAGATGTTGATCCCAGAAATACAGCCCAGACCATATAATTTATAAAACTAAATTATTACATTTTACATCTAAATTACCTCATTTTACAAGGTATATGGCTAGGAGTATAATAAATATTCTTGTGAACAGTAGCAACGCCTGAATTAATTAATACTATTAATTAATACTTGTTTGCTAGAATGGCATCCAGACTCTATTTTATGAGTAGAAACAAGGATGAGTATACCGTATATAGGGCTCTATCCAACAGTTTGTGTTCTATGTGACTAGCTTTCATAATACAAGAGACAGTTTATCAGAGCATGAAACATCCAACATAAAAATGGCAGCACTAGATCTGCATTTTTATATATAACCTTTGGCCTGATCTCAAAGTAAATGATCTTTTGGCAGAATGGGAATTGGTCCTCTGAGAATAGGGTTCCCATGATGACTGGAAAGAACCAAGTTTTAAAGAGTAATTACCCCTTCTACTCTTCTTCCCCCTCACCATATAGGATTTCGAAATTCTAAGTAATTTGGCAGGATCCATGATAGGCTCAGCAAATAAGTTTTCTGGCTTAACCTCTTTCCTTTTTTTGCTACATTTTTAGCACACCACACTATTCCTTTCACGGCTATTTGCCACAAGATACCCAAGTGTAGCCCTTTCAAAGTGTAAAACAGAGAATCTGATCTGATTTAGATAATGGGCCACTTCAAATCTAGAATGTGTTACACCCAAGCTGCTGCTTAAGAACTCTTGAGGGTTTGTTTGGCATTTTTTTTAAAGGTGCAAGTATTTCCAAACTTATGATTTAATTGAAAATATTTTTAAGAACACTTTAAAATTGTTTTCTCATTTTAATAAGGCATGCATATGGTACTGACCGATATTTAACAGCCTTACTGTCTGAAAGACGTAATGTATCCTCAATGAAGGATAAAGAAAATGGCACTATTCTAAGGAACACTGATTTCTTCTTCATGACTTCCCAGGATTGCAATGATTTGAAAAAAGTTTTTTTGCATTATGCTCTGTCTAGCCAGTACCATACATTTGGGCAGCTGAAAAAGCACAATAACTGTTTCAGTCATGAGCACACTGGAGTCAAAAGCATCTGTCTCCAGAAATACTGTTTGCTGTTTTAATGGGTGCTTTCTTATTGCTTGTGTATACAAGCAGCATACCTTTGAAATGAAAGCATTAGTCACAATATTATATTTTCACATATTTGGTAGACTGTGAGCTAATACCAACTATTGAGATGCTTAGTCAAATAAAATTATGGCTTTAGAACCCTCAGCTGGGTTAAATTCTACTTCATTAGGTAATTTAAGTCCATTTGATTGTTACTCCAAGTGCTGTCATTCAAAAAGAATCTACCAGCCATACTGAAAAAGTAGCTGGGAACATTAAGATACGCTTTTAAAAGAAGATGTGACAAAAATAATTTAAGTGTTTCAAAAGAAAAATCCTTTGCAATTCAACTTTTTTAAGGCATCATGTCAAATTATTTGTACTTTTTCTGAAAAATAATGGATTCCTCTTTTGTGTTAAGTTTAGCTTTAAATATCCTCAGACATGTTTTTGAAGAATATGAATGGCTTATATGTCAAGGATGTTATTAAAGTGAGAAGAGCTAACACACTATTTTAAAGCTATGCGTCTCTTACAGAACGGTATTTGCAGCTTCTGCTTCTTTTAAGTAAAAGACCAGAAATCTTCCATTTTGTAGGAAAACAATTCATGTTACAAAGTGCTGACCTTCTTCTCTTTGACGAATTATTTTCTGAAACTCTAACATCAGTCATTTCCACCTACTGTGTCTAATTCTCCTCAATCCAGATCTCTGTATCTGGTTACTTCCTCACCATGAATCAATAAATTTAAAAACAAAAAAGAAAAGAACCCCATACATACACTACCAAAATCTGAGCATATATTGCACTGTGTTTATGCTACTTCAGTTGAGAAATAATGATCTTGTGTGGTCATTTTTTCCCTGAGCCAGTCTGGATTTTGCAGGACAATGAACAAGGATTATGTAGTATGTAGATGTGACATAATCTGCCTGTTCTCTTCAATGATGCATTAAACGTCATAGTAATTTGCCAAATTTATAGATCATTTTAGGCACTGAAGTATATGAGTTATTAGCCCTTCTAAAGATATTGTCAATACGCATGAAAAATTTGTGTTTTCTTGATATCAACTGGTTGAATCTCAATTTGAAAATTGCCAAATGTACAGCAATTTATTTTGAGCAACATCTATTTTGAGCAATGTCTAATTATACTGAGATTATTTCCTTAAAACATGCATAAGCCTGCTAAGTCTTAATTTCATGTTCGTAGGAACATGTAATCATTTTTTTTGTGTCACAAGACTGGGTATAAAAAAGATCATGATCAACTGTCCCTAACCTGCTCAGTACATTACATACACTTTCTTTTTACTCCCTTTTAAATATAGTTTGTTCCAACACATTGATCTAATGCTTTTGTTAAAATCAATGCCTTGTTCCACAGATCCATAAACTTCATGGCCAGGAACAATTTTATGCCCAAATCTTTATGCTTCCAAATTCCAGATACTGGATCTCAAACTATTTTGAATGCATGAATTTTCTGGACATCTTTGATCTCCAAACACCATTAAATTTCACTTAGACAACCTCTGACTAAGACCATGAAATTTATTTTTGTCCAGAATTTTATGTACAACTCAGACCTTGTTGTCCAAGGACTTTATTGCTTATGTCCTGGAGTGTGTTTCCCACCATTTCCTACCAAGCCAGCTCTCTTCCCCTCAGAAGAAACCAAATTAACCCATAAATGCTTTATGCCCAGCATCAGGGAACCCTAAATTCACACTGAAAACCACTCCTGCTTAGCTGCATATGCAGCTGAGTGTATTTGAATATGGAAAGAAACAGTCTGAATAGAAGGCTCGTGATGAAAATAAAACTTTCATCAGGGAGTATGTCTAAGTCCAAGATAGTGCCTTTGGCATGCTGCTGCCTTTCCTCATGATATCTGTCACAGACACAACCAGGGAAGCTGCTAGTTTAAGCTAGTTAAATAAAGCAAAACGGTAAGCCTGGGTGCCTATTTTAGTACATTCCCTAGCCATCTAGACCAGACAATGGTATTGTATCTTCAGAAGCACAAATACGCTCTTCTGGCATTTTCAAACTACCGTAGTATCAAGATTGCATGGCCAATTCCCTTTCCTGGTGTTAAAAATGCAGTCAGGGTGTTGCAGAGGCTTTATGCAATTTTCACTTGTGGTATAGTCTATACTGCATTTAGCTTAGGATGTATCATTTTGTTACTGTGTATATGAAGATGGGTGAAGACATTTTGCCGATCTTGTGATGAACACTGTCTAAAGCACATGTCCACTAGCTCTGACACTGGCCTCAATCTACATGGTATATGCCATTTCCACACAAAAGAATAAAATACAAAATGGATGCCAGTGGGGACTGCCCACTTAGCAATTTGAGCATATCTTCTGGGAGAAAGATCTGCTTTCTCTGGGCTTACTAATAGGAACATAGTACCCTGCAAAGAATGAAACACCTCAAAATGTGTTTGCTTTTCACACAGCTTATGTGTAACCAACCTCCTAAAGCTACCGTAAAAGTATGTATGTAACACTACAAAAGAGTATTTCTGAATGTTAGAACTTGCCCTGCGTACCAAGGCAGTTATGTATATCACAATGGTAACGAGAATGATGTATCATGCAGCTTTCTATATGGTTGCTGTGGGGATCAAAGGGCTTTGCAGGTTACTGCTAGATAGGCATTAAAATGAGCTTTCTATAACAGGCCTATGTTGAAGCAGATGATTTGAGCTTTTATCATGAGTCAAAAACATATTTCAGCTGCTTTTCAACTACATTTCAAAGCTAAGGAAGAGCAAAAAGAAGTATCATATCAGTAAATTAGGTGCCTAAATTGTCTGTTGTATTACTGAAAAAACACCATGAATAATAATAAGGAGGCCAAAAGCCTGTGTAAACCTCAATAGAAGGAATGCCTTTGATGTGAAACATTTCTCTTTTCAGCATTCAGACTTCTCTCTCTTTCACTTCAAAAGGCTTATGATCCAAATTGAATAGCAGCATTTAACAGTCCGCATGGATACTAACCAATCTAACTTTACTTACAGTGTTTTCAGAGTAAGCTGCAAGAAAATCCAGAACTGATTTTAAGCTCCCTGTGAGCCTCTTCTTTATAGCATGATCTAGTATACACTCAGACAGAACACAGAATACAGAATACAGAGTGCTTGATAACACATATAGATTAAAGTACATTTTCAACTGGTTATTTTCCACTTTCTTGCCAGCGCTGTGTTATCTCTACACCAGCACCCCTGAAACATCAGAAGGGGGAGCTCTACTGTCTCAGTCAATAGTTCACATCAGCTGAAAAGCCCAAAAGCACTACAGAATGCAACTATACAGCCTTCTCTCATATGCAGGCTGGTGCTACAGACAAAAATAAAGAGGGAAATTGTGCAAGGGCTAAAACTTGAAGACACAGAAGCAAGCAACTTCAGAACTTGCATCTGGCTATGCACCCCTAAGCAAAATAGTCAATAGTTATGATATACCTTAAACAGGATTCTCCCTTCCCTTTCTTTTCTGTTTATTGATTTTATCCCACACTAATGTTATAGACATCATAGCTGGAGGCTATGGTTATTAATGCAATAAATTTTATCTTTGTCGAGAAACACAAATCCATCTTACCCTAGTGATAAACATTTTTATTGCATATAAGTGAAGGATTCAAAACATGACTGTCATATCATACATATTTTTCATCCTAGGTACTTATCTTTAAGGCTTACAGTATAATTAAATTGAGAATCATTTTAAGCTTCTAGTCAAGAAAAAGCAATTTGAAAAATTCACTGATCCACACATTAAGGATATCTTGTTTTGCACTGCAATGCAATTAAACATCTTGTATGGGTAAAACAGGAAGAACAGTGATAATTCTAAGTGCCAAATTATATTGAAAAAAGCTTGAATTTTCATTTTGGATTTTTCCCAGCAGCTTTTTCTTAAGGAAATAAAAGGGAACATTTAGAAACATGCACAATAGAGAGTCTGCTTGAAATTCTTCAGGGAAATGAGAGTATGATATCCCACTAAACTGCCACTGGCTCAAATTGTGTTTCTGCAAGACTAATGAAATGAGACATGTTGTTTCAAGCTTCATGCCATGTCAGACAATATAAAACTAAAAACGCCCTTGAGTTAATCAGAACACTCTATTCAGCATAATTCACCCATTCCAAAAGGCTACTGAACGGGCTGGAAATAGTGGTGAGCTGGTAGGCTTGCTATGGATAATATCACAGATTTAACTGCTGAATTAGTAGGTAACTGCATAAAATCTCCATAGCCTACAAGGAAAAAAAAGTTTATCTAGCCCAAATCATATGCTTTTATTATTTTTCTAAAGTACAATTTACTGTTTCTTCAAGGTTTAGTAGGAATTTAGATTAAGTAAGCCATTAAGAGTATTTTCTTGTCATACTAGCACAGAATTTACAAAGTTACCTGCTACATACTATGAATTGAATACACTGCAGGAGACAGATGGGAGGGGGAGATAAAACTTGCATGGAAGAATATTGATATATTTGCTGCTTTCTGCATGCCATACCTGATACTATGGATTCTATTTCAAAACATCAATCCTATGTGAATAAAAAATTCCTTTTGTTTAAATGCACAAGTTACCATATCTTGGTATGAAAGGATCCTTAACTTCAACAACAGTTCAACATAAAGACCTGTTGTGTTAATTGCTAGCTTTTTTTTCCTTCAGTATTTCAGGTCTCACAGGTCATTAGTTCAATTGCACAGGTATATGGAACTCATGTTGGCCATGTCCATCAAGTTTCCTGCAGTGACACTTACCAGGCATTCTCCTGTGATATCATCACACAATTCTGCATGACCAAAGCATGTACATGGTGCACAGACTCCTTCAAAAATTGTGCCATTCACACGCCTGTGTCGAGGCCAGCAAGACTGCAAGTTGAATTAGATAAAAAGTTAAACTCTCGCTTGAACAGAGAAAGGTATGAGATTTTTAAAAGATTGTTGAATTTCATAGTTGCACACACAAAAACATATTTGTCAAATTAATAAGAATACCAACATTTCTCTAGAAACTTGTTCTTCCTGTTGCTATGGCTTTGCACTGACCTTAGCCTTACTGGCAGGTGTGAGATTAGAGGAAGCCTTAACTTGATCATTCTTCTGAAATGGTAAAATAAAGCAGAAAAATGAAGAACTGAAATATGACAGCATCAAAAAAAAGAGGTACAGATTGAAAAATAGCCAGAAGGCAAAGTACTGAAGGAGAAAGAAGGAGGGAAGAAAAGCCCAAACCAACAAAAATATTTTCTGAGAAGTTCAGCTGCAAAGAGCAATTAAAATACAATTTAGTCTTTCTTGTTTGGAGTCTAACAGAAGGCTACACTGAAACAAATGCAGGCTGAAAACAAAGCCATCCTTTTATTTACAAATTGTGCTTATTAAATATAAAGTATTGTCATTTCCCTTTAAGAAAATTCTGATTTTTTTTTTTTTTTAATGTTAAGTTCAGATCAGTATTAAATGCATGGCCAGTTTTTTCTTAGGAAAGGTGACATCGTACAACTGTGATTCATCAGTGAAAATTCAGCTATTCCATTTCTTCATAATAGGATGTCAAGCAGCAGTCTTCCTTACTATATATCTCACAAATGGCTTTATAGTTTTTGCAAACTATCTTTCTTCAATAAGACTGCTCATGTGATCCAAGGATTTTGCATAATATAAAAAAGTGCATGACAGAGTGTTGACCTTCAAAAGCACCTGGCTAACACAAAGAGAAAGTTTTGTAGTGATAGAATACTAAAAGTATCATTTAATAAAGAAAATCCTTTCCTCTTCACATACACTCTCCAAAAAGGTAACAAGAAGATTCTCCTTTTTGTCTTACTCCTGCAAAATGTGAAAGTAATTTGAAGATGAATTGAAATGATGCTTTTAAAATAACATTCCAACACATGAGACATTATCCTTATTTTTCCTTCTTCTCATCGTTGGTTATTCATTCCTAACAAAACCCATAAATACTAAAAATTAAAATTCTGAGTTATAAAAATCCAAAAAAGAAAAACAGGTTAAAAGAAATTGCCCTATTTTTTTTCTGTGGCACAAGATGCAACAGCCTAAGCTGCTTCTGTATAACACTATAGATCTTTTTCCTCTTTTGGTGATTCTGAAAAGAATGATCCCGTGCACAAATATACATGATATTGCACAAGATAAGGCTCCAAAAGTCACTAATTCTAAGGGCTTAGACATGGAATATGAACAGCAAGGCTTAGAACAGAAGTATAATAAAAGATTACAGATTGGGATCTTATCAAAAGAAATGATGCAACATTAAAAAGTCAGGAAAGTTCTTGACCATCATAGTGATGCAAGTTAAACACAACTTCTTCCATAGTAGAAGTAAAAGAGAGGATAGAAAGTGAACAAATCTGGTAGAGAGGAGCAATTAGATGTGAAGATGTTGACAAATAGAGGACAGGAGATTCATATGAGTAGAGCAAAGTAACTGTCACAAATGAGCCCAATTGGTATTTGAAATTTAAAATTTTATCTTCTTTACCTATGCTCATGCAATTCTGTGTTCATTTCTCAGACATACTAGCAAAAACATAACTATTTCCTTCAAGAATCTTGTAGAAAATTAATTTAAAATTTGTGTAATGGAACAATTTCACAAAGAGATGGCATATTTTAAATGTTGTCTTCTGAAGACTGATCATGCCGAAACATTCACAGAAAGAAAAGAAGTAAATAAGGGTTGGTTTTATTCCTGCAGCATCTATGCCAGGAACCATAACATCATTATGCAGGAAACAAACACATACATTAAAATAAATGAAGAAGAGAAAATGAAACTGAAAAGCTGCACAAAATCAATAAAAATGAAACTCTGCTAGGTTGAAACTGGAAGAAGCAAAGTGTTGGACAATGCCAAAAGTATTCAGAAGAAACTAGACATGGTATTCTAAAAAAATCCACACTTTCAATTTATCTTTCCATATTTTCTCAACTGCTAGTTTGCCTGGTAATCTAGAATTTCACTGTTGTTTTTTTTTCTCTTGCTTGTCCTTGTTATAAAAAGCACAACCATCTACTCAAAACACCAATATATTTCCCCATTTTTTTCTGTCAAGCACAACTGTTCAATGCATATCATGTGTTGAACCTCTGCTACAAAAGACTCATGAGAAATTAATTCAGTGAATAAAGGCATGGAAAGTAAATCTTTTAACTGTGTATCATTGTTATTGCAAGATAGGCCAGCTTTGTCAAATGGCATTTCTGAGCTGCCCAAAATGCTCTGAAATTCAGTGAGAGGGACACAGGCAAAGTGTGCTCATGCAGAAGTCTATCATATCTTCTTGGCCTTCACTCTTGGGAGGAAAACCAACATACAGGTAGGGACAGCAATACAGTTTAGTTCAATAGGTCTGTGGTTAACACTCAGCCAGGGCAGGAATCAAAGCATGTCCATGCCCACTAGTGTGCATAGAGACTTTAAATTTGCAGCTATCTATATATGTACTCTCTATTGTGGAATATGATCTTCAGTATATATCAAATTTCAGGGACTGTTTTGAATTGGAGAGAAGGTTTAGCATCGAAGGGCACAACATTGGACTGAGAATTTCAGCAACATCAAGGCAGGAATTCTACCCAAGTCCTTCAGCTTCTACTACAAAAGTAGATACTGAAACATCTGCAATCAGGGCCTTTCCAACTGCTTTCTGGGAAATCACACCTAAATCTGAACTGAGAAGAAAAATGGACGATTAAAAAAAAAAACCACATGTGAAGCATAATGAGACTTCATCCACCTTTTTCCTTCAAGTAATTGAAAAGACAATGGTCATACTTCAAAATTAATTCTCAGCCAAGGTAGGCAATAGTCTTCTCCAGTTGTTTTTTTTTTCCTGTGTGTACCATTTTGGAAGTGATAGGAATACACATTATTTTCTTCAGGCCTTCTTTCTACGTTAGTTTATCTAGCCCGAGCAACAAGCAACCACATTTGGCATGAAAATGGACTCTAAGCCCTAAATATCACATACAAGCATGGAACATTTTAAAGAAAAAGGAAGTTGACAAGCAAATGCCTAGAGTGCCTGTGTAAATGGCATACGGTTTGTAGTTTTGTGAAGCAGAGCATCTTGGTGTTTGAAACAATTTCCTTAAAGGCAAAGCTTTTGAAGAATTTTTTTTTGGCTTCTATTTACCCCAAGCTATGCCCACATGAGCTAGTTATTCATATGTATACTTGTACGAACACATTCTGTGTGAACTAATGAATTTGTTAGGAGAGTGGGCATTTTCTGAGCATGTGTGTATGTTATTATCTGCAACAAGACCAAACTAAAGTGAAACAATTCTCACAAGAACACACACGCAATCCTCAAAGACTCCAAGGCAAATGGCAAAGCCGTGGGAAACCAAAAGAGGAAACTGAACCACATTAACTCAGATAATTTGATCTGGCTTTGTTGTGCACAGGTCAGATAACTGCCATTTTCCTTCTAATTGTGATAGTTTCATGCATTTGTAATATCAATTGGCTGAAGAGTACAAATACTGCTTTCAATTTCTTTTTGTTAAGAGAAATGTCTTTTCATAACTTAGAAATCACTACAGAGGTGTAAAACTTCAGATTTCAAATACTGTCAAATATAATGAACCACCACCTAGAAATAAAGGTAACTAGAAAAGGTATACCAAATTCCTAACAGGAATGGACAGGTCTCTTACAACACAGGGGCACTGGTTGCTTACAACTATCACAGTGTTAGCACAATTGATTTAGACTGCATCGTGATACTCACCTCACACGAGGTACCATCATACCCTGGAGGACAGTCACATAACTCCACTGCAGATGCCACCTTTCTCCCAGTTGAAGTGTAGTCAGCAGCTTCGATGCTAACGCTTCTTAGTCTGTATGTATCATAAATGAAACAGTTAAAATAGTAAATTAGATGGAAGCATATGTGCAGCTGGATGCAACAAATAGTATATAGAGACATTCAGTGGCCTGTTTATGTTTTCCTGTTTAAAAATAAGGAGGTTTTCATAGTCATCTATTTCTTCCTAAACTACACATCTGTAGCCTTGTTACTATTTTTGTCCATCATGTGAGGGAGACTATGGTCAGACACACATTGATAAAAATAGATTTTAAAAGTCTCACAGCACTGTACCAGTAGACGGAAGGCTATTCCTGGCCTGCAAGCCACATGTGCCAACTTGCATTGAAGCTGTATGTATAGTAAATTTGACACTAAGCAGTGCCCTCAAAATTTATAAACCACTACTCCAGCTTTCTAAAATATTACATTACTAAGTTTTGGTAATAGGATATTTTTATCCTGGAGATTTGACCTCTGAAAAAGATTTCAGCTCTGTCCAGGAGGACCTAAGTATTATGTGTATGAAAGAAAATGGAAATCTTCTACCATATACCTTCGTTTCCCCAATGACAGAGAAGACAGAGTTAGAGAATTTTCTGTTCCATGCACAACTGCCCTTAAAAAATAAATGCTAGACACTGGCTAAACAGCCATTGTTTAGCCAAACACTGAACATGATTTTTATTTAAAAAAACATGGAAGTATGATGAGAAAGACAACAGAAGTCTTTTGATAATCTCACAAGTAATATGTGAAACAGATGTAGTTTACCTCAACAGTATCCATTTGGGGAAAGAAATTGGGATTTGGGGATTTAATTCTTATGAGATTTCAGAAGAAACATTAAGGCATTATAGAGACTCAATGACTTCTATTTTCACCCAGCAATCTTAATAGAGTGATTACTAGAGCTACCTGAAAAGCTTCTTCTGAAGTCTTTTTCAGCAGAAAATAACTTTCTATCATGACACGCATTTTGTTAATAATCAGGGTTTTTTTGAAAATGTAAACCAAACTTTTTTTTTCCTCCATACTAAGGCATTTATCTTTTGGCTGCCAAAAAATCATGAAAATTATTTGCATGACCTTGGATAAGAAAACATCCAAGAAAAATAGTTTGTTGTAACTGCAGCAGTTGGAGGAAAGATTAAGACAGGACATTTTCCCACTCAATTTTATGGCTACTCTCAATAAGACAGACATGAAAGGTAAGGGGGGGAAAAAAGGAAGATTTCTGAAATTAGGATGGGAGCTTCAGAAAAGCAGAAATTTTACCATCACTAGGGATATGACCGGACATTGGAGGGATTACCATTGTGGATTATGCAGTTACAAACTTGAACCTAATTTGGTGATCCTAGAACCTCTGTAAAAGGTTCTTGAAACTATTTTAAGAGAAGGATGCATGTTCCAATCCAGATCTTCAGTAAGATCTCTCTCACTTTTCAATATTTCCCCTTCACTCCATTGCTACATGCTTATTTTGCAATCATCCTTTTGAGTTTTTGTTACAATAAGATAACCAATTTCTAGGATATTAGATATCAAATGGTCATGACTTTAACAGTAAAAAATCTAACAATTGAAGGAGAAAAATCTGTAAAAGAACAAATTACTAGTAAAAGGCCAAGTTTTATTTATCCTTTGAACTACAGATAGTTCCCTCTCAGCACAGATCTTGGAACAAAGAGAAGCACTTACATACAGGGAAACAATCCACCCAGTATTATCCCACATTTGTATTCACTGAATTGTTCCAATTTTCATTACATTCTGCTATTTGCTAAATGGGATTTTAATGTGTTTAACAGTTTTTACCATTAACAGTTACTCAGTGAAGAAAGCTGCAGTGATTTTTTTTTCCTCCCATTTTGATGTTGCAGTTTTGATTCCTTGATGCCATTCTGCATTCATTAAAATACATAATGCTGGCAGTAATGGGGTACTGGATCCTAGAGACGCATGAACAATTTGAAATTCGACATCAAGACCAAATATTTAAGCTGACTGTTACTGTCAGCAGGCAACTGTTGACTTCTAAAAACAAACAAGATTAAAAGGGAAGGGGACGTTTCAGGCAGTATCAGCATAGTTTACTGTCTGCTATGCCAGGCATCTGAATCACATCAGCTACATAAGGCACATGAAGTACTGACCCAATCATTGCTCATTTGTCTTGAAGCCAATTCTGCATATGGAAGAAAACCCTCCGCCTTTCCTTCCCTCTCTCCCCTTGTGTCTAGCACTGATTCCATATGTGGTTGCAAGCAATCCATTATCTTTAGTAACACAATTTCCAATGCCCGTCTGAGTGTCTACAACATTTACCATCAGTGGCCACTCAGAATATTAAAACCGAAGAAACAGTGCTACTAAACTTTCTTTGAAGCACAAGCTAAAAATATTAGATTAAACAAAATTATAAGACAGAGGTCTCTTTTCCTGGCCAGTTGCTTCTACCACAGATGGACTTAACTGCAGCAGTTTGGAAGATCTGACAAGTTAGAGCAGGATCTCAGTCTAAACTCGGAAGCTGTAATCACTTTCAAATTGATTGCTGCATTTCTATGTTCTCATTTTTTATCCTACTTGATCATCTAAATGAATAGAAATAGAAATCACAGAAATCATAGAATCATTTAGGTTGGAAAACACCTAGAAGATCATCGAGTTTGATCGAGACCATCATCCATGCCCACTAGACCATGGCACAGAGTACCTCATCTATATGCTTTTTGAGTACCTCCAGGGATGGTCACACCACCACTTCCCTAGGCAGCCTATTCCACTGTATGACAACCCTCTCAGTAAAGAAATTTTTCCTAATATCTAACCTACATCTCCCTTGCCTCAACTTGAGGCCATTTCCTCTCATCCTATCTCCAGCCACCCGACAGAAGAGACCAGCACCCACC
>JAVJGG010000082.1:21765914-21856549 GCA_035590195.1 Aviceda cuculoides | reverse complement strand
TCTGCCACCAGGCTGAGCAGATCCCCCACCTGGTCACACCGCACACAGGAGCTGTCCCCACTGCCCTCCGGCACCAGGCTCGGGCACTCTCCGCAGCCAGAGACCTGGAGAGCCGCATGGCTGCGTCGCCACATTTTTCCTAACAACGGTTTTCCCCCGGGTGGCAACCATACCTGGGTCTCCCTCTGGGCCGACGCCCCCGCTTGAGCAGCCTTCTCGAGCTCAGAAGAGGAAGAGGAGGGCTGCGCGCTGCCTGCGCCCACTGCCGCGCCACGCCCCGATCGCCGCGCTCCTTCGGGCCGTTTAAATCTCCCGCGGTTGCCCTTGGCAACGCCCCCGCCGCCTCAGCCTCTCTCGCGAGAGGCGCCGGCTCTGGCCGGGTCCCCCCGCTCTTCCCCGGGGCTCCTGGGCCTCGGGAACCCCCCAGGCCGCCTCAATCCAGCGCTTAGCCGCCGGCCCAGCGTCGCCTCTGCTGGCCTCGCCGCTGACTGAAATGAAAGCCCACTCATTTGTGGAAGCTTCTTAATTATGCCGTAGAGCAATAACAACATTCTAAGCTTAAAATGACCCCCAAAATGTTCTCAAAAACATGCTCGAGTCAAATTCACCATTACTGCATTAATATTGTTTAGTAACTACTTGTAAGTGCTACTGGTTAACTAATGTTTCTAGTAGGTTAAACTAAGCAAGGGTGAAAACTAGAATCTTTAAATTAAAGCTCTTGCTAACTGGAGACAACTCCATTGAATTTTCAAGCCTCTCTCTACATGACTGCAAGAAAGTTGCTTAAGCTTACAATGTCTCCATTCTGGCCTCTTCTCAAGCACAGATTATAACAGCACCCTTGAAAATCCTTACACATGAGGAGTCATTAGCCATTCTAAAAACTTTCAGTATTTAAATGAACAGGTTGCTTAATACAGCAATCTCTAATTAGTATGTTGCATAATTCTGCTGATGCTTTGAGGCAGAAATTGTCATTCATGCAGGATCTAACAACCCTGTAATATTTCTGTCTCTCTGCCAGACTCTCTTTACTCTCTCAGAGGAATATCCATCTGTCCACCACACATACCTGTTTAAAAGACAATAAAAATCTCTTAGTTCATATCTACTTATCTACTAAGGCTTAGCTCTACACTACACTTTGGCAAAAATGTCTTCCTTTGGAGGTCATCAACAGTAGTCCTTAATCAGCCCAAGATATCACAACGAATATCCTCTTCATTGGGTCTGGACATTTTCCCTGCAGTTCTAAAAGGGCAAATATGGAGAAAAAGAGTTGTTTTGCATGATCTTAGAGTTGTGAGCACAGCCTTGCACCTAGTATGTTTTAGCATGAGTGAAAGTCAAAGCGAACATAAAAAAGTCAGTAGTGAGGCATACTCTGAAAATCAGCAATATGCCTACAACAATAGATCATAAGCTGGGCTGGATGACAGTAGATGCTGTTGCTGCTACCTCATGTGTATGTGGAGGTACTAGTGTGACTGGGACTGGGAGCATGCACTGTTCTGAGAAGACTTAACTCCACCCAGTAAATCCCACCCTGATGGGTGAAATTACGATTCCTCCAGTTAAATTAAAGATAAAAAATTCAATTCATTTAATTGTGACTGGAATTTCATACCCTCTCTTCTGTCACACTAAACTGCAATGAGCACCCTGACAGCACTCAATAAAATAAAACAGTTTACTTGAGAGCAAACTATCTGCAGAGAATTCTGGACATGCTGATGGTAATCACAGTAACACAGTAACCATTGCATTCTTCTCCTGTAAGAGAGACCATAGGGACAGCTGGAGAGGTACCATTTCTAGCAGAAAAGGTACTTGTTCAAAATTACTTCAGTCCCTTCCCCTAACCCCCTCTTAAATCATTGTCTTTAAGGCACTAAACTTCCTAACTGTAATGTCACTACATGTAGAAGATGGTGGCTACTAACCTGCAAAACATAAATTATATGTTTGCCCCAGAGCTCTTCTTGAAGAATATTTCCAATACATGTTTTCAGAAAGTTATCTATAACATACTGCTAAAACGTTCCAAAGGCTGAATATGAACAGGACTACAAAACAGTGAGGCACCACACATGGCCAAATGGCTAAAGCAGTAATCTGGTGATGCCTACTCTTCCAAATGTGCCACTGAGAGGTCTGCCACCTTTAACTTACAAGGCATGAACTATAGACTGTGCTAGTTCTACATGTGTGTGCTGACCTGAGCTCTATGTTGTTGCACAGAGGGGATCTGCTCCGTCCCACCTGCACTGTCCCACAGTAGAGGCAAGATGGAGCCAGTGCATGTCCAGCAATGCACTTTCTTCACGGATTTTAACTGCCTAGCCAAAGTGGGTTTTGTAGGAAAGCTCCCCTTCTCATTCTAGTGCAAATGTCAGCACACAAATATATGTAAAACCACTGATGGCTGAAGTTTACATTTCCCATAATACTTAGTAAGACCTTTGGCCCAAACAATCATACATATCTCCTTTAAAACAGCATAGCATAAAAGCCCCTATTGTTCACCCCATAACTGCTCCTGCACTCCCTTAGTTTGGAAAATTCCGACATTTTATTTTATTTTATTTGAATGAGAACAAAGTAGAGGAACCACACTCACTGAGCTCCCACTAGTCTCAGCTGTAAGCTGTGGATTAACAGCTTCTCATGGTCTGCTCATAGGGCATAAGAGATGAGCTCTGGCCTGGTGGTTTGACTCTCCTCTAACATCAGGGAGGGAAGGTGATGGGCTGTGAAAGGTTTTCAAACTGGAGATGCAAGGAGATGCAAGACTGATGGCCAAATTAGCAAATTCGGAAACAGTTTGGCTCAAACTCAAGCTAGCTGTGATTCACCAACTGATTTACAGAGAGGTAATACATACTAATTAACCACAGAAAGAAACTGAAGAAACACGAATTCTTTTTGCAGGGAAAAAATGTACACTGACAAAGCTCAAATCAGAAAACTGCATGCTGTTGACACAACCTGCCTTTCAATTTAGGATGTATTTTAATTACCTAAGTATTCAAATGATGTTTGGATTGCTTAAGAAATTTCACAGTAACAAAAACTGTATCTATGCTCTCAGCAAATAATCACTAATGTGCTATCAGCTCCCTCCATTCCAAATTGGCTTATGCTGCTGAATCAAGTGATGTGTAGGTTAGAGAATGTTTCAGGTTTCATGGCTTGTGAGTAGAAAACTACTATGCAATCAATTCCATTGCAAATTTAAATAATATTATTTATGCCACCTAACTATTAATGTATAGACAGTGTGCAATCATACAGTATCAGAAAAGAGGCTGTCTTCTAGCCCACCTGGAGTATTTGCTCATGCACTTATGAAAATTTTAAATGCAAGATGAGCTTTACAGGTTCAACCATACTGCAGCCACTGAGATAGAACAACTGTGTTGTCCCATATAACATGTCTTTCATTATATCAGAACACTCAGAAGAGTTCACATGAAATCAGTGGTTTTAAGCAGTCCAGGCAGCAACCTGACATAAATCAAGGGAAAGGCTTTGGGATTAGACAGTTCTTAGTGTGGTACTGATTAAAAACATAGAAAACTCCCCTTGAGCCACTTTTCCAGCTTAGAGGCTTGGGATATTATTCTCTGGTCCACTGTTAATGTGGCCCTGTATGCTCATTAAACGGTGAAAACAATATATAAGGAATATATCATCTCTTACTTCAACATGTCATTACTGTACTCCATGATTTACCATATACATGGGAATTACAGTGTTCACAAAATAAACTTATTTATAGAACTGTCATTCATGCCTTAATAGTCCATGTGATTTCATTTTCTTACAAGGCTGCTTCTTTCTGTTGCCTCTCCTCCTCCTGCCTACCCAAAATGAAAAAAATACTAACAACTGTTTGAAAGTGTAAATGAATGCTATGGTTTTAATGATAATAAATTAGTATGTTTTAAATTACATCAGCTTAGCTCTCTACATTAGCTCTCTGAAGAGAGAAAACAAGTATTTTGAGAAGCTGCCTGTAGCAAACGGACACGTTTCCCACATTCACCTGTAGATGGCATTCATCCCATAGCTGTATGTGGCTCTTATGAGGATCCTCTTCACGTTTGCAAGGATAGTCATAAACTCCCTCCTGCTGACTGGAACGTCAGTGCCATAAACAGAGAAAGATTCTGGTTTCAGCACAATTTCTTCAGTGTGCTCTTCAGAAGGATGCAGGTGTATCCCCCCTTTTGGAGTGCTGATTCTCAAGTGACCTCCCTAGATAGAGCCATGAGAGAGAGACATTTAAATATGAAAAATGTCAGGAAAAAAAGCTCTATCTATAGCCAGTTGGGGTACAGGATTTACTGAATAATATATTTTACAAGAATAATAAATATCAGGAATAACATTCACCTTTCATAACCCTGAAATGGGCTTGCCTGGTAAAGTTGAAAGTCAGTGCAAAAGAAAGTTTAGCTTATCCAGCTAAAACCTAGTGTCATGGTTTTGCATCAGCAAAAGCAAATTCATACAATGCCAAGATGCACAAGAACAGGTCTGCTGAAAGAATGTGAAAGTGTTACCTCAAACAACCAATTATTTTATTTCTTCATTCTTCCTGATGAACAGGAAGAATATAGTTTTGTAAGCTACTGCAATATTGCCAGAGGCTCCTTGAGATGATAAAGATTTTAGTTCTCTAACGTGTGTCGATTTTCTGATACTATAAATTAGCTGAAAGTATGTGCGTCCTGCTGTTTTGTGTCCTCAACCACCAGGCTTCACGCTGAACATCTGAAGAAGTAGGAAATTTTCTTTCTTCTTTTTTTTTTTGGTGGCTGAAAATACTATCACTTTACCTCTATGATGACATCAGATTGAACCATCATTTGAACTGTCTCTTCTTCCTCTGTGAAGTCATAAGAGACTGTAAATTTCAGATGTCCTCCAGCAGCTGCTACCTGCAGAGAAAAAGACAGAAAAAATGCAATTAAATGAACGAAAACAGGCTTTAGCCATTTGGGGGCAGTTTTCTCCAGCGTCAGTATTTCCCAGAAATAGACTTCTAGTGTTGCAAAATCATATGCAGACACCTGGGGATTACAGTTCTATGGACCGTTCCCTTCTTGCTCAACGATCTAGAAATCATGCACAGTCATTTTCCTTCTATGCCTGTCGAAGGCTGCAAATTCCTTAAACACAAGGACTAACAAAGTAATCAGAAACAGATCAGAAATCTATGCAAATTTCCACTTGATACTGACATTAGGTTTTCAGTGTATTTCAGTTATGTGGTCCTCATTTAGGCTGGGCCTCTACGTCAGCAGCCTTAGCAACCTTTAGAAGATTCAGTAACTTCAGTTTTGTTGATGGGGCAAATGACCAAAAAAGAAAAAAGCCCAGTGATGTTTTTCTTAGAATGAACTGTAACCTAAAATAAAGTAAGAATTTTCCCTCATGGAGTCAAATAAATTTACTTTAAAAGAATGCTCCAGCCCTTTCTCTCAGTTTGACTCAGCCTTCAGTGTAAGAAGTCAATAACCTGGCTCTCATGTCATGCCAATATATTTTTTTGTATGCCCTTTCAGCAACCAAAACCATGGCACTGACACTAGCTTTTTCATGAAAAAATGGAAAAAGTAGATCAGTTTTAGGATGCAAATCAAAAGTTGCAGACTTGAATGACAGAGTTCAGTATAAAACCAGTGCTTTTTGTTAATTGTTTGGAAGCAGCATAGGTAAATCACAGGTTGCAAGAGCTGCATTTGGTTTTTAAATGCATCTGCCTCATAATTCAGTGCAACATGAGCCTCCTCTCAGAGACTATTGAAGTCACAAGGATTCTTCTGCCCTTCCAGTGCATACTGCTGACCACAGAGCAAGTTCATGAGTCTTCTACAAAGAGAATAATCTGGTTATTCTCAAGGACATAATGTGCTGCCTCTGGCCATCATACTAGATGTTTTTTCACACAGGAACAGAAAGGAGTGAAAATCATCAACTTCGTTATTTTGTGATGCATCTCATTTAAGGGGAGAAAAAAAGTCCTAGTATTTAAGGCATGGAAATCAACTAATTTTGAATTATCCATAAAGGTATAAAAATCCATAAACTGTATCTGAGGCTGTACAGCTAATTGCTAGGTTAAAGACAGACAATTCACTCCAATAGGTAACCCAAAGCTTGGATCACAGAATCATAGGATCACAGAATATCTCAAGTTGGAAGGGACCTATAAGGTCCAAACTCTCATTCCTTGCAGGACTACCTAAAATGAAACCATATGACTAAGAGCATCATCCAGATGCTCCTTGAACTCTGACAGGCTTGAGGCCATGACCACTTCCCTGGGGAGCCTGTTCCAGTGACAGACCACCCTCTCAGTGAAGAACCTTTTCCTAATGTCTGAACTTCCCCTGATGCAGCTTCACTCCATTCCCTCGTGTCCTATGGCTTGTCACCAGAGAGAGGAGATCAGCACCTCCCCCTCCGCTGCCCCCCTTGAGTAAGTTGTAGACTGCGATAAGGTCATCCCTCAGCCTTCTCTTCTCCAATCTAAACAAACCAAGTGACCTCAGATGATCCTTGGAAGACCTGCCCTCGAGACCTTTCACTATCTTGGTCGGTCTCCTCTGGACACATTCTAATAGCTTGATGTCCTTATACTGAGGCACCCAAAACTTCATGCAGTACTTGAGGTGGGGCTGCACCAGTGCAGTGCAGAGTGGGACAATCACCTCCCTCAACCAGCGAGCTATGCTGTGCCAGATGTACCCCAGGACATGGTTGGCCCTTTTGGCTGACAGGGCACACTACTGACTCATATTCAACTTGCCATCAACCCAAACCCCCAGATGTCTTTCTGCAGGGCTGCTCTCCAGCCTCTTGTCCCCCAATTTGCATGTATAAGCAGAATTACCCCATCCCAGGTGCAGAATCCACACTTACTCTTGTTAAATTTCAAAGGGTTGGTGATTGCCCAGCTCTCTAGTCTATCCAGATCTCTCTGTAAGACCTCTCTACCCTCGAGGGAGTCCATAGCTCCTCCTAGTGTAGTATCATCGGCAAACATCAGCGTCTGATGTTTATCTACATAGTATACAAACCTGTCAGGACCAATGCAACTACATTCAGCATTGACCCTAACAACATGAAAATACTTTTTTTCTTTAGACACATCTTGTACAGCATTTTTGTTTTGCCTGTGGTCAAGGCTAAACACTGGTTTATAACTGTAAGAGGAATATAGCAAATTTAGATACCCGAAATGCTGCAAAAAGTACCCAGAATTGCTTTCAGCTTTAGACAAACATTTTAAAAGAGTAACTTTTGCAGAATTTTATCATTTCTGTTTCAAGTTCAAACTACAAGTATTCAAGAATGTGAAAATAATGGGAAAACAAAGATTGTGTGGTTTCAGGCAACGTATAAAAAATATGTACCAAGACAGGTTTTAGTTTTTCCCAACTATGTAATTTTTACCTAAGTAAATGAAAATCCAACATGGGGAATTGATAGGTTGGGGCAGGGGGGAAGGAAAGGTTCTGATTTAAAATAAATGCACATAGAAAAGCAGTTAACAAAGCAAACTTTGACCAAAAATCTGTTAGAAAGGAGTAGACAAACAGATAATAGTTTAGAGAAAGCAACCAGAACGGATTAGGGACTTCTGAAACATAACCAACAGGAAACACCAGAGGAAAGGGGTGGGTTTGACTACTCCAGAAAAGAGAACGCTAAGAAGGAATACGAAAACAGTTTACCAAAACATAGAAGACTGGAAAAATGAAATGGCTGTTTTTATTTTCCTGTGGCAACTGCAGGGAAGCATGGAGAAGATTCAGCTTGAGTATACAAGCTTTCTGACTGTAAGAATGGTCAAAACAGTGTCAAGCTACTTGAAAATGCTACTGAATTCCTTCATTAAATGTTTAACAGCAGTTCAAACATGTCAGAAATACTCTAGGTATGATTCTTAAGAGTTGCAATATGACTAAGAAGTCTCTCGAGGTCCCTGCTAGCTACAGCAGTCTGAGTTTCACAGCTGCAACTGGCAAGATTTGCATATCACAAACAGGATCACACATTGAATTCAAGGTCCCAAAATGGCACTTATCGGAGAGAGTACGTGGTAGTTCAGAATATATATTTACTTTGTGTGCTGTATAATACCAATGTAGATTAGAACACCCCCCCCCCAAATTTATATAAAACAAAGTACTACTGCCTTCTGCCATTGTTTATAAAGGTAATTTCCTTCCTTTGTATATTTAAAGCACAAGTTCACTTAAAGGCAAAAGAATTCAGAAGTCAATCCACGTGCTGCATGAACAATTATGTCTCATCTACTGCAAAAAATACTTTTCACTGAATTTTGAATACAAGGGTGATACAGAAGTTGGGCACCTGTGAGATCCCTTCATTTCGACATTGTTCTTTGTATCACCTGAAGATTCAGAGTTCTGCCTCAAGGATTGCCATCCAAGGCCATATCAACACCAAAGAGAACAGAGCATAAAAGTTTGCCTTGCTGGTGACAAAGGCATGTATTGTTGAGACAAGAATAGCTGACTAAAAACATCAAGGAAGTTCCACAGAATTTTCTTTGTCTCCCCCACCTGTTTTTAGATTAATGCATCAAATATTTCTTCCCAGCTCAGGAGGCAGAAACTACATGTTCAAGCAAAGTCATAGACTCCCCAAGAAATACAAGTATAGGAGAGAGAAATCACAGCTATCTTAATTCTAATCCATCAAGTTTCTGGCAGATGATAGTTAATTTTTGGGGGTTGTTCATGATTAACTGTACTTCTACTATTATGTTACATGTTGTTAAAGCATATAACCAGAGAGCAGAAAAGACTGGTTATGACATCCTGACAGTTGTATTCTGGGTCAGCCAAAACTATTTGAAGCAGAAGAGATGGTTCCTTTCTTGTGAACAAATGCCCAAGCTCAACAGGAAGAAAGCTGGAGGGTAGGAAGAAGCACTTAGTACTACCTTGTGTAAAGCATGCTTTGATGTTATGCCTGCCACACTAAAATAACTTTTAAATCAAGACAAGTGATAGTAAACCACAAATATTTACAGCATTGAAAACAAACAGCACTGCTACAAATACTTGCAAAGGTATAGATGAGGAAAGCTTGCATCTCTTCATACGGAAGTCAAATTCTAGAAGTCTTTCTCTTCCTCCACTTAGTCAGTCTGCTGTCAATGCTTTTCTGAGGCAAGCTGTCAGGATCTCTCCAGCAAATGTCATTGGAGAGTACTTCTTTCTTGTACAGCTTTTATAACCTGTCTTATTCTTGAATCATCTGGTGATTACGCTTTGCCTCTCCAATGCCTCTTGTAACTCTGCCTGTAAAGTTTTAGCACTTACTCTGCTATACTAGAGGCTGCCTCATTTCTTCTGAACAACATCTGCCAAATGTGAGTTAAGAAGATCAGGAGCTACCTCCACTAAACAGGGTGCTGTTTACAATCCCTTATCTCATTAAACAGTAAAATGCTCTTCTGCTAGCTAGGAAGAGACTCAGTTCATGATTAAAGTATCTTAATATAGTTGCCGATTTGTGAATTACATGACCATGACCCTCTTGAGTGGAAGCTAGATGGCAGATACCGGGGCATCTGATGTGGCGCTATGTGTAGACAACTGAAAGAAGTCCTTTGTTTAGTCAAACGAATCTAGAAAGTGGCTGGTCTATGGTTTCCCCACCGATGGATGACTTTCAAATCACTTCACTTTGTATTTATATTTAGAAAACAACTTGGAAGACATAAAATACATTTCACAAATGAATAAAGTGTTACACAGTAAGTGTATTATTGAAATAAAACACACGCACCTTGCTCATACATTTAGTAGTAAAATCTGTATCAGAATGGATTTAGCTCTGAAAGGCTTTGATCTCAGGTCTTATACAAGAGAACATGGCACTTTCAAAAGCAAAAATGCATTAGGCTAGATTTAGACCAATACTCATACAACACCAGACTTTAGAAATTAGCAAAATAAAAGGCATCAACAAATATCAAGAAGTTGGGCAATGTTTTCCCTCTTCACTGTTAGTGGTTCTAGCAGAAATACAGTCACTGACATGTTGTATTAGAGAAAAGCACTACGGAGAGAGTTAATATTTTTATTAGACCACTATGTCTGCAATACAGCTATAGAAAGGTGACATGCTTTTGGAAACATGAACTCTGTTTGCTATTACATTATTGTATACATAGACATACAATTAGAACTATATCAAGTGAACAATGCTACCAGAAAAAGAAAGAGGAAAAAAAAAAAAAAGAAAAAGAAAAGGCTTACAAACATGAACAGGCAGAACATTTCAGTGGAGAAAGCTAATACACATACCACTGAATACAAAACCAAGGAGGAGTCTCACAGCAAGCTGCTCATAGTAACTCAATGTTCTAAGAGATAATAATGTTCTCTTATTCGAGAAGACATCCCCAAAGCAAACAAAAACCCCATTTGTTTCCTGATATGCCTGTGAACGTTCTTCCACTTGCTGTCATGAGAAATGACATAGATGCTCACTCAGTCTTCCAGTGGCTCTGTCATATTCCTGGTGGCAATATCTACCACTAGATACAGTGCTTGAAAGTAATGAAATCATACTATATACAGTTTCACATTGCCCGCTAGCATTCTTGAATTTCCATGAAATAGAGATGCAATAAAATGTTGAAGTTTATCTGGACTCTTTCACCTTCAGAAACTCTCTAGGTACACATTTATTTTATGACACAGATTTCAGCAAATATAGAGATATCTGCCACCAGAACATCAGCACTAACTATGTGAAGGAAATCCTTTTTAAAAAGTAAAATTGCTCCCTGTTTATTAGTGGTGACCAATTTAGTCTGTAACTGATTGGCACTGATGCAGCTGTGATATGATTTGACAAGGTGCTGAACAGACAATGTGACATCTTAACTAATAGCTAAATGTGTATGTGTTCTTCTAGCCAGCCCACCCAATGCAGAAGGGAATGGACAAAGGGCTGCTTTTCCTAACTTAATTTACTTTTGTTTAAGGAAATATTCTATTGTTAATCCAGCTCTCATCTGGATTATTATCTTCTTTATGAAAAAGTATTGGCTGTAAATTTATGATATTTAATTGCGTTTTGCTGATCCAGTCTTCATGCTGGTTACAGAGTGAGGGAAGGCAGGGACTAGAAAAGAATTTGATAGAAGCGTCGCCAAGAAAACATCAAACTTTTATTCATTTAGTAATAGCTCTCAGTAAAGATTGCATGTTTTAGTTCTACTCAAGATCCAATTAGAGATTAAATAGACTCTCCTCTCTCAGACAGACTTGAATTTAGGTAGGGTATAAAAAAATCTTTTGAGGCATTATAGTAATATTTCAGATAAAGCAGGGAGCAGAATAATCGTGTTCCATTTGAATGATAGTATAGTTCTGGCTAGCTTTAGAAAAATGCCAGTTTTCTTCACAGGGAAGTTAATTTTTTTCCCTGAAAGAATGGGCTCTTTCCCCCAACTCTCTACCACCTAGAGTTCCACCAACTTTATCCCAGCTAGTTCAGAATCCTACAGTTTCCCTGCCTAATTACGGCCAAAATTCTTCTATATAAATTATACAAATTGATGCTACATTGTACTTAAATTACTCAGAATACTGCTTCCAGTGAAGTTAACAGAACAAGAAGGGAATAAGCTTATATAAAGTAGCTTGACTACTATATTGTTTGGTTCAGCTGCTTTCCATGAGTGTTCTTCTACAGCACTGAACCCCTCAAAGGGCAAACAGCATTTCAAACCATTCACTGTCACCTCCAGTTTCTTGAAACAGACCACTCTGATAACCAAGAAAATTTCCAAGTCATTCTTTTCTGGAATTTTATGGAGCATATTAGGATACAGCCTCCTTAATTTTTAGTATTTCCTCTGCTGATACTATGTGAAAGTGGAGTTGAGTCAAAGATAAAGGAGTTTTATTCAATGTAGGTACTCATTTGATCACAGAATGTTCTCCAATGTCTAAGCTATATGCTAAGAAATCAAAGAGCAAGATATAAAACATACCACTGAGAAAACATTTATTTGCTCTACCTCAAACAACCTTCATGGAAAACTGAAAAAAAAAAATCCCTAAAAACTCATTGTGTAAGACCTTCTTCCTTCATATATTGGATAATGGAACAACATGCTCACAGTAACTCTGAATATTTTAAAGTTTCCCAGCAATGAAAAGAACCATCAAATACGTGGTTTTAATTTCTTCCCCTAAGTGAAGGTTTTCTGATTAAGAGACAGATAACACCTGTCCATAGAGCAAGCACAACTGGTAAGTAGCAACCAAAACTCTGACAAATTGTACTTCACATGTACCTTGACCATTCCTCTTTCATATATTTTATAACAATATTTGAGCAATGGGATCCGTTCCAGAACACCTACTAGTCTCAGTGATAGCAAAGTCTTTCTGTGCACTGCATCTGATCACTAGGCAGTAGAAAGAATACCCTGGCACCTGTCAGAGAAATACCACGCATTCAGATTCAAACACAACAGAAACATGAGTGAAGAACGAACATCAAAAGGGGAAGGCATTATATTCTAGTAAGTATCTTCTTAATCATCCCTTGCAAGTATACCTTGGTTTTGCTACAATAGCAGTAAATCAAGTGTAATCAGACAGTCTAAAGCTTTTTGATTTTTGGTCCTACTGCCTTTTTCTTCTTGCTCCAGAAGATGCAAGGCATAATTTTTGAAAAGTGATTGATAACTCTTGCCATCTTAAGCATGACAATCTGACACTTATTTCCAGGCCCTTAATATTTAAGATAGTTCGTCACATAAAATGTAAACCAAATAAAATCTTACACAATTCTCTTAATTCAATGTATCAGGTATAATAAGAAACATTTAAATGTAAAATATTAAAGAATTCAATAAACTTCTTATTTGTGGATTTTCTAAATTATACCCATAAACTCAGCCCAGTCTCACTGTTACTGAGATACTATATTAACATTACCATTTCATAACACCGTTTCTCTTCTTCTTTGGATGAACTAGACTGCATTTTTTAGAAGTAAAGAAGAATTAGGTGTCTAAATAAAATGCAACAACTCATTCTGTTTGATACATAATATCGAAACATTCAATTATATCGTGGAACTCTAAAAGGAAAAATGGAATAAATCTCAGCTCCTAAGGAAGATAGGAACTGAAGGACATTGGCTCTCCTGTGAGCCCTGTGCTGCCACTCCTACTTATGCTAAGTAGTCGCTCTTTCTGAACTTAGTACTGATAAAATTAATGGAATCAGTGACCGATTAAAAAATTTGCACAGTAAGATTATATGCTGTTTCCTGAAATGTACTTATGAATGTAGACATTTACTCTACCAATTCTCAAATCTCTAACATCTTTCCCAGCTGTCATTTCCTCTCACTGGAGAAGAGAATCAGAACTGTCTGGCCAACCATTGCTGAAGTCTAAAATTCACTTTGCTAAGGATAAGCCTTCACAAAATTTAGAATATATGATTACTTTG
The DNA here is from genome assembly GCA_035590195.1 of Aviceda cuculoides. NCBI lineage: Eukaryota > Metazoa > Chordata > Aves > Accipitriformes > Accipitridae > Aviceda > Aviceda cuculoides. The sequence continues at coordinate 21,843,011 of JAVJGG010000082.1, read as the reverse complement.
TTACAATTACTTAACCATAGTAACCACAGCACATAACCTTAGCATGGTTACTCAATTCCTTCCTCCTCCTTTGCTTTCTGTATGATCAAAGTCCTTCTGTGACTGTGCCTTCCCAACCACTGTTCCCCCAGATGCTGTAACTAGATCAAGGATTCAAAAATATAAAGTAAGGTGTATATTCTTCCAGTAGTGATGTGATAACCAGTTACTGCCCATGCCTATTACTGTGGTAGCAAGTAAATCTCAGCCTTTGGAAGTCTCCCAGTCTGGCAAAAATATGCCAGAAGCTGTGACACTGTAGCATAATATGTCAGGCACTCATCACAGAGGGTTATTTAAAAAAATTAAGCTCATATGTCATCAAAATTGCAGACATTTTTCCCTGACTGAATACAGTTAAACTGCAGAGGAGAAAAAAAAAGCTAATACAAACTCACCAGCTGCTGACTAGTTTTTTGCAACAGCTGCTCTGATCTTTATAAGCATCAATTTAGCAGGACCAGAGTGGCTGAAGGGTGTAGGTTTGGATAAAAATACCACTTTTTCTTTAACTGTGAACATATTTCAGCCTATTAGTGATACTGACATCAAACTCAATATTTGAGCATCAGCTCTGAGACATGTTTCTAAATAACATATCCTCATCAAATGTTTCTAAATAAAAACTGTTTACTGCTGGTCTTGGAGCTGTCAACACCTCAAACTTGAAAGTAATTCTTAATTTTCCTGATTAAATGTTCATCTCTCAGTTCCATGGCCTTTGGTTCCAAAGGTACAAACCATAATTACTGTAGACTTATCAATAAATGCCTTCCTGTAATATTAGAATGAAATGCTAACTAGAACATTTATGTCAATGTTCAATTCCATTAAGACACAAGAACCGACCCTTACCCTCCCATCTCTGTCTGTACTCCTTCATGAATATTTTAAGAAGAAAAAGAATTTGCATAATTTTGCAAAACTAAAAAAGCTCGTATTTCTATGGCAACAAAACCCCAGCATGCAAGGATTATTAAAACCAAAAAAGCAGAACTATAAAACAAGAGCAACTGTTCAAGTCCAAATTAAAAGCTGTTCTTAGTAAAAATATTTCCCTCAGCCTTGCTATTGCATTTAGGGGTAATCAATATTTGCATCTGATGTTGAGGACATCCCACTGTGTAATGATCTTAAAATCAAAATCCATTAATACTTCTAAAGTGTTGACTTGCTACTGAAAAAGCTTAAACAGTGTAAGTAGCAACAAGAAATATTTAAGATTCTATTTCTTTGTTAGTACAATTCACCAAGTTAGACTGTAAGTATTCTTGATCTTAGGCTTTCTTTTGTTTCTGTGTTTGTAAAGCACCAAGCACAATAGCTCAGGAATGTTATTTCTAAACTTTGCCACAACTGAAAATGAAAAAAACTCCTTAACTTCTATCCAGCCAAAAGTGATTTTCCTACCTCCTTCCACTTAACTGTTTTGCAATATTACCACAGACAATATTGTACCACAATGATGGCTGCACAAGTAATTCAAAGCAAAGTATGACATAACTAGCACTTTGGGATCCTTTAGGAAATTGAAACATATCATAATGTTTCAAGCATGAAAGAGTTGTGTAACTGCAGTATCTGTTGTGCAAAATTATTCTGACAGAAAGGATATACTGGTTTTAATATGTCAGCATTTTTAACTTTTAAAGTGGGAGATTTTGAATGAAATAGCATGTAAATACATCAATATTTTGAAGAAGACTCCTTCTTTTCTAACAAAAATGCAAGGATATGCAAAGCCCAAATCTCTGCTCTTCAGAGGTGGCTCATCATTTGACATAATAAATGCAACAATAATACATTCTTCTTTAGTATTTTACTGTGTATCATGGAGACCTCTAAGGATCACATATCAAAATAAAAGCAGTAAAAATAAACATTTGAGTATTAAACAAAGATATAGATCTGTATAAACATGTCTCCGTGTACTATAATTCACTGACAGTAATCATAAAAAAATACCCCCAAAACTCCTTGCATTTTGATTTTATTTTTCAGGGCAGGGGAAAACAAAGCAGTGAATCAGAACTCCTGTGATTTTTCCTCTATTTTCAGTCAGCATAAACCATGTTTTGAATTACTTTGCCTCTGGAGCCAATGTTTTCTCATGATTAAATTCATGGCCACTTTCCTGGTTTGTTAGTTTTGCAGCCTTTCTTCCACTAACCTTATTCATGACAAGCTAACATAGTTTTGAAAAATATCCATGTTTTCTTTTAGAGAAACTTGTGTTTGATGTTAGTTGAAATGCATGCTAGTTAATAGTAACTAAATATATGTATGTATTATGCAAAATCTGATAAATATGCTTTAAGATAGAATTTTAAAAATGTAACAGTGTAGATGACAGAATCTGTCATTCCATTCTTTATTGTTCCCAAGAAAGCAATTCTGCACTTGTTATCACCATCATGGTAATCCACAGATGATTTTTACTTGAGGCAATGCACTCATATATACAAACACTGAACATGCACAGATACACGCACACACTATATATACGCATATGCACACACAGTGAAAACAAAACTCGATATGCACTTTGAAAACTACAAAACTTACAAAACTGCTGCTGTTTAAAAAGGTAAGAATAAACAAGTTTGTATTAAAATAATCTTAAAGAAAAGGTCCTTTCTGAAAATCTTTGCAGGTAAAATTTATTTTCTTAAAGTTCAAAGTCTTTATCTTTCTTACATATGATCGTCTATGAAAAAAACTACATTTCTTCTTAGAAGGCTGGAGGAAGGGTGAGCAATGAAGCTAATGAGAATGGAGAGCAAGAAGAAAGACAGAAGACAAGCAAACTGATGCCCAAGTGTAAGAAAGGAGAAATAGCATAGCTTTATAAGACCTCCATAAGATAATTTATTCTTTCAAGTTCAATTTGCCTTAATAGGAGCTGACACAAAAAAAAAATCCTTGAGTCATTGTGAGGATAATCTAACTCTATGAATTTTGTGGTTTCTGCGTTTGTGTGTGTTAAAACATTATTTTTTTTTTTCTTTCCTTAAAGGAAAAACATAACAAGTATCTATTCTCCATAAACTATCCTAATCAGAAAAATTACATTATTTTACAGCAAGACAATACAGGTTACCACTTCTTCTTACCATTTGTTCCTACAGGTGCAGTGCCTTCCGTTTAGAGACTTGAAACAATGTTTTCTACCAATTTTAATTTACATACTGTATCTTTTATTGGAAAAAAAAGGACCTTTATATTCACGAGTTACCTCTGCTTTAAAGGCAGAATGATGGAGAAAATTTGCTTTGGATTAATTAATAATTGTCCAGAAAAAGGGCAAGTATACCGCCCAAGGGTTAAATGTGCTGAAAGAATCAACATCAATCTTACACTGGCATAAGCTCTATGAAAGTCATATACTGAGTCCTGTTTGAAGGATACATCATCAAAAAACATTGTCGTTCCACAGGGTATGTTAACATAGAGAGTGTGATTAATATAACATGAATTTGAATTCACACAGGTAGGGAAAAGTTCTACTGAGATTAAATGTTCTCAGGCCTGTCGACTTCATACACTTAATCATGTGGATATTTTGCAAATTTTTTTACAGAAAGTGCTATGTGGATTTAAGTCACATATTTCAAAGAAAGCCTCCTATTCTCTTCACACATTCACCTTACAAAATGTCAGAAATTCCTTTACCCTTGGCTACAGAATATACTGCACAACAAAGTGAGCATGAAAACTATGTGGTAGTATTGTCCTATATACACCTTATTTTAATCTTCTGAAAATATCAGAGGCACCTAAAAAGTAATACAACCCTCACAATCTTAGAGGAGAATAAATACACAAAGTCTAGTTATCTAAAATTATATCCAATATGATCACAATGAATGTACAGGATGAATATGGAGTAAGTATCCACACACAGTAATGAAAAAAAATAATGCGAAAAAAATATTTCTACTGAAAAATTATCTTCTGCACATCCATGTTAGTCATCCAACTCAACGCTGTATCTTTTGTACCTTTCCAGAAGATATACTTGACCTTACTAGCTAGAAAAGACCCCTTCAATTTGCTTTCTCTATGAATGCCAACACTTTTCAATTTCACAGAGACTTTTTCTAAAGAAATTCCCTGCCTTACAGTACATGGACACTGGGTATATTATATCTGGTTGCTGTGTATATAGGTGTGGATACTTCTCAGCTTCAATGATTGACAGCTTCCTTCTGGGACAGTGCCTTCTTCAAAAGATATATTTCAAACTTCACTCTTTCTGAGTATGAAAGAAGGAAGAATAGATCCATCATCTTTCAGACAACTCCCTGACTCAAATTCAGATCTGCTTGGACTGAAAAATTATTAGGATGCAGAAAAGGCCATTGGCATAATTAAAAGAAAAAAGATCTACACAGAGATCCTCAAAGACCAACCAGGTTAATGGAGGGGGATACTGATGTTTCAACAGACCACTAATCAAAAAGCAAAAGTTAAGTGATGGACAACAGTTCTTTTCTTGACTCTACCTAAAAGCAAGAACACTTTTTCCATAGCTTATTTAATGATGTTCAGCTAGAAGAGTGTAGCTAAAGGCAATCAAATGAGGTGTTAATAAGGAAGGACGAAGTAATCCCACCAAAATGAGTCTGGATATGATGCTTGATCTCAAAAGCTTGGTGCTGCTAAAGCTACCAGTTGGAATATTGAGACTGGAGATATTCTCTAAATTTGTGAGATTTTGTGGTGGGTTGAAATTGGCTGGCTGGCAGGTACCCACCAAGCCACTCTCTCACTGCCCCTCCTTAGCAGGACAGGGGAAGAGAATAAGAGTTTAAGTTAGCTATATATTTCTTTCAACCTAAGTTCAGTTCCTAGCAACTGATTGATTCATGTTTCCTCATTTCTATCCTTGGAGAACAGAGAACGACAGTACCTATGTGCATCAGAGACCAGAAAAAGAATGATGAACTCAATCTGAGTTTTGATGTTATAAGCAACTGTTTGAAGAATAACTAATTTTGCAACATGAAATAGTAAAGCCTTAGTATAGAATTTCATCACATGCTCCAGGATCTTTGAAGCTAAATAACAGTGTATGAATCTTGAATCTAATAAAATCTAGGAATTTTTATCATTCATTATACTCACTCTATTTCAATCACTTTTCAAAAAGTTATCCTGAATTTCAACAGATAGGCTGGAAAACCTCAGCTTCATTTTATATTTTAGCCAAGACACCAACTTTTAACTTCCCTTCAATATCTTTCGAACTCTTGGCGTAACAAATAGCTATAAAACTCACAAAGAATCAACATTCTTGTATGTAGTTCATATATAATATACAAATACAAGGTCTTCTGAGTGTGATTAATGTGATTTATATACCTACATAAATTTCCTTTAATTGAATGTGTTCGTTCCTTCCTTGTTTCTGTTAGCAATGTATATTTTCTGCCCAGTTCTAATGTAAGCCAGGCTGCTAAGTCCTAATAAAACAATTTTTGACTAACAATGTAAATTTTCTGCTTCAATCTCAAACTCTTTAATATTTAGCAGGGTTTCATGCCGCCTTAGATTTAATGCAAATGGTGTAGTCTGAAGCAACGATTAACTTTTTATAGCTGGAAGATAAAATGTGGATAAAAGAGCTATTACTTCACAATAGCATTAAGAGAAAAAATGATTAAAAATGTTGAGGTTAACTTAGTGCTGTTTAAAATATGTGTTAGATGAGGACTGTGACCTACACAAAGTTATACAAGTTTCCAGACACAGTAAGAACACACCATAAACTCTTTTACAAATGCTAATCTGTATTTAAATAATACTCATGTATTAAGTTAATCACAGATAATCAGGGAATGTTTTGTGGGTTTTTTTGCTATAGCATCTACCTACAGGTTGGAAGTCATTATTTTGACTCAGTGGTGTGTTCCAGACCCTCTGCACTTCACTTGGTCGTAGGACAAGTTCTCCCCTCCCCCCGCACTGTTGACAGTAAAATTTCTTAGATCTACAGTTGTTTGAAATTTAGAATGGACAGAGATTAGATCCAATGCTGTCTTTCAGTCCTCCGCTGCCATGCTCTCCATTCTAATGTATGAATTCTGTTTCTTCCTCTGTCTCTTCCCACCCTCCTCCTACTTACACTGGCCCATTTGCTTTTATTTCATAACCTCTTGCATAAACTACTAATTATGGTTTAAGAATTTAAGTAAATAACTTTTTATCCAATGCTGTGTACTTTCTAATCCATTCAGCACTTCATTCTCTTACCTCAGACTGTAACAGAGCTATTCTCTAGCTCAGGAAATGTGTGCAAATTGCTGTATACTGGGTTGGTGTGCAAGAGAGCATTGATATGTGCTTGCTTGCTTATACTATTCCATATGCATACGCTATTGGTCACTGCTGGAGACCACTTCCTAGGCTAGACAGATCTTTCCTCTGACTAACTACAGCTGCTCTTACTTTCTCATAGATGTGTCAGAACTGGTCTCCTGCTGATAGAAACTGCTGTAGCTCCATGAATTAATTGATCTCTGAAAATTTCTGCAGACAGGGGATCTATATTTTCCTGTAGCACGAAGTGCCAACTAGGGTGTTGATATCTCACTTCTGAAGAGCTAAAGATAATGCTAACAAACTCTGGGGAGTGAATGAGTGTCCAAGGCCAGCTAGAAAGAACTACTATTGCTTAACACTTGAAAAAATGGCTCTTTCCACTAAATTTCACAGATGTGCGCTGTGTTGTATCCACTTAAGTCTGTTAAGAATATCATAGTCATCATATTTCATTAATTAATTTCTGAACGTAGAACAGAAAGCAGGTAGCTAAAGATCAAACCAAAACATTTAAACATCTTATGTTAGGTAAAAGAAAGAACGGAATGTGAAACAACAGGCAGTAAATTGCTATATACTAAACCTGCACAAATCCACACAAGAAGGCCATCAGGTTTTGTTTTTAAAACGTTAAGTGTGCTGTGCTTGGGCAACAAACTTAGAAAAGCATGCAGCCCCTGTGTGACATGTATAACAACCTGCGTACTCACACATCTGCCTACTTCATTGTCTTTGTCACTGTCACGGTCTGGTAATAAACTGTGTACATAAAACTCTGTGCCCCTCCTTGTATACCATTAATAAAGTTATTAATAGGAAAATATATATATTTATGCATATTTGGGAAGATTGTAAAATTTCACAGTCCTGCACAATGTGTGTAGAATTCCAGTGCATTCTCAACACGATTCTAAAAGATTTTAGCTTAGATGAAATTTTTTTTTTTTCAAAATGCTTTTCCATAGCAAAGTGTAACATCAGGTGCATAGCTATCTGTACAAATAATGGTGCTCAGAAAGAAGTATCAGGGACTGTCATTTGCTATATGTAGGAGTTCTATTTTGAAATATTCAACTGTGAGTAGGGTTGGTCTAATTCTCTCTTCAGTGAACTGGTAAAATTGTAAATGGTAAAATGGTAAAAAGTTCTTTTAAATCCTGCATTTAGTTTGTGATAAAAATTTCAGATCCACTAATTCCCTCAGCATTCTAGCCACCAGTTAAGTGATCTTGATAAAACTTTTAGTTTACTTGGACTGCAACCTGAATCATCATAAGCCTCAGTTATGCACACTTCAGATCTTTCTGTAGAGAATTTGAAATGTGTTTCAACTTGAAGGTCAAACTATGTTTATACTTCCCTTTAAAGATGCTTCAGGATAAATGGCATTAAGTATAATATCAGTTACTTCAGGATTACTGTGCTGAAACCCACCAAAATACTAGGTCATTGGATGACTAATAGTGATATCCCATAATACCTTTCACACCCAAATCATGCCTGTCAGGTATCTGGTGGGAAGTCATGGAACCAAGAGCAACACACAAAACCATTAACACTTGAGATGCAAAATCTATTACATCTCTGCAACTAAGAATTTAATAAAATAGGGTCATAAAGAAAGCGTTTTACTGGTATGCATGGAAGGCATATAACACATCAGCTGCATCTTTTGAGGAAGTCAAGTCCTCAAGGCCTAATTCAATCCTCGTGCACTCAAAACATTATTATAGGGATTTCTGCGTGACTACTGACTTAATGATTTATTCCTCAATGTTTTCTGCAATACAGTGTATTTTAGCGTATTGGGTGTAAGCGGTGAGATTTTGGTAGCAGGGGGACTGCAGGAATGATCCCTCTGGGAAGTGGTCAGGGGCTGCCCTGTGCCAGGCACAGCATGGTCCAGCTGGCTCTGCAGTGGACCCACCACAGGCCCACCATCCCATCAGCCAAGTTGATAGTGCCTCTGTGGAAACATATTTAAGAAAGGGAAAAAAACCATATGGGATGGAGAGAGGAGGAGGGAACAAAAAGTAGTGAGAAACATCAGAGAGAACATCTAGGTCAGAAAGGGAGGAGGAGGAGGTGCTCCATGGCATAGCAGATATCCTTGCAGCCTGTGAAAGAGCCCATGCTGGAGCTGATTTTCCTGACAGGAACTGCAGCCCATGGAGAGCCCACACTGGAGCGGATTTTTCCTGAAGGACATGCCAGAGCAGGAGAAAAAGTGCGAGAGGGAAGGAGTGGCAGAGATGAACTGTTATGTACTGATCATACCCTCCAACTTCCCCTGCAGCACTCAGGTAGGGGTAGAGGAATCAGGAGTGAAGGGGTGAAGTTGAGCCTAGGAAAGGACGAAGGAAAAGTATTTTTTAAATTTTTGTCTTTGTTTCTCACTACCCAAATATTTTTTAGCTGGCAATAAATCAAATTAATTTTCCCCAAGTTGAGTCTGTTTTGCCCATGACAGTAACTGGTAAGCAATCTCCCTCCCTTAATCTCAGCCCACAAGCTTTCTCATCCTATTTTCTCGCCCTGTCCTGCTGAGAAGGGGGAGTGAGAAAGCGTCTGGGTGGGAATTTGGCCCTTAGCCAAGGTTAACCCACAATTCCATCTAGTTTTCATTCTGGAAGAGTTGATTTGAGATTATGATGTAAAGTTTGCAAACATCAAGATATGCTTACTAGAAGCAGAAGAAAATGTCTCAATATTTTTAGTTACAGCCTGTGGAAAACACTTGGTCTTTTTATAAGAAGTGTCTGAGAAATACCTGAAGGCAAGGAATACAATCCTTTTAAAATCCAAGAAATCTAAGGTCCCACTGAAGTCAATGCAGGGAGCTGAATTTCAATAACCTGAATTGAAGCTATGGTGTCTAAGGTTGCCTAGCACTTCACAGATGTACCATGAAAAATATAATTAGAAAAGGCCAAAATACATTACATCACAAAATATTCATTAGAAATGAAGACTTGAACAAATAGGCAAGTATTCTGGAAGACTGATCTCTCAATGTGGTGAACAGCAAATGGTAAATTCTATTTGACAGTATTTGTTCAACTGTTTTCAATATAAGATTTTGCTTTTAGTGTAAAACTCAGTACGGCATGATCAGACTCATGATCAGTTTACCCATATTAACACACTGCTTTACATCTAATCAGCTAGATCAATCCAGTTTATTTACCTACTGACTGAATCAATTAAAATGAACGGTAAGTTTAAGGTGGTGCAACTAAAAGAACTCCTAACTTCTAGTGTGTCGGCCACCCAACTCTTTAAAGAAAAGCTAGACTTAGCCAAAGTCCACATGCAAGATGTGACACATACTGTTTCTCATTGTATTTTAGTCCCTGTGGATCTCTCTACTGCCACTTAACTACTGGGAACTCAGGGACTGATGAGACTTACTGGCATTTAGCACTTCTAGTATGATTCTTAATCTCTGGAACAAGTCACAGTACTGTACTTCACCAAAGAGTAACAGGAATGTCTGAGAAAAACAACAGCAGAATGCAATAATTTACAATAAAGTTATTTCCAAATAGTCAACTGTATCTCTGTGATACACAGTAAGTTGTAAAAATGTTTAATTTCTATAATTTTAATTTTAATAATTTTAATCTTAAAGTAATTGCTAGTACTTAACTGCTTGTGGGTCTATACCTAATCATAGAACAACAGAATCGTAAAATGGTTGAGGTTGGAAGGGACGTCTGGAGATCATCTAGTCCAACCCCTAAATCCAAACAAAACTTTAGATGAACATTTTTTTAAATTGAGGTATGTATTTAATTGGGCTTAGCCTTGTCTGGAAAGGAGTCGTCAGACTGCTAGTATGTAAGGCCTAGAAACTGTGTTCTATTATACCATTCTGACCACTCCGCTCTTGAAGAGTTTAGCAACCTCTGCAACAGCAAAGAACTTCTAACTTCTCTTTGTGGGAATGCAAAAGAAAAGAGAAAAAGATGCCAATATCATTAGGTGATTAGAGGAGGTTTTAAAAAAATCCCTATTGTCTCCATTATTCCTCAAAAGCAGGAAGGAGAAGTAGTACATAAAGAATGTAATATTGATACCATGAAATTACTTGGAATAAGAGCTAAGTTGATCTGAGGGGTTTTATTACATTTTAATAATGAAGTAATTTCACTTTTAAAATGCTATTTTGTTTGTCCTGCAACTACTCAGAAAATTGAAGTTTGCCTGACAATTTCATCTGAAAAATATTTCAGAAGCTGAACTGACAAAACAGAATTTACCAGTCTTCCACAGTTGTGCTGTTAATTCTCTTCATTTTAATAAACGCCTGCAAACCAAAAAAATCTCCTCCAGGTCAAATGAAACCTTTGACCTGTGATGAAACCCTTCAGTTTCTCATTTTAGCTGGGAGAAGAAAGAAATCCTTCAGTTTTTCATCTTAGCTGGGTGAATAAAATGTTTTTATCAAGAGTTGATCCAAGCAAATTCCCACTACCCTTTGCCTCAACTTTTTTATTTCATGGCCCAGTGAAAGATGGATTATTCACTCAGGCACACTTGAGAATGACCCCCGTACTGCTAGAATCCCTGGTCTTCTTTCATGGTTATATCTTTGCACCCTTAAAATTAATGCTGCCTAATTCGAGTGCACATGAATTATTTTCAGTGCAAATTATGACTATCTTTTTTCAGGTTAAAAATCTAGCTGCTGCAGGGAAGAAGAGACTGTGAGTACATCAACATGTGGAACAAATATTTGAGCTAGATAATTTAAGTGGGTCTACAACTGACTGTTAGTTTGGCTACTTACCATAAACCACAGGTGTCTCCATGGTGCAGTATTATTTGCTGTTTTCTAAGAAAACAGGACTTTCTGCTCTGGAAGGGCAGGCCCCCAGGTCATCGTAGAGTTTCTGCTAAAGTTCAAAGCAGGGTATGAAAGCACCGACTATCCATCAGGACATGAACTGGTGTTACACTTACACTCTCTTGGGTGGCACAAATATTTATGCAGCTTACAGCACATGTAATTTAAATTCATTCCCACAGAAGTTAAGTAACTGTGTTTTCCTGGAAATCTATCTAGGCACAGGATGACCTTGTTTTTACTCAGGGTTCTTCTCATGTGTCTCCATGCAATTAAAACTACTTCTCAGCTCACTTTCTCTTTTGAGTTATCTCCCTATTGATATACACTGACTATATTGCTTTTATCTAGTATATAAATTACTTTAGTCGGACTTTTTTTATTGATGCATGACATGAAGTTGGTTCAAAATTGTACAAAAATGAATGGATTATTCTGTGCAGAGGTGCTTGAGTTAACTTGAGGACTGGAAGCAGTCTAGACTACAGAGACTGGGAATTCAGTTATTAATACCTAACCTAGATCACTTAAAGTTAGCTCAGAGCATTTATACCACCCTGCTGATAGCAGTATAGCCAGGGCAATTATTTAATAAATACCACTTTTGACCACTGAGAATCTACAAACAACTGACTGGTCAGGTGCTGTTGTCTGGTTTCCAGTAGCTTCATTTTATGCAGAAAGCGAAAATACATAAATATTTATTAATAGTACTTTTTCCGTACAAGCATTAATTATATTTGCCACTGGGACAATATGCAGCCATGACTGGATGAAGAAATGACTTCTGCAATCATGAGATGATTCTAGCAATGTATACACACTTTGTGTTTTGCTTTAAAGATTATAGTTTAGAAAGCTAATGTTTTATAATCTGTCACACATAAACATTTCAGTAGTATACATACAAACATTTCTGTAATGTAAATCATTATTTACAAATTATATTGACTGTGGTTTCCTTATAGCTGTGCTATACACAGGACGCTGTATCTTAGTTTCACGTGTAAATTGAGAAAAATGACAAGCAATTATTTTTGTGACATGTCTCACCTAATTGGGAGATCTGGGTGTTATTACACAGGATACCTGACTTGTCTGTACAGGTTTCTATAACAAATCTAATACTAGTGGCACAATGGGACTTTCTATATTTAAGCTTACTTTATAAGTAGTGTCCAGTGCAGACCATCAAAGAAATTTTCAACAGAAATTACAAACTAAGGTACTTCTCATGAATGGGACAGGGGTTCGGTCCCTTTTACCTACCTTTTGTCAGCATTTTTAAATATTTTTCAAAACAGAATACTTCCAAGTTTAAGTGGGAACTGCAGGGACCCTAACCCCAGTTAATGTTCAATACCTCATTTAGTTTTGGAGATTATATTCCTAGTCTCTCTCCACCATCAGTGGAGGACAGGGTATTCCTAAATTCATATAGCGTATAAGTTAGTGCTATGATTTGCCCTTTGGGGGAACTTGTCTCGTCCAGTTACAGCGGGAGTCATCAAGACTGGCTTGTGAACTTAACACACCAGAATAGACCTAATTATTTGGCAAGGTTTCTGCATTTCCCATTTAGGAATTTCATTTGATAAACTGCATGGTGAGCCAGCAAATCACAACTGTTTAAACTGCTTAAAACTGTTTTCTCTAGTGATTTTCATCTTGCCAGGCAATTAATGTGGTCTGAAGTCTTTCTACACTCAATTACACTGTAGTTCTGCTTAACTCTGGAAAAGTTCAAAATATTAGCACAGAGGGAATAGAAAATAATAACAAAAGGAGTCTCTAGGAGTCTTTCCTAAATTCTCCTGGGAATAGTCTGGGAGGCAGTATGGGCTAGGAGCCATTCTCAAATTATAGTTTAGATGGGACGATTCTCTTTTGGAGGATGAGAAATTTAAGCAGTGTAAAGTAATGTAATAATTTTATTAGTTACACTATACTGTTACTTTTTAAAATAGTTGCTACTAATTCAATAGCATAGTGTTTCAACAGTATGCCCATACCATTGGCCTCAAAACTACAGAACAGGACCCAGCAATTCTTAGTTAATTAATATAGATGTGCCCTTAAAGTACCCATGTGAACAATACTTCTGACAGTGTAGCGCAAAAACTACTTTGCAACCTTTTGTTTTAATTTTTGGTAATTTATTTATTTATTTATTTATTTAAAACTCATTCCATCAAAGTGCCATCTTATGGTTGAATACAGAAGTTTTTGCATTGAGTTTTGGCCCAAGCAGCACTTTATTACCCCAGTTTCAGACTACTGGAATGAGAAGTTAATGATGAAAATTATTATTAAATTATTAGACCTCCATTTCAGTACAGTTACAACTCTAGACTCTGCTCAATACAGTATCATTTTACAGTAAAATAAGGAAGTGTATGATACTTTAAGAGCATTTAGATATCTCTAAAGTAACAGTTGTGAGTCCTAATACACTGCACAAGACAACTTTTCCCGGACTAACACACAGACATAAATTAGTACCATATTGTACACATGTTGTATGAAGATAATATCTTGCCAAGTAGGAAAATGTCATCCTAAAATAGAAAGCCACATTTCCTCAGGATATTGATCTAGCTTAGCTGGATTCTATAAAAGATAGAAAAGTGGATAATGTAACTTCAGTCATGAGATGTTATTAAGTGAATTGACTGTTGGAGCAGTACCTAATCCTCAGTCCCTACAGCACAAGAATCTCTCAGGTCAGATTGTTTTTATAGCTCTAATTGCCTAATGCAGCTCACTTTTGGGAAGGAGGAGGAACTTTGAAGAGATTAACTTGCTATGGTGCCTGTGCCGTGTATTTTTGCACCATTATTTGCTTACTTGCTTCCCAAAGTCATAACACAAAGTGCTTTAACTCCACAATTCCCTTTGAACATTTTTATGAGAACTTTATTTCTAGTCATAGTGCTCTAGCAGTAATTTCTAGTATGGAGTTTTGTTTTCAAGTTCATCGTGTTTTAATATCTAAAAGGCTTAATTAATGACTTAACACACATGTGAAACAAGATGTGACTAACAACAAATATTTCAACATTACATTAACGGTTAGACCATTTATATGCTTTAGCCTGGACACCGCTATACAACAAACAGCAACAGTAGCCTCAGTGGAACTATGTCCATTGACTGAAAACCAGCCATCTGCAATTTGTGGTGCCTACAGGAATAGAGAAAACAGTACCAATGCAGAGTAGCTACTGAACTAGTATACAGTTAAGAACAAAAATCTCAACTTCATTTTGAGGACACACTCTGTCACTCTTATGTGTGTGTCCTCACCACCCAGAAAGAGGTTTAAGGTTTAAGGCAAGACAAAGGAAATGAAATACATCTTCTCTGCCTCATAACCAGTGTCGATAGTGTGCAAAATATCATGAATTGGTGCATCTTTAAAGGAGTACAGAGAGCACTACCAGAGCTGAGGAGCTGTTAAGTAAAAAGGATGATGGCATGATCACATATACTTTTATACAATTAACTGTCCCACAAAACTCAAGTTCTCGGTCAGGAAAAAGCAGGTTTTGGAGAATGCCGTATTGACCTCATTTCTGCAATAGAAGTGAGACAACATAAGCTGGGAAAGATATTTTTTTGACCACTACTTCTCTTGCATGGGCCCACTCAAGGAAAGCCAGAATATGCCTTGAAAAGCAGTTACACTAATTATTCTTTTCTGCATCCTCCTATGATTCTACTTGATCTGATTTATTGCCTTCCCTTCTTCAACCTTATTTAGCTATTTTAGTACTGGCTCAGATCACTTTCCAGGGCTCACTGCTTTTTATATTCTCAGTACAAAAATGTACTGTGTGATACAATCACATAAATTAGAAGAGTAATAACAATATGTGGTTCCTTCATTTATTTTGATACTAACCTGAATCAGAGGTTTAAAAATTCTTAATGCATTAACACCAAGGACATACTGATTCTAATCACTGCTAACCTAACCTAATTCTTAACTAATTTGCAGAAGATTATAATGTGAAGACAGAAATAACTCATCTCTGAAAAAGAGACATTTAAAAGTATTTTCCTACAATATAATCTCAAAATATTTTCCTTCTTTCTGATCGGTGTCAAATGTAATGAACAGCAATTTACAGCATAAACGGATAAGAAGAAAATATAATAGTTTGTGCTTTGACGTCATGGCAAATACCTGCATTTCTTTACAAAGTACAGGTAATTTTGCCTCCAGACCACTTATCTGACTTGCCAGTGTAAATGGATAAAAGCAGCAATAAGACCTATTACAAAACCACTATGTTTTTGCTTAAAAAAAATAAAGAACATTTAATATTGCAACTGAGGCTAGACAGAAAACATTTTGATCTCCTAGATTTTCCCATACAAACCATTTTTCAGGGACAATTCAAAATCAAATTACAATGGCAGAAGGCAGGACATGGACTGGGTTGCCACAGAACCGGACTTGCTGGCCCAAACAATACCCTCATTTATTGTTAGATCTTCGTGTGATAAAGGTTTTAATGTGCAGTTAGGATGAATGAAGACCATTAAATACAAAGACACCTCCATCAGTTTAGAGGTACCCAGGCTACAGGTTGGTTGAGGTTAGGGAAGTATGTGATGAAGTATCACTATAGCCTTGCCTACTTGTTACACTCTTCCCTGAGCATTTGCTGTTGACCACTGTGATTAAACAGGCTACTAGGCTGGATGGACTTTCCTCTCGTACAGTTTAGATATTTTTATGTTCTCAAACTTCATCTTTTCCTCGGCAGATACTAATGGTTTATGATTCTATGTCAAGAACTGGAAGTATAAACCTTTCTTTCAGTGCCTTATGATCATAATAATAGCAACATACTCAGAAGATAACGTATTACCACATCTCTCCCTCTCCCCTCCCTGAAGAGCCAAATAAAACTACTTGGCAAGAGTAGTTCTAAACCTGAATCTATGATCTCCCTCCCAGGACAAATTCCTCTTCTCAGATCTGCAGTGTGAATCTTGTTTGCCGTTTACTGCTTTATTACACATTGTGCTTCCACTTCTTTCAGTATTGCAGGTGAAAGTTCTTCCTCAGAGCCACTGTATAAGAACTGATACAGATCCACAGAACAGAACACCTAATAAAGATACAGACCAAAGCTCTGTAATAGAATAGCTAATAAATGTTTATATACCCAATACAGATTGAGAACAAATTGGAGAATTTTTGCCTTACTTATTTTAAGATACAAAAAATCCCCCATAAAAATGACCCATACTTCTCTGGTAAAATTATACTTCATTTTCTTCCTAATCATCCAGATGAGAATTAGGCCACATGCTAGCATGCATCTACTCTCTTTCTAGATACAATTCCCTTATGAACTCCACTTTGTCCTTTTCCCCTCCCTAAAAAAAAAAACTCAGTGGGATCATGTGATATTTTTAGACCAGCTGTTAAAAACATAACTGTCTCTAAAGCTGTAGCAATTTGCATTTCCCTGTGGAGAGCTGGCACAAAAACTAACTAAGAATACATAAATAAGTTAACTAATTAATTAATAAAGAGAACCTCTTAGAAGCCCTCACAGAGCTTACAATGACAAAGAAGCCCTATGGACAACCGTAAGAACCTTGGGAAGTTTGACGAGCTCAATAAACATACCATGTACTCATAGTTGGAGCTACTTTACAGGGTGCTTTTATCTTTGCTCTTAATGGGATGCTGAATGGTATCCCAAGCAGATGTACTTATTAGGGCAGCTCAAGTCACTAAGTATTCATGATTTTGTTCGCAGAGTCAGGATAATAAAGCACACCAATTACAAAATGTTTGCTTAATTGCCATTGTCATACTGCTGGGATTTCTATTTAAGTTCCTTTGTATACAAAAGAAAAGAAGAAAAGATTTATGGCCTTTTGGGCAGTATTCAGACTATTTTCTTTGTACTTTCAATATTTTACATAAAACATATATAGGTACTTCGAGTGCAATGGTTAAGAACTTTTTGCTGCAATGGTCAAATTTTCCTGATGGTCCCAGATTGTCCAAAGAACACACACAGTTAACTAAGATGTGTACATAAATCTGTGGTACTGATTATACATTTTGAGCAACACAGCTAATGAATAAAATCTAGTTTTAGTGTCCCTCCTATTACTCATTCATTTGGTATTCATTGTTTTAACACTGACCATAATGATATCCATTAGGTTTTACAATGGATGTCATTTATCCTACCATAAGAATTCCATCATAATTCAGCATAGACGGTAATATACTCATTATGATGGATCTTCTCATTAATAATGTGGATTTGTAGCCACAATATCCAATATAATATCTACTGTATTCAAGCATTAATTAACATCCACTTATTTTAAAGTGGTAGTCACTACCTGCCTAAAGCAAAATAAATCCTGCTTTGTAATAGAAGCTCAAATTCACCATATTCTTCAGGCAAAGCGAACACATTTCAATAAATAACCAGTGCTTTCAGTGCTTTATGAAATGCTGCAGTAGTAGTATACATGCTGTAGTATCTATGAAAACTGGGCCTTCCCAAACTAGAACACGGCATACTTCTAACTGGCAAGAAACTCTGAAACATCATTGCAAAGACATGGTTTACTATAGCCACTTTACACTTATTTCTGCTGTGGTTCTCCTCTACACCTCTGAGCATCACAGAACAATCTCAGGTACCTAAATAGAGAATCTGATAGATGGCTTTCCAGCTCTCTGATGATTTTGGTATTTGAATATGAAACTAAATTTGTGTTGTAAAAATGTCAGAAGGACTTTAATAGGTCAGATCAAAATGTGTTTAGACTAGTGCCCTCTCTCTAAACAGAAGAAAAATTTCATAATGTTACTAAGTAAATAATTTGTCATCTTCAACTCAAAAAGCCCTGGATATATTCGAACTAGCCAAAATTTCTGTATTTGAAAAATACAACTCTTGCTTTGTTACAGAGCAGAACTTAACCACAAATTCTGCATATCTTTTATGCAGGAATGGACATAAAATGTTGAATTTTAAATAGCAATAACAAATAATACATGCAAAATACATACAGAAAACCTACATAACAATTTAAGTAAGCTTTCCTATGTTAAAAACACTAAGAATCTTTGGAAGAAAACAGAAAAATACTTTTTTACAGATTTACTGTAAATTTTTACTTTACCTTCATCCGTCAAAAAATGAGACTTGCTTGTTGTAAAACATTTCATAGATCTATAGAACAACCATTTTCTAAACAGAACGGGCAGCATTTAGCCATCCAAAATACTGAAAGACAGCTTGAAAGAACTATTATGTAAAAACCTTGAGAGGGAAGCAAAAGCACTTAGCTTTTGAAACATACAATATGTGATCAAAACAAAGTTAATACTCTGTACAATGCATCTACAAATGATAGCCCAGAATTATCTTACTTCTCAAAAACAAATACAGAAAACACTTCACAATACTGGAAAGAAAGTAGACAGAGAAGCTAAATAATGATTTACAGGAAAACTAGTTAAAGCTAAGTTTTTCATATTTGCCTAGAGTAATACTCTCAATGGCTATGAGCCAAGAATATAGATGGTGGACTGAAAGTACACTAGAATCAGTAAAAATACTTATAAACAAATATAACTTAAGGGAAAAGCTGCTGCTTTCATTATTTTAATTAAAACATATGAGCTTCATAAATTTATTTTTTTTTTCCCCACAAAGCCTTGCATTGAATATTTGGAAGCTTTTTTTCTTATTTCGTTTTACTTTTGTCTGTAGCTTTCAGAAAAACATTAGATTTGCAACTCTGTAAACTGTATTAACAACCATGTTTTGTCACAGATTTTCATACAGGTTTCACAGTTTGATGAGACCACCGCTGAACAGTGAATGCACTTCTACTTAATTTGAAACTGAGATTCACTGCAGAGACAGTCAGGAGATACTCCAAGATTTGGAGAGCTCTTTTGACTCTCCCAAATCTTTCAGCTACCATTTATCTCCTTGAATATTGCAGGCAGAGGGATGTTTTGTTTCACGGAGCTCTGGGAAGGCTTGGTAATGAGTCTGATGATTTACTGATAAGGTCATCTACTTCATCACATTCATGGTGGGAATAAGAGATTTTGAGTTGCTGTATTTGTTACCAATTGTTAAAATTCTTCTACTACTGCTAGCCCCTTTTCAGTAACAAAGGAGGAAATAGGAGTGACAGACCCACAAAGGCAGGCTGCAGTAGCTCAGAAAATCTCCATTAATGCCAGACAGGCTCAGACACTGTTCAAAATCTAAAACAAAGTATCTGAAACAAATTTTCTAATAGAAAATTTGAAAATGTTTGGTGGAAAAAGCCAAACCAGTATTTTAATGAAGAATTGTGAGCTAGCTCTAATATAAAAGCTAGAGGTTTGTTTAAGAAAGGTTGCCTTGATCATTCCTATATTTAAATTTCTAAGTTTTTTTAATCTCACCTGACTAGTTTTATTCTCTTGCATCCTTTGTGTCATAAATTCATATTTTTGTTCAACAGATGAGATAAATGTATAAAGCTATTTGTATTCAAACATGTATGTATATATATCATATATTTGACATAAAACAGAAGACATAGGACAGTGACAAAACTGGGGTTTTGTGCATCTACCTAAACTGAACTAATACATCATCTATGAAAGGGAGAAGTAATTTACCGGACTGCACATCACGTAAGATGAATCTCAGCAACAAAATGTAGAACGTTCTTTCTCAAAAGGACTTTTCATCACAGCAGACTAAACAGAATTAGCTCACACATTTAAGTAATAAGACACAGCTGACCAAACAATGTCAAATTTATTTGATTAGCTTTAAAGGCATCTGTTGTTACAAATCTACTTCATAAGTTAAAAAATGAAGTTTCAGTCCACCAGTTTTATTAGTTTAGACTGCCTAGGTTTATTAAGTTAGGAAATCTTGTTTCCATAGCTAATGGGAACAGAATACTGATCTATTAGTTTTCTTTTTCATTCTACTTTTTTTACTTTTCCATCTCTTTTTTTTCACTTGGCAAACATTTTAAATGACTAGATGTATGTATAGCTCTGTACTGTTGCATTTAATTCAAAATATGTAAGAAGAAAAAATTCCTTTATAATCTGACATACTTTGATCATCTAAGCTTCAAAAAAACTTCAAAGTAAATGAAATACTGTACTATGGTTTTCTGGAGCATGGAAGATGATACAATATTGATGGAAAACTATGGATTACTATTCACTGTATTTATATCCATTAATATTGCTGCAAAACTGCTACCTAGTTCATGGCAAAGCAAACTTAAAATTTTGTAAGTTTTGCCTTATTAACTGCACAGTAAAGTATGCACTGCAGTGAGGCACAGCTCACCAGGACACACGGCAGGGAACCCGGAACAAAGCATACTATGTAAAAGAGGCATGGATACAGGTAGGATTGCTGCGCTGACTGGCTAGTTGCATAGCTTAAAGCCTTTCATTCAAGGGAGCACTCACTCCAGGCCACACTTTTAGAGCAGACTCTAGCTATCTTATGGATAATTGAGATAAGGTTTAGGAATATATAAAGCCATTTAGCTTACGCAATTTTATTTTAAAAATTGAGTCATAACCAAAATCTTCTTTCAGGACAGTAAATTGAAGGTATGTATCTCTAGCACTGTTATTTTTAAATAATAAAATGCACTTAAAATCCTTAACTGGGGGGCAGAGGGGGAATGACCAAAAAAGCCCAGAAGAAAACTGACACAGAAAGTTGTTAAAACAACTGCCTTCACAGTGAAAAATTTTCCTGTCTCCAGAAATTGTTAAACTAGCCAAGGAACCGGTCCAGAAGTGTCTAAGTATTTCATGATATTTGATACTTAAAGGTTTCAAAAGCTTGTAATAAAACAATGAAAAATATTGGTAATGTTACAGTTCCTCTATCTTACTCATTTTTCTGAGGAAATTACCTCTGGAAAATAAATTGATAGGGCTAAGAGGGCCAAACAAATAAAACAAACTCTTCAATTAGAAAAAAGGATTCACCTGTATCATAATACAGAGTGCCTCTGAGACTGAAAAGGCATGTAGATACCAATCAGAAATTCATCCAGCCATCTCAGGAGACAGGGGTGGTACTGCACATATTGTGAGAAATGTTAGGTACTTCTAGCAAAATATGGAATGTTCAGGCAGGCCCATTAAAAAAATACCCACAAAACTACAAAATAACCTCACAAAAAATAAGTGCAAATATATTCATTTAGGTAAAACAATCATCTGTGTCTACCCATGCATGGTATCTGCTCTCATTGCTGTCGCTCCTGTCAATCTGAAGTTGATAGGTAATGGCCCTATGATTCAGGGAAACTGCTGAAGTGTGTACTCAGGCTTCAGTTTGAGAGATGGGTTCATTTATCATCATAATAAGCTATTACCATTGATAGGTCACAACTCATTGAAGAGACAGTCAGTCTAATTGGCTCAATTCAGTTAGCTCTGGATGTGCCTCAAGGAGACGAGCAGTGCTTTGCAGGTAATATTCAATCACCCAACAAACCACTTGTTTAATAATTCATCACAGTTCAGATTGGGGTTCTAGCACATGATTATCCCTTCAATATGCCAAATATCTGGTCTTAACCCTTTTGTCTCTTGGGTCCAGGAAAGCAAGGGCAAATTTGTTCTGTAGTTAGGGTAACTCTTACTTCTAGAAACTTACTGAATATTTAAAATTTCCACTGAGGCTTGCTTTCTAAAGAAATTTGTTGTAATTAGCTAAAGCCTCTCTCTGGAAAAGAAAATCTTTGCCCCGTCATTCTCTCCTGCTAAAGATCAGCTTACAGTATGTATATTTAATAGGAACGTAAAGTAATGGAGCTCCTTTTGCCTTCTAGAAATTTAACGAAACAGTATGGGTCCATTCAGAAATCTTTAGCAATCAGGTAATGAATGATAGGGTAGATGAAACAGAGGGAATAGTGTACATGAGATACAGGACCCCCAGGATTTAAAGGATGCTTCATACTCTCTTCAGATATCAGATCAAAGCGTGAGTCACTCACAATATTGCAATGTTTAGAATAATGGCTCTATGAAAAGACAAGTTAAAACTAAACCAATAATTCAAGCTTCTGATCACTATTGTGCTACTTTCTTGTCAGTTCTGGTTACCATTTCATTGTTCCATTCTTTGTCAGTATATTGCAGCCATACTGAAAACTTCCTTTGCAACTGCTGCATTGTCAAAGGCTTTAAGTTTCTATTTCTTCTATCACTTTCAGTGGTGGTGTGGTGGGTTGACCCTGGCCAGCAGCCAAACCCCCACCTGCCTCTCACTCAATCCTGTCTCCCATGGGATGGGGAGAAAATAGAAGGAAGGTGAAAAGACTTAGAAGATCAGTGGCAAGGGTTGGAGAGAAAGCCTTGATGCTGTGCAAGCTCTGTTCAGCAAGAGCCAAAAGACTGGTGTGTTACCAACAGTTTTAGCCACAAATGCAAAGCAAAGCACCACACATAACACTATGAAGAAAGTTAACTACTGCCCAAACAGACCCAATATAGATGTTCAAATATTATGTTCGTATCAGACTGTCTGATGGTCTGCTTTTCTCTGTCTTTTTCTTACTAAACTGAAACATACAAAAGTGATAATTTTGATACTTTTTGGATGACTGACTGGAAATTTAGTAAGTATGGAATATCACCCTCTGAAAATCAGAGTTTGTAAGGCGCTCACAGCATAATGGCCCTACCACTCATCAATCACCTATGAAAAAGTCAAGAATATATAGAATTCACAAAATTACTCATTTAATTTTTATTATCATTACTCGTGAAACTGGTTGCTTCTCCCCATAAACAAACATAAAATAAAATAAAAAGCAGCTCTTTCTATACACTTCAAGTGTCAGTTTGAGCCTTCTTTCACTAATGATATCTTAATTGAATTTGTACCATTTTCAACCATTGATAAACCACTCTCCCTTCTATACTCCACTTAGTAATGGTGCTTTGTGCGTTAAAAATGAGTGACTCCTGCCAATATTTTGCTGTACAAATATTCAACCTCTTTGTTATTGATAATGGATATAAAATGCCACTAACAAAGTTAATTGTATTAGGTCTCTCAGATCTATGAACTGATTAAAAATTCACATGATACCCATACAGTGAAATGTGTGTCACACAAATTCATGTGCATATACTTCTTAATTGCATTTGACTGCAGGTGACTAGCGCTTGGATTTGGGCACCTGTGCTACACTGGTTTGTTCTTAAAACTTCTTAATGACACAAGGTAAAGTTAGTCAATCAAGTTTAGACACCAAAACTTAGTTTCTGAAGACAGACAAGAAGAAAAGCAATCCTAATTCCTATATGTAAAATGGAAATAATGGAATTTATCCATTTTGTAGAGAAGCTGCTTGTCAAGAACATTTTGAGACTGTCAGATGCTACTGAGCATGCCAGACTTCAAAAACAATATAGCACAGATTGAAAGTTCTACAAATGGTTTGCAGAAAAGGCTGTTTCCCTTGTGCACCATCAGAAATTCTCAGTACTTTTGCCCTTCTGCACCCTGCCTTTTTGAAGTGGAAAGCAAAAGTTGAACACCACAAAATTACAAAACTAAAGCTCAGTGGCATCATGCGGTTCTACTAATGAGTTCTAAACTCAACAAATTCAATTACATTCTACTTCAAGTTTTTGTAATCTATTTAAATCTATTTAAATTTAAAGTAAATTGGTGGGGAGGCAGGTAAATCAAACTGAAATAGGACCTCAGTTATTCTTAAAGGGAAATGTGGAAACTGAACTGAACACTACCTCTTTGTGGATCTCATATTTTGAGAATGACCTTTCAGTAGCTCTTATGTATACCATTTCGGTGATGGGCATAGATTCCTTCATCACACTCCTGTGTAACCCAGTATCAACTAGATGTCTGGACTATAAATTCTGCCTGATTAATTTAAGTGGATAAGTTGAGTAAAACTCCATTAAACCCTTTACTTCCAGGTAACCTGTGATCAGCAAGGATCTCCAAATATAATTTTCAAGGAAATGCTTATTTGCTGAAGAAGTACTTGGCATGCAAAGGCATACAAGAGGAACAAACCCCCCATGTAACCTCCCTTTCATAAACTTCAGTTTTCCTTTGCAGTCTTAAGTAACCACCATTCAAGTTAGCTATCTCTAGCTTACAAATCACCATCACCATGCTTCTTTGCATGTTGATTAGCCCTCAATACAAATCACCAAATATATTAATTCTTTCCAACTCAAAACACTTTTTTTCTTTTTCTTCTGCATTATTGGATCCTTCAGTATTTTAGTATTTGAGATCAGAGATAAGAAGAGTAAGACTTTTCAAACCGGCAAGCATATTCCCCAATTTACTTTCTTCTTCATTATTTCCTAACACCTCTTGGTATTCTCTCTCTAGCATTCACATCCCTTCTTTTGTGAAACTACTTCATTTTCTGCTTGTTTCTCCATTTTTCAACTGCCACTATTGATTAAAACCCTTGCCTTCAAGGCAGACTTGGGTAAGCAGGTAACACAAAGAACACTTGAGATTTATGAAATAATTTCACCAACAATAAATTTCCTCTTTTCTCTACAGTAATAGAAGATGATTTTAGCATAAAGAAATTAAATGTATCATGGGATACATGAAATACTGCAGCCAGTGGACTCAAGCTAGCCAGATTCTGAGCCCTGTTTCAACTCATTTCCAAGGCTCTAAGAGGCCCTAACAGTCTACTGGGCATCGTTAGCTTTCCTTGCAATCACAATAATGGCTGTACTTGAACTGTCCCAACAGGCTATCCAAACATCATTAAAAGCATTAATGAGGAACAAAGTGTTCAAAATTTACTTATGTCTCGGTAGTTCTTTACAGTCATGGACAGCTGAACCCCAAATAGGAGTCCTGATATTGTTTCAATTTGTACTGGGGATCAAGCAAAATTTTGCTAGCCAGAGCTGTGAAAGAATAATCACAGACCTACCCCTGCCTCATTTCATGGTGTCACGCTGAGAGAATGTATCAGCAAAGATAAAGAATCTAAAGCCAATCATGTAATACAAATCAAGCAAACTTAAAGGAAGCATCAGTCAGCTGTGGTTCAGATCTTTAAAATGTTTTGCTCTTCACTTGTATTCCTGCTGTGTTTGTCTCATCCTTTCACTATCTGAATTTGCCTATTATCTCAATTTTCAGAAGCTATAGTGAAGTAAGTGCTAATAAAATAAACAGCACATTTGGCATAAGTTGAAAACATCTTCATACTGTTGACTGAGTCTGATTACCATGGTGACTTAATTTCAGTCAAGGCAATTTAGATTGTGATATAAAATAAAATTACATTATTTATATTAGTTTAAGGTTTACTTGTTAAAAATAAAAACATATCAATAAACTAAACCAGCTTTTTATCAGAAGAATGCATTCAAATATGAAAGGCAAAAGATACTGAAGTAGCTGTCTTTACAAAAGATATTTTTCTTTAGGTTCAAATGAATAATTTTAATTTTCTGCTATGTGTTGGCTGTTGACACTACTTAAAAAAATCTGAGGATCTGCAGCAACTGTGAATAACTTCAAGGGTGTTACACTGAATGGAGATTTCTTGCATAGTATGTGCAATCTCAGGCTGAAACTCACTTCTGTGCAGAGGGTATAAAAAAGGCAAATTCATCACGAAGTACTGGACTTCCCATCACTGCAGAAAAATCCTTCGAACAGTTACCAGATACTTCAAGCACTGCCATTATGTTACTAACTGGTGGCCTGCTTAGACTTGGACAACCCATCTGCACAAGGGAACCAAATATTCTACATGAGGGTCTAAACTGTCCATATAACCAGCTGAAAGAAAGAAGTATCTTATAAAGCCAAAAAAAAAATATATATCGCATCAGCCCACCTAAGTTTCACTGCTTCGCTTCCCTGACAATAAAAGCAACACAGACACATGCTCAAAAAAATCAGTCTTCTGGCTAAACTGAGGACACAGCTGAGTGTTGGAATTATGTAGGCTAGGTCACTCACTGCTTTTCGTGAGGCCAATGAATTTCAAAACAAACTGATGGTAGAAAAAAGTAGCTTCCAACAACAATTTAATTTGCATCTCATCCATTTATACCAAAAGGTGTTAGGTGAGATTGCTCTCCTTTTTGAGATAGGCAGTAAAAGCAACAGAGTTGTAGATCTATCTAACTCTATTATGTCCTATGAACAAGAAAGTCTCAAGATCTGAAACCATGACAATACTAGATAAAGCTTTCTGGGTTTAGATGCATTAATAATTTAGGACAATTGATCCTGGGAGTTCTGTTCCAGCTGATTATTGTATTATTTACACTTCTTTATGTTTTGGGTTTCAACTCCCTCCCTCCCCTCTGGGAGCTGTAGACTGCAATTTGCTTTGCATTATTCTGCCTTTTGCATCAGCATTGCCTAAGAAATGAAAACAAATGGAAGGAAATAAACATAAAAGCCACAAGGACCTAGCTTATGATTATTTTATAATTCAATATTTAATCCTATGAGGTATTCTGGGCAGTCTGCAATAGATAATATGTCACAAAACAAACTGCTCACTCCATCCCAATCTTTAGCTTTCCACGGTAGGGTACCTTTAAAGGGCTGACAGATTTTTAAAGTTTGTACGTATTGACTACAGGCTTATTACAGTGTCTTCACTTCTGGACTCAAAGAAACACTGACTTCTGTCAGTCAGCAAATAGGTTACGCAGCTAATTGTAAAAGAACAGGTAAAATAAATGAAGTGACAGTGTTAAGTCAAACAAGACCTCCTTCTGTTCTGCATGCAGACTCTACACAAAACTTTCAGCTGTTGTCTTGGTTTTAACTAGAGGTCAGGGAAAGAACAATGTATCCACCATATGGCTGCTTAAGTCTACGGAGTTGACAAACATGACATACTAGAATTTTTCCAAGAGATAACAAAGCTTTCTATTCAAGCATCTTTTGCTTTAGTTTTCAACATACTCTAACTTCATGAAGGACCAAATTACGCTAATTTACTTACATTGAATGGAGTCATGCTGTACAACTAGTTCAAATGACTCCCGTAAAACAACATTTGATGCAAGAAACTTCTCAATCTGAGTAAAATCTGTCAGTAAGCAAACACTGGTTTTGGGCAGAAGTGGTTTAGGGCTTCTATTGTGTTGCTTGCAGTCTGAGTAATGGCAGCATTAATATCTGCACAAAACCCAGACAGAGGAGTTAGAGGGGATATATTATCTGTTTTCTGTAGGACTGCTGGGTGTTGAGACCTAAGAGTGTTCAGAGACTTGGATTCTAGGACGGCCTCCACCTAAAGGCTGAAGTAACCCATGTCTGCTGACCCCGGGCAGCGCCCTAACCACCTGCAAGAGGCAGAGTAAATCTCCACCTTCATGGTTAAAGCTGGCCCTTAGCAGAGAAAGGGAACATAAAAACTTGCAGCAGCAGAGACAAAATAAAGCAGAGAGACTTTCTCTAATCAAAGACAGATGTTTCCTCATGGAATCTCAAGTGGCCTCAGCTGCCCCTCCTGTGTGTGTGTCATGGGGGGGGGGGGTGTCATGTGTTTATTTAGATATGCGCCATATCATGTTTTCTTGTGGCTAATCGTAAATGGCTTCTGCTCAGCATACAAATGATCAAATTGCTTTTTGCTGAGGTGTCAAAGGAAAAGAGGCAGAGTATATACATCATGTCACACTTCTGAAACACTGCAGACACCCAACCCTTCCACGCTGACTTTAAAGAAACAAGTGTTCCATGTCATCCTGCTGAGTTTAGTATCTAATTTTTAATTAATTTTACACTTTCCTTTCAGTGCTCTGATCAAACATTATTAGAATGTAAGCCATAACACTTTCAGAAAAATGTATAAAATATTTTAGCATGGACACAAGTTTAAAACAAACTTATAGATCCACTGTCAAAACAATTTAAGAAACTGCTAACAAAAACCAAATGGGGTTTTCAAATACATTTCAAATTAAAATGCAATTAGAGTTGATAGAAAAAGACAATTTTTCAGTAACTAGAAGCTCTAACAGACCGCAAGTCCTCATGATTGCTGCAATCCTTAGTTCAAAAGGCTATGATAAGCTAGGCAGGCAAGAAGATAGACTATTTTATGATACCTACTAAAACCTTAATACTAGCCATTTTAAATCTGTTCTCCCAAATTATCCACTAGATATTTTATTTCTAGAAATTAAATTCCTCCAGATTACTCCCAAACTTATTCTGCACCAAAAACGATGTTCAATTTTTTGGTTCAAATGCATATTATATAGTCAGACAGGTAAAATATCTGTCTTTTTAAAAAATTATCTGTATTTGCACAACAAAATTTAGGTTTTGAGAGCAGCATATACATTTAGAAGTCTAAAAGGATATGGTGATGTTAAAGTAATTTGCTCATGTTCTTGTCCCACTCTGACATAAAGAAGAATCCTGTACCATCTATAGCCTCTTGTTATTTATAATGTCTCCTTAGAGACACAAAGACCAGTATCACATAGCCTAGTGTCACCCAGATTTAGATGAAAAAGAAAAAGCTGAAGGCTGCATACTCAGGAGCATCCTATTTATAACACTTTTTTCATCCAAAAGAAGCATTTGGAGATGGATGTAAAACAAGCAGATAGCAAACATATGGCAATCAACGCTGTGGAGGCATATGCACAACATGCCTACTTTATATTAAAAGAATTCTTTTAAATAAGGTTTTCAAGCTATATTTGAAAACTAGAAAATGCAGGATGGTTGCAACCTTTTGCTACTCAATTTTATTTTGGGGAATAGTATTTAAGAGTATAATTTTAACAATAAAAAGGAAAGGCAGTTTTCTGTGACACAAGGTTTATATATTACAATAGAAATGTACATCTTGATATAAGATTACCTAAATCGTTCTCTAAATCATTTCCTAAGACAAAAATTCTTAAAGAGGCTTGCCTGCTCTGAGACACCAATTATTCTACTGTAACACAGCTAGCAATCACTCTCAAGAAAGGATGTTTTTTATCTCGTTTCAGCTATTTGGTTTTATCCAGTTTCAGCTATTTGGAAAAATGTTTTATTGAGTTTACAAATAAGGACTCTCAATGTTCTATTTCCATTTCCTTTTCCATAGCATAAATCATATGGCCTAAGCATGTCATTATGACTATAATTTACATGATGCAACATGACAGTTAAGATGTACTGTGGTAATTTGTGAGTGCTTCCAGTATTATTGTAGTATCAAAAATTTATATGGTTAGGTTATTAAGGCAAATTGCTTCATTCATACAGAGATATCTGACAGTAACCACAAAGGACCTCCAAATTACACTGAAAAAATATCTTCCATGTTCAAATAATTTGTGCACATTCTTACCATTATTTTGCTCACTGAACAGAAGCAGAATGAAACTCTGTCTGGAAAAGTATCAGTTCGTATCTCAGGGTAAGTTCACCAGACATGGAAGTTTATAGAAGAAACTCTCCCTTGCCCAGCTAAATAAGCCCGACTATCTTTAACAATTTATAGCCATGAACAGGATGCCCAATTCTTTGGAATGATGCTATTTAGTTTCAACATGCTCACTTACCTTCTGTCATGTTGATTTTCAGCCAGCCGGAAGAAAAGAAATAAATAAGAGGTTGACTAGCCCGAAGAGACTACAGAGGAAAATGTGCTCAAGTGTATTACTGTTAGCATTTCCGGTAAGTTTTAGCATGACTGGAGTTAGGGTAAAGGGAAAGCTGTTTAGCTTTCTTGACATTTAGGACTCATTCAGTCCTCAATTCTACTCTCTGAAAAAAAAAGAGATTTTCATGAAGGTATCGTGTATGATAGTAGAAAGTCTAGTGGTGAGAAGCCTGATAGACCACTAAAGCAACCAAGACTTTAGAAAGCAAATATTTGGTATTAACCTGCAGGGCATGAATATGTGTGTATATGCACACATGCAGACTTGGATAAATACATGCATTAGAACTGGCACAGAGCTCACAACAGCATTTTCTGAGTTCTAGGGCAGAGAGCTCCTCACACACAAGTTTCTTGCCAAACATTAAAGTTTTGTAACACACCCCCACAACATCTGATACACAACTTGCATCTCTGAAAAGCAGACGAGGGAACTGGTTTTTAAAGCAGAGGACAAGGTGGGAAGAGAACAGGACAAGCTGAACCACATACCAGCTAATTCGTTCAAAAAACAATGCTGCAAACTGTACAGACTTCTCTAATACCTGACAGCAGAAGCCCAAAAAGGGCTCAAGTTCAAAGATACTTAGTTAATTTTCTCTCATTAACCTTTTGCCTTCACAAGAATACTCCATATGCCTGATTTCTTTCTGCTTGCAATTTTGCTGGTCAAATAGCTATCCAACTTAATCTTCCTGCAGTTCCACTCGCCTTCAAAGCCTTAAGTCTTTTCTCAACAAATCAAATTAGCGTTTAGGCAAGTACCATCTGCACTTACTTTGTTGCCCAAATAAGAACTGGGTGCACTCCAATAATAAGTCTGTGGCAGTACTTTTCGTGCAGCCATGTTGCTGATGCTAAGCTGCTGATGCCCATCAAATCTCTTTTGCTTGGGGGTAACTCTGATGAGACCCGGTAACCCAGTCAGATACCAGCCATTCATGTCTTCTAGCTATAACGACAGAAGAAAAAAAACAGAACAAAACACATTACAATGAGAATCAGGACATCAGTCATTTCAATAGTCACAGCCGCTCATTCTTCCATTTTTAAAAAACTGATTAGGTTTATATGATTAATAGCAGTCTAGGACCAAAGGAAACAACAAAGTAATAGCAGCAAAAATTTCTCTTATTGTATGTGACTGGGAGTTTTAACTTCTGAGTAGTTTGAAGTAACTGCAAGTACTTGCTTTCTCTGCTTCATATGGTCCAGATCAAGGAGGAAATCCTATCATACAAACATATGCGTAAGAATATTTCCAAATATTATACAAGTTTTCAATAAATAATATCAGTCACAGACGGTACAGAAGATGAATTAACAAATGGATATACATTTTCTGATTGTTTTAAACAGCATAATTTATAATAATTTATAATTCTAAAGTCTTACAAGTTCAAATATATATTTTTTTAGAAAGCCAAAGCAAAGCTGGAAAGCACCAGAACTAGAATTTCTGAAATCCCATAACTAGAAATGAATCATCAGAGAAGAGCACACTGTTCATACAAGGACAGCTTCTGGAGCCCGGATACAAGCAGAACAATAAATTGGCTCAGCCTTGGGATGGAAAATTTTCCAGATGCTGGCATGTAAATGAGCACACTAGGCATACATGATTTTACCCGCAAACTCCCAGCATACCAATACAGCCAAAACCAGGATCTACATTTCCCAAACTTGATCTGCAGACATGAATATGTAGCATACATCCATTACAGTGGAATCAATGTTTGAGGTTTGAGAACTAATTTAAAGTTTAGAGTATATTTGCAGGCTAAAGGCATTTTTTCTACAGCACAAATAAGAACAGTAGGTTGATCTCCCTTTCATGTCCTTTCCTAGGAATACAGTATGCAAAAGAAATTCACCCAAAATGCCCCCTGTAGGGCATCACTTTTTCTTACACAAGCTGTGTGTTGTACACTTAATGTTTCAAAATTCTTATTTCAGGTCTAGAAATTTAATAATGACCTGGAAGAGAGGTTGCCCTATGGATATGTTGCATTTAACTCACAACTGATTATGTATGCACATTCCAGGACTGTGGTTATGCACATGGCTTCATATTTGACTGTTTTAACTTCTTTTGCACTTCTCACTGTTTAACTGCACTTTTTCAGAACTTTCTCACAATGAAAAGAAACAAAGCTTACAAGCATTTTCTTTCAGATAAATGAAAAATATATGGGGCAAAGAAGAACATGCATGATTTTATAATAAGATGCACTTTGGTGACAAGAGACAGTGACAACATAGAGAAACAGAAAACAAATGACATGTACTGATACAGTGTGGTTTTTCTTACACTTCTGTAGGTAAGATGAGAGTGTGTGCAGACATTTGTTTTCCCAGAGCAGAAACATTCCTCACAGCCTTTGGGATTATTTTGCTGCAGATTGAAGAAACCTGGTTTGCAACGATCACAGTTTTCTCCTTCAACATGTTCCTGGAAATGCACATTAGAATATTACTTTGGTAGTTATAGATCAGAACTCGAGATCATCAGCTTTATGCTCTGCAGGAAAGTATAAACGCAGGACTATAAAGACGTCTGTAGGAAAGACTATTGTAATTTGTGAATATTACTAGTAAATCCTCTACACAATAAAAGTTACTATGGCTGCATGTAAATAACAGGGTACAGAATTTGGACATTACAAGATTTTTAATTTTTCTTCTACATGAATGGACATACCTGATTTCAGGGACTAATCTAATTTATCTCCTTTACACTTAAGAGTGTCAGAGGGGAATGAAGTACAGGACACAATGTTGCAGCCTCAACAACTGTGGTTTGTAGGTAGGGCTGATAGAATCTGAGCATGCCCAACTGATGCAAACTACAGGTACATAGTACTAGTTGTACCAGTCATTCAGCGTATCAGTTTTTCAGTGGTCTATCATCAATGGCTGAATTCAGGCTAAATCCAAGTATTAAAAGGGCTGCATTTCTTCTTTCCATAACTACGTGTGTTTACCAGCCATGCAGCCAGGTCTGCAAACTCTTCCCCTGCAGAAAGCCAGGCACTAAAAATACCCAAAGAATTCTAAACTTAGAATTTGGTAATTAAATTTTTCAGGGAAAGCTTATGTTCTGCATTAAGTCCTGCTACCTTACACAATAAATCAATTTGTCCTATAGGTAAAGATAAAGCTAGCTTTTCTGCAAGGAGTATGTTGCAAAAGGCCTTCATTATGGTGCTGGCTTAGTAATTCAGTATTTTTCCCAAGATAGCCCAGAAAATTCTTTCCCTTTTGAAAGTGTTATATACAGCCTCTTTAATCCTGGAGACAGTGCTCTATGGCATGCACACAGGACCAAATTGTTGGCTGCACGTCAGCAGAGAATGAACACATTATAAAAAGCCTGCCCATGCTGTGTAGTCTATGATTGCTTGAAATACACAGCTCTGAAGTAAGTTAAGTTCACCAGAAGCCATTTGATAGCCTCATGGTTAGGATCTAGCAAAGATGGAAAAAGCAGGGCAAAGCATGTGGAGGTATGGGGGGAAAGGATAGTACACATGATTAAGAGGAAATAGGAACAATGAGGGGGAAGGGGTAAGGACAGGTAAAGAAGGAGTTAAAATTAAAATGTAAATAGGTTTTCACAACTAATTATACAGTAACAACAGGTGTAGCAAAATATCTTTGCTCTATCTCTATGGCTGTGCTGTATCTATGCTCCTCTTCAACAACATCAAATAGACTCTCTTCAACAAACCAAAAATCTCTTTAATAGAACTCAAGGCTATCAGTCAATTACTTTTAACTTTAACGTCTCATTAATTTAAAGAATGGTACTTTTACACTTTCAGCAGCAATCTCAAGATTAATCAATGCATATTATTGCCATAGGCATGCTGAAATCACCCAGCTACTCATGCTTCACATGAAAAATAATGTGGGTAACAACTGGGAACTCACAGGCACCCAAATGCTCTCACACACAATTCTACTAACTAGAATTATGAACGCTGGTCCCAAAAGTTTCAGACATCACTGACATGCTTAGTGTGTGCAGAGTGTAAAAGGGTAAAATAAAAAAAGAGAGCTGCAAAGCAGAAATATGTGTTTAAACGAAAAGTTGTCCTACTCTACAGTCACAAGCATGTCATCAGTGAGTAAAACCTGTATAATTCTATTGAGTAGGCAGCAAGTTCAGTGGATAACAGATATATAAAACTCAAAGTTGGAAAGGAGATCTAACCTATCCTTCAGCCAATGAAGCAAAGATTCTACAGCCTCATTTAGTTCTCAATACTGTGTTCAGTCCAGTTTTAAATTATGCAAAAATGAGACTTTGACCATATACCTTCAGAAAGCTCTCTGAGATAATTAGTGATAAAACAGCATTTATACTTGTCCCTCACCTTTCTGTACTTTAGTTTACTCTGGCTAATGTGGTAAAGATAACAATCTAATGCCTACTTTGTTGCATTTTGCTGCTGACAGTTAGAACTGTTTTTCAGCAGTCAATTTCCTTTACAAGAAAACCATCTTTAGTAAATTTAGAGCTCATCATGTGTAATTGAAAGGTGTGATTAAAAGAAGGGAAGCATTTTTCCTAAGACTTGCTATTAACTTGTCCAGACATAACACTTTATCCTTCACACGGAGCATAACTAATCTGATGATTTCAGTGTCCCTTTGACCATAATCTGCTTTGATATGAATTTGAAGATTGCTAGTGAAAATAAATGTGTATCTATCTGTATCCCAGCTATCTGCAAAGGGTATCATTTTTCTCCCACAAGCACTTAAAAAGGGATTAGAGGAGCAGAAAGGAAATAAATGATTAACAGCGAAGAAAAAGTGTATATAGTGTGGACTCTGGGATAGGAACAGTTACGTCTATTCCATACTTGTGTTTGATTGTACTAACAGGGCAGTTTGGCATTACACAAATACTAGCATAATAATAAGAATCATTCAGCAGTGGTTATCCTGTATTTGGCATAAGACACCTTCATTAAAGCTCCCTTTCAAGAAAGAATATAGCAAAAGCACCCCTCTTCTGATCTTCTAGACTTGATAGCTAAGGAATTAGAACTGTGATATGGACGGATTTTATTTCTGACAGAGAGCATGTGACTGTTACATAAAGCAAGGATAAGGTTAATTCTCTGAGTAGATTTCAGTGCTATTCAGCTGTCACACCAGAGCTTTGTGTGTGTATGCAGCATGAGCTGATAGATTGAAGTATTTTTTGTACATTTTTGTATTTAAGGACATAATGTAAGTAGTTTTAAATCCACATTTGTGACTAATTCTCTTAATTAAATGCTGGAAGGAACTCCTACAAGTACAACACAGAAAAATTGACCCACAGTACAGTATATTGTCCTCTGGGCCTATTCATGGTCACTTACAAAACTTACAGAGCACCACCATTTCTAAAGCACTTCTGGTAACTAGGTAATTTATAAGAAGTAAATGCGTGTGTTTTTAGAAGGGCTTTTTTTCAATATAATATCAATGTATAATTTGCTAGAGGTACATGTAGAGAAAATGATTCTTAAATTTTCTTCCTAGCAATTAAGATAAGGATGGATTATTATTTTTTAAAATATGTTAGAGATTTCTATACAACCATCCCAAGGCAGGAAAGAATGCTCTCAGTTTGGAACTTAGCAAGAGAAGAGGATTATATCCCTAATGACAACTCCTAAAAGGCAACTTTTTTGTTTCAATACATCATAAGTTCACCTCATTTTCTCTCTTGAAGTCATATTACGGGTTAGTTTTAGAGCCCACAATACTTTAAACATATCATTTCTGAGCAGATGAGGATATGAGTTTGAAACAAATGATTCACATGCTTCTTAAGTATCCCTTCATTACAGATTTCTAAGGACTTGTGTCGTGGTTTAACCCCAGCTGGCAGCTAAGCACCACGCAGCTGCTCACTCACCCCCTCCCCCCCGCTGTGGGATGGGGGAGAGAATCAGGAAAGAAAAAAGTAAAACTCATGGGTTGAGATAAAGACAGTTTAATAGGACAGAAAAGGAAGGGAAACTACTACTACTCATAATAAAAATAGAATATACAAAATAAGCGATGCACAATACATTTGCTCACCACCTGCTGACCGATGCCCAGCCATTCCCTGAGCCACGGTGGCCCCTGGCCAACTTCCCCCAGTTTATATACTGGGCATGACACAATACGGTATGGAATACCCCTTTGGTTCGTTTGGGTCAGCTGTCTTTGTGTCCCCTCCCAGCTTCTTCTGCACTCCCAGCCTCTGCTGGCAGGGCAGTAGGAGAAGCTGAAAAGTCCTCGACTTTGTATAAACACTGCTTAGCAACAACTAAAACATTAGTGTGTTATCAACATTATTCTCATCCTAAATCCAAAACTCAGCACTATACAAGCTACTAAGAAAACTAACTTTATTCCAGCTGAAACCAGGACAACTTGTATGACTGGCAGCAGGCTCCTAGGTACCTATGTTTATTACAGTGAGTACTGAGATAATACAAGACAATCTAAGACTTTATAGGACCAAGAACAAGTGTTCTATGAGAAGTGACTAGCATAGATACTACCACGGATAGGTAGGACAGTGGAATGCTATTTTATGATAGAAACTCATTAATTGTAATCTTTCAATATCATTAGTATCTTCCTATGGCTAAGAAGAATCTGACATCCATACCTTGCAGATGCAGGGACCTACGCAAGGGTCAACATTCACACTGCCTTTCAGTGAGCAGTTGCAGGGCAGGCACTCAGGATATCCTATATAACCCAAGGCACACCTATTGCAGCTCTCTCCTGCATAGCCAGTCTTGCAGTGACAGAAACCAGGCAACATATCTATGGGAAGAGGGAGAAAACATGATACATATTTGATTTATCATTATTATTATTATTATTATTATCATCAGATATGTGTGTAAGAGTGCTCAAAGCAACACCTTTGGTGTGTGTAACATAAGGGCATTTACTGTGGGTCAGATCATATTTAACTCAGTATCCTGTCCTGAGAAAGGCTAGAATAAAGCATGTATGAATAGAACAAGCACATAGCGATTTCAATTCTGAGCTTCCAGAAGTCCACATATTCGAGACCTTCTAAACTGAAACTTATCCCTATTCCTTGCATCTAACAGTCCCCAAAAAACTTCTCTTCCGTTAATTCACCTAATCACCTTTGAACATGCTCTTACTTTCAGAATACATAAAGCTCCCTAGCAGAAAGTTCCACATTTACCCATGTGTAGTGTGAAAGAAGAGATGTGTGTATTAAATCTGTATTTATTGCCCTTTAATTCTCATATCATAGAAAACAGCAAGTAACTATTCCCTACTCACTTTCTCCATGTCATCTGTGATTTCAGTAGACCTCTACCATAACCCACATAACATTTTTATTTCATCCACCAAAAACTCATAAGCCTATTTAATATCTCTTTACAGAGAAACTGCTTTGTATGGCTGAAAATCTCTATTGTCCTTCCCTGCATTGTTTCCAGTTCTAATAAATTATTTAAGGAGAAGGGAGTGCATAGTGTGGACCTATAAATGGTTTGATGATTTTTTCAGTTTTGTTTTTCAAACATTAGTAGTATTTCCTAAGGCTCTGTTGACCTTTTCGACTACTGCTGAGCCAGCACTGAGCTGATACAACCAGGGCACAGTGCAAGGTAATTCTAAGAGCTGTTTAACAACTGGTAGTGCCTAATTCGGAAATCGCTGTAACACTTTTCTCTGTGTTCTACTTTTCCTTTAATTGCTACTGAAATTCATCAGTTATTTTACTACCCAGCCACTGACTGTCTAGACATCTTTCTGAACATTCTGCAGTTCTTTCATTTTTCTATGCTGAAAGATTTTGTACTTGCTAACTTTGTCACCTTCCTACTCATCCCTTTTCCAGGTTAAATATGAATATTTTCAACAGTTTGTATTGATCATCACTGTGCAAATGGTCCATTTATTCTTTTAACCAAGTACTAATCCATGAAAGAACCTTTCCTCCTTATTCTATTACACTTTCTTTTACGGTCTTTAGTGAAGGATCTTGTAAAAACTTTTTGAAAATCAAAATACAATATTAATCAAATGAGCCTTTGTTCACATGTTCATTGAATCCTTCAAACGGATTCATAAGGCATGCTGTCCTCTACAAAAAAACTAATCTTGAGTTTTTCCCATTTTTGTCACAGTTCAGAAATGGTATAAATCATGTATTGTAGTTCTTCTGATTTGATTGGTACCGAAACCAGACCTTCTGATTTTAGTTTCCTGGAACCCTCTGCCTTTCGTTCACAAATTGGATAAACGGTTTCTATTTCTGTAAACTTAATGTAAGTTTTTTAAAGCATTATAAACTATATTTAATGCTTCAAGCAACTCCATTTTTAACTACATCCAGAAGCCGTGGATAAATACGATATATGCCTGATGAATTTTTATTCTTCATTTATTAGTTTGTTCTAAACCTGACACTTCTGTTTGAGACAGTTCTTCTGACTTGTCCCCATGAACAAAGACTCCCAAGTGGGAAATTCCCTGAGCTCTTCTATTTGCTCATACAAAGAATAAATCTAGCTTTTCTGCTGTGTCCTTTTCTTCCTTGATACCTCTGGTTATAACTTGATTACACCTTAATCATATTTAACTCCTACTGAATTTGAATCTCTAGCGGTGTTTTTGATTCTGACTTATCTGAAGAAGTACTTCTAAGCAACATTTAAGCATTTAGCAAATTCTTTAAAATATGTGTACGTGTTATTAGGAGTATAACCTTCCATAATCTGTCACAATTTATGACTTTTTCTATTATCCTCAATTGGATATAACTTCTGCTTTTTCAGGGAGCTTATTTTTTATTGTTCAAATAGATATTTTTTTCCTAGCTTAATTGTGTTGCTTGAACCATTTTGAACTAGAGGAATGCATCTTCTCTGAATGGCTAATATGCAGTCTATAAACCCTATGCTTGCCATTAGCAATCTTGGATTGTTCATTTTGATTTTCTTTTTAAAAGGTTTCCTTGTTTTGATCACGTAGTTTTTTAGGGAGGTCTTCTCTTTCCTACAAGAACGTTGAATTTGACTGCCCTTCAAGAGGAGAGTTTTAAATCAGTTCCACATGCACAAATCCAGAGGTGCTTCTCTTTTTAGTGTTTCTCTAATTAGCTGTTTGAAGAAGCAGTCACCCACAGGAGTTTTAAATGATATTATCTGTTAATCTATACAGAGATGAAATTCAATCTGTCTTCTCTAACCTTGCAGCTTCTTTGATCTCCTGTAGCACATCATATTGACTGTCACTTTCTTGATCTGTCCTAATTATATACAGAACTTCAGTGCATGAAATTTCTGCGTTACTATCACACAACCATGTGCTCCATGGGTTTTGATGCCTGTGGCCCAGCTGAGTCTCAAATTTCTGAGTTACCCTCCTCTCAAATAGCCACCAGCAAGGCCCCACAGCACAGCAGGCCTCAGGCTCTTTTGTAATCTGGGTCAATGTATCCTAGCCTGACGATCCTGTCTTACGAGAGAAACTTCTGTTCCTTCCAGATGAAAATACCCTGCTGTACACCAGGGTTCAGCAGTAAAAGACACAGGCAAGTCTAACTCTTTAGAAGTCTGTTACTTCATAGGCCTTGTTTGAATTGAGACCTCGTTTGATGATTTGTGGAAGCTGTTATTTCCTGTTTTCTACCTGAATATTATCAGTTTTTGTCCTATCTTTGAGTGTACAGAGGCTCTGTAAGTTCATCCTAGAGGATGAGTCATCTCGAGAGATGAGTTTTATCAGTCAGTTTTCTCTCAGCCTACCAGTCTTTCAAAATTGCACAAAAACAAATGCATGCAAAAGCATGCACCAGACCCTTGAAAAAAACCTGCAATTCCAGGACTGGCCTCTGCCATTTTCACTCCTGTTCAACAGTACATAAATTCCCAAAATTATTTCATGGAAGCCAGTGGGACTGCTTGCTGAGCAAAGTATTATGAAGCCTGAATAAAGATCAAGATGTCTGGACCTTATTTATCCTATAATTTCTGAGAAAGTTTTTCAACAAAAATAAACATCTGTCATTGGGATTATATTGCACATAAAGAAGCAATAGAGAAAAAACTTCACGGCATGATAGCATGCAGTGAAGACTGAGTCACAAAACTCAGTCAGTTTCCCAAACCTCACAGCTCTTGCAGGTGCTTAAGAGCCAAGTAAAATAGCTATTTGTTAAAATCTAGCCACTACAGCTTGAAACAAGAGTACTGACTCACTGAGAAAGCCTAATTACTTGAGTACAGAGTAGTTCTAATGTATAGGTTCCACCTTTGCTTCTGTATGGACAATTGCAAGCGATCACGGTATCAGTGATGGTCAAGTTTACCTACTATTAGGATGGACTGGACATTAGGTGGACAAGTTCAGTCTTAAAATTAATGCCTTTCAATTACAGAACCCAGAGACATTTTCATCAGTTTATCAATGCCACAGTTTGCAAATATAGTATGATTTATTGTAAGTTTCTATCTTTTTTCTATATTGCTCATGAACATATCACATAAGGTTGCTACAAAAGAATATTCAAAAAGCATTCTTGAAGATTCAAAACTAAAAATATACTACACAAGTTATAATATTTCATTTCAGAATGCTGAACGAAACGTGAGGACAAAGTTATACTAGGCTGATCAAAATGGAAACTATACATACTTAATGTACAAAAATACTACTTTTTCTCCTGAAACAATTCCTGGTCAATTATAAAGTGACTCCTTCATGCCCTTCTCTTATCTACCAAAACCTTATGATGACTACAGGATACAGTCTTTTAAATCCTCTTGTTCCACTCCATCAATGTACCAGTTATTATGGTATTTGCTACAATTTTCCATTTTAATTGCTGCTTACCTACAGTATTCAAGCACACAGAGAATGTACAGCCTCCAGGCTTATTTTGCTTGAGAACTGTTCACAGTGACTTTATACCACCAGTGATTTTCCTTATTAACATATTTCCATTTTAGTTTAATGTTTTTAATCCTCCTGACTCATTTGCTTACCACACATTTAAGAAACATATTCCCATCACACACCAAGGAAACAATTTATCCTTAAACAACCAGCCAGCAAACTCCAAGATGTATTTCAACCTACCCAGTGTGTATTAATTCTGGTTCACAGGTGAATAGATAGATTCCTTCAGACAGATCATGCTTTCCAGCCTTCCCTTTATGAAGGCTCCCCAGTGCTTCAAACCCAGCTATTGCCCAGGGTGAGCAGTGTACAGTAAAAAGAATTTTATCAGGGTATTGAATATAAATTTGAGGAGAAAAAAAAAAAGGTTAAAAG
The DNA here is from genome assembly GCA_035590195.1 of Aviceda cuculoides. Lineage (NCBI taxonomy): Eukaryota > Metazoa > Chordata > Aves > Accipitriformes > Accipitridae > Aviceda > Aviceda cuculoides. The sequence continues at coordinate 21,801,748 of JAVJGG010000082.1, read as the reverse complement.
TGATCTGCTTTCAGTATAGTTTTATGCTAAAACTTCTATCCAGACCTGCTCTTGATTCTAACACAAACTCTTTCATTACCACAAAAATCTTTCCTTAAAAAAATATTAAAAAGGCTTTTTCTTTCAACTAGCATTATTGTGTCTTTTCTGTTGAATAAGATGTTACAGTCACAGATCTGGCCCACTGGTCCAAACACTATAATCAAACATAGGGTGCAAGAAGTAAACAGTTTTCTTAATGTGTTGGAACCTTATTTAGTACAAGAAGTAAAGAAAAGCAAATAAACAGAAAGAACAAGGAGCAAAGAACAGGAGAGCAGGACCACTGTAGGCAGAATGGCTACAAAGCCTGGTTATGTGTAGAGCTGACTTATTTTTGTTCTTGTGGTCTTAAAATAGGTAAATAAAATAAGCTAAATATCAGAATTGTCCTCTGGCCACTGTCTAGACAATGCAAACTGTCCACTTCTCACCGGACTCCCAAGACTGGGCAGGACACAGACAACTGGTTTCAGGAACAAATGCACCGACTACTTTGGAGAGGGAATTCCATATATGATGGCTGTTACCTAAATAACAATTGTTGCGCTTGTCATATAAGAGAAGAAGTAGTTTAAACACACAGAATAACCTCTACAGTAAGCAATTTGGAAATAGGAGACATCAATGAGTTTAAAAAGCAGTAAAGGAAAAAAGTTACTTCATGTGTTACAAACAACAGATTCAACAGAGATTGAATACTCTAATGAGCTCAAAAGCAACACACCTCTAAGCAATTGCAGCCAAATGAGTTAAGTTTCAGGAAGATCAGGAGAAGCTGGTTACAGTCAAGTCAGAAAATGATGAGAGCTGTAATTCTATGAAGGGAACAAAAGAACTCTGGTTCTCAGGACTGGAGGAACTGCTGAGATATGAAACTTGTTTGAATGCCTGGGGCTAGATGAGCAGGACTGGCTGCTTGCCAATAGAATTAAAGGAGGCAAAACTGAGAGAGATAATGCAATTTTGGATATGGTATCTTCAAGATGGTGGCATGACACATTTCCTGATTAGAAAGACAAAGTTAATAATCTTCAGATTAGATGGATGGAGACAACAGAGAAAAAGCAAGAAAGGAAAGGAGGGGTCCAAACAGGAGCTTTATTCTCTTCCTAGAGAGGTCCAGAAAAGAGGCAAGAGAAGAATCTACCAGAAGGAAGATCAGAGGATTAAAAAGGCAGAAGGAGATACAGGAAGCGAGGTGTTAAAGCACTGTACCACCCAGTCAGAGTCAGAAAGTGTAAGCAGATTTAGAAAGCAACTATGAGATGGCTTAGATCTGTTGAATGCTCAGAGGCAAGAATAAGACATTATGAGAGCTCTTAATGACACTGACAACCAAACAAGATGGAAAAATGTCTTTATCTTTTTGCTTCCTTCTTCCCATGACAGAAGAGCTGACAGCCTATTAATACTGCCTTTCAGCTGCCAGGCCACTGGAGAATGACCCATACCAGCGGCCAGTACAGAAGGTGTGAAAAGAAAGACTGCAGCAGTAACAGGCACCGAGAGACCAAGCAGCTGCTTAACACGCAAGTGGGACATTGCATTTCTTTGAATTAATCATTCTTCCACCTCAAAATCATAGTCTCAGTATTTTATAAAAGCACTGAATGTCAGCAGTGGCAAATGTTTGAATAAAAGTTGTCCTGTTTAACAGTATGAGAGGTTTCTTTGTTGTATTAAGTCTGTCATCAGTGACCTGTACACTCTCACCCACAGGTTTGGTGCAGGCATCGGCACAGTCTTTCTGTGCTTTTTCCAGCTTTTTGATTCATCCTCAATTCTTCTTCTACTGTCTCTCCTACCAATCCGTGTGATATACTGTACCGGGTGTCCATGCCCAGGTGCTGGCAGTCGGGGGGGCTGCAGGGCGGCCGCTGTGAGAAGAGGATAGGGCTGCCCCAGTCTGGTTCCAGGAGGCTCCAGCAGACCCATGGCAGGGCACTGCTGAGCCCCACAGCAAGATGGGTCAGAGAAGGTCAGTGAAGAAGGAGGGGGAGGAGGTGCTCCAATCGTTGGAGCAGAGATTCCCCTCCAGTGCCTGGAGGAGACCGTGGTGGAGCAGATATCCACACTGTGCACCATGGAGGAGCCCATGAAGGAATAGGTGGGTATTTCCTGAAAGAGCACCCATGGTGGAGCAGGTTTTTTTCCTAAAGGATGGCAGCCAGTGGGAAGGACCCACACTGGAGCAGGGGAAAGTATGAGCAGAAAGGAGCATCAGAGAGGAACCGTTATGACCACAACCCCCATTCACCATCGCCCTGTACCACTTGTGGTAGGGGGGCAGGAGGTAGAGCAGTCGGGAGTGAAGGAGCCTGGAAAAAAAAAGGAAGGGAGGGAAGGTGTTTTTTTTAATTTTTGTCTTTCTTTATCACTATCTGAATCTATTTAAACTGGCAGTAAGTTAATTTCCCCCCAGTCAAGTCTGTTTTGCCCATGACAGTAACTGGTAAGCAATCTCCTGGTCTTTAACTTGACCTGTGATCTGCTTCATCTTACTTTCTCCCCCTGTCCTGCTGAGAAGGGCAGTGAAAGAGCAGCTGGGTAGGCGGTTGCAGCTGGCCAAGGTCAACCCACCATATATATCACTGTGACAGTAATCAGTATCATTTTATTTAACATATGTAATCAGTACATGGTTGTTACAGTAGATTTTACACCACTAGGCCCTATATTTGCAGCTTTGCTATGCTGCTTTTATGTTCCATTGATCTCTATTTCAAAAAAGATTGCTACAACATCTCTTGTCAATAGATTGTAATTAGCCCAATTAAAACACCTCTTAAGAACTGACCTTGAGTTTTGTTGTTATCTTCCTACAGAATTTTCAGAATTTTGTCAACAAAAGAAACAGAAAAATATGGCAATCCATTGTTTCCAAAGCACAAAGCAGCACTTTATTCTCTATTTGAAGACAGCTTTTACAGGGCTATGGTAAACAGCTTGCAGCCCTACATTAATAATATAGATGGCACATAAACATGACACCTTTCAAACAGATTTTTTTCTAGATTTCAAATGGAAATATGCTTAGAGAGGAAAAGAGATTAAAACGTTACAGTTGTACTAGTTTTAATCTCTGCTATGAAACAAAAAAAGCTCTTTAAAGCCAAAATTCTCCAATATATTCAAAGGGGAATACTCTTCCAAACATACCCAAGTTTACAAGCCATGAATCTGAAAGAAGCCTCAGCAAATTTGGGAATATAAAATTGCAGTTTCCAAAGAAAAGTATCATAAGAATGCAGGTGGATTATTTTTCGCATGAATAAACGTAAAAAAAAAAAAAAGGTGATTTGTTTTTTTCAAAGAGATATCACAAATGTGTTTCAGCTTTTCTTTGACTATTGCTGAACTTAAGCTTTAACATCACTATCTTTTAGGGATCTTACCTCCTTCTGCATGTTTCTCGTCTTTGACACAGGTATCATGTAAAGACCCATTTGGATCACAGGAACATGGCTGGCATGGATCTGGGCTATCTGGCAATACCTATGAAAACAAAGAGATTACAAAACAAAATCTTACCTTTAATAATTGGAAATTTTATTTACTTCTTAAACAAAAAGTAAGAGAGAACTACTTCTGTGTAGGTAGCTTGCACTTTACCAAAAATGAGATGGTTGCCAAACTTAGCCCAGTCTAGGCGTTAAAGTTACATTTTGGATTTTTATTTAGAAACATGTAAGTGATTTAGATGCAAGCATGTTTTCAACTAAAAAAACAGGAGTAGAGATAATAACAGAACCTTGTATAATTAAAATAAATTAATGTAATTAAGTAGATTTTAAGCATTCACTACCTAAAGTAATATTGACAACTAGTCCAGTTGTTCTGGGCAACATGACTCAAAAACCTAACTGAAGTTAGCTAGTCAGTAACTGAACAAAAAAGTTAAGTGAAGAAAAGTGAATATTAGACAAGGGAACAATTTCCTTTTGTTCTTGAAATGGTTACCTCAACCAAACTTAAACCTTAGTCTAATACCACACTGGTAATATAAAGTAGAAGTTCTCCATGAACTAGGTATATGCACGTACTATAGATACACTATACACACACATATGTAAGATCCCTATTACGTGGATGATAACCTGATTCAGAGGAAAAAAATCAAGCACCCTGCTGTTGAAGAGATCAGTATTCCTTTTCGCAAGCTCTAAGGCTAAAGCCAGTGTATCAGGGAGAATGTAATTATTGTTATTTGGTGATGTTTTCTGTGCTTGAGGATTGAAAACCAATCAGACTAAAGGCCATGATTTACTCAACTGAAACTACACAGACAAAATATCAGGAATTTAAGCACACATTAATAGTGTAGCTGTCTAAAGCACAGCCATACTGGCAATACAACCTAATATAAGATTCATCTTCTGCCAGCTTCAACTTAGATGAAAACACAGCCTTATACGATTAAACACAAAAACCAATTCCTGCTGCATGGAAAATGAAAGGCATTCATGAGATACTATAGAATTTCAGTGGTTATTAATTCTACATAACATTTAAAAAATAAAAATTACAGACTCTCTTTCTCCAATATCAAATATAGCAATATATCTTTGATCTTTGATAACAAATCTTGGAATTCATTACTGAGGCAAAAGTTCTGTTTACAGCACCACATCCTCCTTTATATTAAATTGAAATACTAGCTGGAGGCCCTGACCTCAAGTGCATTCCTTCATATCAACACAATTCACTTTCATATTTCTGTGAATGTTAACTTTACAGATTTCCAGCTGTGAAAAGCAACTGCTACACTGTCAGAATTATAAGTTAACCTTCATAAAATGGCAGTACAAACGGTGTCATCTCTTTTTAATAACTTAATTCCCCATGCTGAAGTGATGGTTTGAACACCGAGCTTTACCATGAAGTGACAAGAGAACACGTTTACCCCTTTAGGTCTGAAGTAACCGTCGACACAGGTCTCACAGTTTATGCCACCGGTGTGGCTTGTACAATTCACACACACTCCGCCCCCAATGTATTCTCCATAGACATTCAAACTCTGATTTCTGTCTGCAACATCCTCATCATAGTAACACTCCCCAGTCTTCCCGTGACAGTTGCATGCTAAAAGAGAAGGAAATGTTTTAGCAAACACTTTCTGGCTGGAGATGCCACGCTGTTACTAAGGTATTAAAAGAGTCGTTAACATTTTGTCATTGGTGCTGTGTACATTGTAACCAACAGCAAATCCAAGTATTAATTTACTACTTCAGCTGTGAAAAGTAATGTGGTCCCATCACAAATGCAGCCTGGAATTCTGCATATTGTATTTTTCTCTCGCTGTTTTGTCTGGGCGAGTATGGAATTTGACAGATATAGCCTAATTATGTTCTTCCTGTTCTATTTTAGGGTCTTTTTTTCTGTTTAAATTGATAGTCCAGAAACCTTTTGGTGGTTGCACACACATATGGTTCATGAAAGAGTCAGCTAATTTAAAATACAAGAGGAATTACAAGGAAAGCAGCAGAATAGTACAAATAAAATAATTTCCATGAAAGCTGAAAGACATCCTAAACGCACTTGATTTGCACATATGTATATAAGAACTGGGTCAGAAGAAAGAGATTCCCAACCTTAAAACTTCTTTAGAAGTTCAAATTTGAACTCTTAGGCTTCAGGTCCACATGCAGGAGAGCTAATCTAATAATCTGTTGCTGTGAAAATGAGGTAGCTCTCTCTCTCCCTTCCCCTGTGGTATTAAAACATTCATTTCCACATTAAGAGAAATTCAAAGCTCGTCAACATTGTAGGGAGTCATTCTCCTCACATCTGAACCAAATCCCAGGGAACTGTTTCTACCATGAAAGTACAATTCACTGAGGGTTGAACAGGGCATAAGAAGTCTCTCTTAAAAATTAAATGTACCCTGATTTCATTCCAGAATGCATTCCCAGTGCAGATACAGTCCCTGCTGAAACAAACACCTCTGTGATCAAAGTTTACAGGACACAAATAAGCAGTTTAATATCTTTTAATATGGGGATATCTGTTTCTTTTTATCTATTTTTAACCACTTGTTAAAACTATGGCTGCAATCCTACAATTGAATAAAAACTTACGCACAATGGAGCACTAGATTTTATTATGTTCAGAAATATAAGTATGTGACTTTTGGAAGTAAGATGTTAAAGTTCAATTATAACTATCCTTACTACAGTAAATCTGAAAATGGAATTTCCACCTTGTGGGAAGATGATATTTCAAGGTATGTTTTCATTCCATGTTGGAAAACTAGATACATTGATTTTTCCATTAAAAAAATCAGAAACTCGAATTGCATTTTGATCATGTAAAAATATTTTGTTTCAGCAAGGCTGAACATTATAATATACAGAAGTGTCATTTATACAAAAATCACACTGTTAAAGTTTAATATAACATAAGATTTCTAAAAAAGATTTTTTACTTATCAGGTTACAGTCTTGTTATTTTATCAACACAAAACAACCACAATTATAAAAATTAAACAAGTCAAAAAGATTTTTTTTTATACAGTATTCCACCAATAGCAGACGTTACACTAAAATATTCTGTGTTCAGTAAAACCACTGACCTACATGTAATTGTTCTTCTAACTTTTTTGAGGCAGCCTAAGTAAGTGAATAACTGATTCATATAAATATATATAAATAAATGTGGTTAGAAATAAATTTAATTGCAAAATCATGTAGGATCTCATTTCAGTTTTCACCAGCAATTGCAATAAACCTCTTCTGTACTGCTTTCAACTTACGTTCACATTCATGCTTAACCAGGAAAGTGCCAGCATGCCAAGGCTTTTGATTGAAACCAGGACAACACCGATCACATGTCTCTCCACATGTGTTGTGCTCACACTGACAGACAGATTTCTAATTTAAAAGAAAAACAAATATTTACACAATGTGATGATTTGAAGAGTCTGTCCATGTACATAATCTGCATTCCAGTTCAAATTATGAAAACACTAAGAATTACTATACTCTCTAATTCCTCTGTTTATTAATTTTTATTCATTTATGTGCCCTGCATTCATCAAGTGAGAGACAAAAGAGTGCGTTTAACTTCTATAGCTCTATTTTAAGAAAACAGCCACAATGCAAAGGAAGATAGCTGGTCAGAGAGTCTAAGGAGAATCTAGGAACGTAGGAGAATATAATTCCAACTGGCTGAAGAAAGGAGGATGGGAGAATGAAACACATTATAGGAAAAATGATCTGATAGTAGCTTACACTAGAAGGAGTGAGCCGTTCCCCACCCTTCCCTTAGATGCAGCAATCCTGCAGCTATAGAGCAAAATCAATTCTGTTGGCTGATCCAATAAAAACTGCCTTTAATTTAACTTTAGCATTATTTTTCTACTGGATGAGTCAGCTCATCATGTAACCTTCTAACTACCTAACTAATTCTATGTGAGAGATAGCAGGAGTTTTTAAACTAACAAGAGACGAGAGCAGGACCAGCCTTTCAGTCACTTTTCAGTTCCTTAGCAGACCACCTTAGTGCCAGCTTAGTCCTAGCATGAAAATATTGCTGTAGGGAACACCCAAACTCTCTGAGCCACAGAAGCAGCTTGGCAAAGATAAAAGAAACTGTAGTTTGGAGAAATGAGGAGCAAAAACTGCCTCCCCAATAGTTATTCAGTGGAGAGGATTCTCTGTGGTCCTTGTGAAGCCACTCAAGGTCAAAACAGCAAGCTAACCTGGAGAAATTCTGTGGCTCACAGGACAAAGCATAAATCTTGCAAAACAAGGTTAAGTTAAGAAATGCTTCAGAAAAGCAAGGCAGTAAATTCAAGCAAGTTTATTTGTAATGCTAGGGCAAAGATTCACTGTGCTAACAACTACAGTCATGATGTTTATAAGCCAAAGCCCACCTATTTTGGTATGGCTCAGTCTAAAGAGTATCCCTGCACAGTAAACCAAATACTCCAAATCTCTTCTGGCTTGAGCAGTTCCCTTATGCTATTTTTTATACTAGCCAGACAACAGCTACATATTAGTCATCCTGCAAAACAAGACACTACACTTGTCAAAATGCCTTTATTTTATCTAGTAGCCAAACTATCTGAAGTTTGTATTAACCATTACTTTCTGAGGTAGGCCCAATTCTAACAGATGGCACTGAGACAATGCTGCAGTTTGATAACTAAGGCCACCTGAAACAATAGTTCAACACTTGCTATACACATCAATACAGAAAAGGCTTAGAAGGATTAAACCAAGGAGTTTTTAAAATTTTTACAAGGAACCATGGAAACTGCTTAGATCTGTAAATGCATTCTCTGTAAGATTTCTTCCAGTTTGTTTTGTTTTGTTTTGTTTTTAATCAGTGCTTACACAATGGCTTGATGTCATGCACAAACAAGATCTTCTGTTAAATCCTACAAAGCTCCTGCTCAAGTGAATAGCATATGAAGAGATCCCACATTGCGGCACATTAGTAACACTAGTAGGTAGGAAATTCTGTATTAGTGATAATGTGTGCATAGATCTGGATCATCAGTAACAACGATGTTGGATCAATGATGTTGGATCATCATTACAATGATGATGGATCTTATATTTCTATATTTCAATTATATTGCTTATGCATTTATTAAAGGCACCAAAAGAAAGCTACAAGTTGGAAGACATTATAAACAGCGCATGATTTTCTAGACCAGCTTGACTGATCACCCAATTAATATTTCCTGCATAGTAAATGCGCCATTCTAGAACCATCATTTGTTTGCTAGTATCGACGAAATACTTGACAGTCCTTTAGGAAACACCTTGATTAATATCAACAAGGAAAAGAAAGACTGACTGTTAGTGCTTATCTCTACAGCTACATAACATAACCCAAATTTCTGTTGTTCCTCGGAAACTTTCAGTATGGACTGAATTATCTGAAACCTATTCTTTTATTTCAGAGAAAGCCTCCGCTGACATTGTAAGAATGTTTACTATTCTGGTTGCCAGCACTGTTTCATCCTGGCACTGCTTCTGACTGTTCTTCTAGGTTAAGAACAGACATAAATTCACAGAACTCTGAGGAATATCAAGATTTTTTTCTCACGTTCCATCCTACGAATAAGGCATATTTTAAAAAAAAAAAAAAAAAAAAAGAAAAATACATACATTGGTCGCTGCGTCCAGTGGACAAGCCTTCGCATGGCCTGAACATATACACATGCCTCCAACAGAGATATCTTTTATAGAATAGTAATACTGTAAGACAAAACAGAAATTGAATTGCTAAGTGGATTGTAAAATGCAGGTGCCAAACTGCAGAATTCATTTCTGGTGACAAAACTGTCAGGTCCTGTTTTACTTCTTTTTTGATCTATTACAAATATAGCAGACAGTATAATCCAAGCCGCATCTTGATCAACAGATTCAAGCTTACTGAAAGAATGGGTATACACTGGCACAGTTTCATTTGTTTGAAGTCACAAGAGCCATGTCAATTTATACACAGCATACACCAAACACAAGAATAGGAAAAGGCTATATGCACACTGGATAATGAAAAGCCAAATGCTACAGAACTTTTTCCCCCTAGAAAACATGAAAAAGGCATGCTGATGGAGAGAAGAGAAAGTCTAGTCTTAGAAAAACTAAGAAAAATCTCTCTTCACCTTAGCTGGGTCTTACTTGGGCATTCACCGGACTGTAGAAAGAAGAAGTGTTTTCACTATTGGCTTTTTGAATGACTATGGAATAGTCTTCATGACTGGGGCATAAATAAATTTTGACCTGTTGCTCTGCCATTTAACCATTTCTAATTTTTCATTTGTGGGGATTAATAGCCCTAACCAGAAAGAAGGATGGAAAGATGCTTATAACCATGTATTATGACATCTGTGAAAAGTGAATTTCACATGCCATCTTGTCCATTTTCATCTGTTTTGGCAACAGTCCTGTAACATCCTAACATTTGGCTAATCAAAACAAATATGCTATTTGCAAATTCTGCTGTTTCTGTGTTCAACCTCTTTTTCAGATCATTAATAAATGCATCAAACAAAATGGGAACTCATATAACTCAGTTAACCTTCTACCATACAGAAAATGTATCATTTGTGGCTACCCCGTTTTGTGGAATAATGGCTTGTCTAATGCCTTCTATAGGGAAAGCCAGACAAGGACGGCAAGTTTCAGTTGTTCCTTGTTCCTTTGAGGACAGCCTCATGGAGAGATGCCATACAGAAGCTGTTGTTCTTTGTTAGTTTGAGAAATCTGTGGATCATTCTGCACTAGGTTTTCATGAGTATACAGTGATCTTTGAAGTGCGAATTCAATTTTTTGTTTCTGTTCACCTAGAATCAAATTATTAAATGTGCACTCTTATGTAAACATAGTTTCCATGATTAGTGAAGCTGCAATAACTGCACTCAACTGGAAGGGTTTCTGGGTTTGTAATACAAAACAGGAAGGCATATTCCAAACTTTCAGAAATAGCCAGCACTCTGTGGATTCAGAGGAAGAAATGGAAAACAGAAATGGGGAACAGAAGAACCGAATTTTCTTTGCAGTTATGCACAAATGATAAATGATATTAATTAAAGCCAAGAATAACAATAACTCCCCCTTCATAACAGGACTTACTATAGTGGTACCCTAAACTTTCCAAAAGAAAAATAAGATGACCAACAGAAAGAGGAAGTCAGCAGAAAGAAAAAATGTGGAAAGGTATACATCTCCCAAACCAGCTTTTAAGAATGCTTCGTAGAGAAATCACAGGAAAAATAGAATAACACATAACATCTGAGCTGCACGAGAACAGGGAGATGTGGCATGCGAGGAAAGTACAGATTGCACAGAGAAGAGATAGGGGTGTGCACACACAAGAAACAGCGGAGAAGACCAGGGCATGGTGTGAGTTTCTTTTAAGCTAAAGCACAATGTAAAATTTTTACTGTTAGCAACAATCATATAATAATGCTAAAAGTGTTGCATTCAGGCCCTACTACTACTTATAGTACTAATAAGTACTATAATACTAGTATCATAATACTTATAAGTACTAATATAGTACTTATAAGTAGTACTACTACTTATAGTATAGTACTAGTAGAAATTCTACTCAAAGTAAGTGTTCAAGGAATGTTAAAGGTAGCAAAGGACTGAGCAGCAGAAGAGGCAAGAGGGACATTATCTAAGAGCAACCACTTGCCAATCACCTGCATCCAAGTGTCTGTAGCCAAAGGAACTGTGTGCTTATGTTAGTAAGCATGCTATGTATGTTAATAACACCATTAAGCAGAAAAGATAAAACTGTTACTTCTGCCATAGAGAAGTTAACAAAATACTGTGAAGAGGGAATCCTCTAACACCAGGATTTGGCAGATAACAACAGGTAGTCATCAACTCCCAAAATTTCCTATGGCAAACAAAGGCAGGTAAAGCATTTACAAGTGTAAGAGAACTTCTACACATGCATTTCTACTGTCTTGCCAGAACTTACCCTCCTTGTAACAATGGGATCAATTTCATTTGGATCTTTGTGTGCGAACATCATTAAATCAGCATTTAGTGTCCGTATCCTCTGAAATCTCAGGCGAATAAAGCGAGCAGAAGTGAATTCTATTAATACGCGTGAAGGATCATCAGCACTAGGCCGTCCATTAATTAGAGAAGTGTGAATCTGAAGAGAGAATTATTAAAGTAATAAGGAATTAGATGACAGTGATGCTGCCATGATTACGCCAACAAATATTACAGGCACTGTGTGAATGCCTTTGTAAATGTAAAACACCTTGTTTCTTTAGAAAGCAGATTTACCCCCAAAATACTCCATGTACCCACAGACTCCAGTTATGGAGAGGCTTTACAGTAAAAATGTTTTGAGGAAAGGAAAGTCATCACCTACACAAAGACTGTAGCACAAACTGCGTATGTGTATCAAGGCCCTACAATAGTGTCCATGCCACAGGCAATTCATTTCTCTTCCTCTAGTCTAAGATAGGTATTTTCAAGTTAATGAACAACCAAAGGGCTCAGAAATTTTCAGTTAAAGGAATGGATACTTGGAATGGGACTCAGTGAGGGTCAGTGTGTACCTCTTGGAGCAGTCATCATCTCAAAAGACTTTTGAACTAGGTGTTTTCTAAAGCCAAGATAAGGTAACTTTTGAAATACTGAAAACTACAACAGCTAGATGAGACAAAATAAGCATTCACAAGGATCTCCCCTTTCCCGCTGTCTCTTTACACAATACATCATTTCCTTTGAATTTTGTTCTCAGCAAGTTGAAGCAATCTCCTGGGTCGCAACTGTTTTCACCTGGTCCCTCAGGAAGGTCTTTATCACTTCTGAGAACTCTGTTCAGCATTTGTTTTTCCAAAGACACTACCAATCTTCGCTTTCACTGTGGTTTCTGTAAAGATTGCCCTCCTTTCTCTGCCTGCCCTGTCCTGAAGTCTAGAAATCTTCTAGTTAAGTGTGCTCTGTGGCTGTTTCATAAACTCTGACCCCAATTGCAGCATCAAGGGCAATGCAACAAAAATAAGGAATCTTCTTCCCCTCCTGTCTTTTTAGCCAATCACGGCATACATTAGCTGTGAATCAACAAAATGAAACAGATGGGTTGCTACACAACTGTTCTTGGAAAAGGCCTACAAGAAGAATAATGTCAGGTATAGCAAAATATTGTTAATGAGCACCTAGGGGGAGGGAGGAAGGAAACCATTAATTTTCCTGTATTCTGAAGTGTTAAATTTTAATTGGGGCATTTTTATTACAGGCTGGTACACTGAAAGAATGTTCAGATGCTACGCTAAATGTGCAGAATATTGGAACGAATAAGAAAATTATTTATTCTTTGCAATGAACATGTTGTGCACCTTACCTCAGTGCTCTGAGTGAGAGGTCAGGCCATGCAGCCATTTTCTGTCATCTAACATGATCATATTAGCACTGTTTTAGGCAAACAGCTGCACTTGGAATGCCAGCTGGCACTCACCCAGCAGTGGCTGCCTCACACTGAGGAAAGAGACAGCAAATCTACTGCTCCCAGCAAAGCAGTAGGTCTTCTTTTCCTGGAGTATTTGCAGGTGCTGGATGTAAGGCTTATTGAACAACTGCTGTCTTGCGCTGGCTATGTGATACTATTAACTCACTTATTTTCACTACCAACAGGGAAACCCTAAACCTCATCACATCCAGCATCCTGCTCTACTGTATCCACAGGTACACAAAATCACTGGGAGCCACTCTACCAGGAGCAACTATCAGTTATATCTTGCCTAAGTATGAATCAGCACCTCTAGGCTTCTGCCATGTTATCTCCAGGAACAGATGATATTGCTACATCCTCCTGAGATCATAACAACACTCTCACTTCAATCTCAGACTCGATTTTGCTCCTGACTACAAGTAATTAAATTAAAGGAGACAGCTGGCTGGAAACGAACAGAATCAAATGCTATGAAAAAGACAGGGTACAAACAAAAGATTATAAGAAAAACCCTGGAGGAAGCAAGGAGGAGCTCCTGAATGAGAAACATCTGGCTACAAGCGGGACAAAAACACATGACCAGAGAGAGCAAACTGCTCAAGTCCCTGGTGAAGAGAGAGGAGAACACATGTGGAGAGTAAACTTCAAAAGAAGCCTGGAGACGGTGGCAATAGTTCCAACGGAAATTGATAGATCTTTCCAAAAGAATCAAGATTTTAGGAAGAACACACACCTAAAGACTTCTTTGCATAATACCTACTTGTAAGCAAGGAAGTAAATTTGGGTATTTTCTCACATCGTCACCTCCTTCTTTTAAACAGGATCCAAGAAATTTATTTCTTACAGGCATCAAACATGGATAGGCTACGGTTTAAAGCACTAGAATACTAAAGACTGAACCTTGGTATTCCAGAGATAAAGCAGAAATATATCTAAAGTAGTGCTGAAAACATCCCCCAGCTCACCCTGAAACAGCAACAGTACCACGGCTATAAGCAGCATGGCAGTCTATGTCATCAAAAAGACAAAAAATTAAGCTTTTGGGGGTGAGGGGAGAAAGATGTAGGTAAAAGCCCATGTATCACAATAAGCAAGTGCCCACAGAGAGTTAGAAGTATGAAACACAGACACAGCTTGACCCCAAATGACACAGCTGACAAATAGAAGACATATCTTTTGATTTATATTTTTTAAAAAACAACAAATTTAGTCTGAAGACACCAATGGGAAAAAACCCCACTACCCTGGAGTGGTAGTTTTACAGAATTAAAATGTAAATTTACAAAATAAAACAAGAGGCATTCTTTTCAGAATAGACCCCCTTTTCAAAAGATTTCATGGATCTATCTGCCAGCAGCATATCTCTTTGGCAAGGCTAAACCAGTAGATATGATGACTTCCATTTATATTGTCTCTCCTGCTTGTGTTTAAATGTTTCACAATTTCATTTTAAAACAACAAACAAATAATTTCTCATAATTACTGAAATGCAGCTATGTCCTGCGTGAAAAGTTGTACCTGTTCAAACATATACCAAAATGACACTGAGATTAGGAAATTAACGCTAGGTAGTTTTATCAAAATGAATCTTAAGGGAAAATTTTACACAAGCAAAATTAATTACTCTAAATTATTTCTCGTCCTCTCAACATCTGGGATGAAATCATTAATTTCTCCCTAGAAACATTTAGAATCAACTTGAAGAGCATCCAAGTTGTTCCTATTCCTTGAAAAGAAAATAAGGGAGAAACTAAGAGTTCTTTGGGAACATCTGTATAATCAGGAATAAACAGTAAGAATTTTAAATAACTTTTTTTAAAGAAGTTTCAGTAGAAATCAGAATATTTTCAATATGACTCTCACAATGAGACATCACTGTGTTTTTCCAGAGTACACTTTCTCTTTTTATCTTCCTCCACAATCTTGCACCTACTTGTAAGACACTGTTCACATGACAGCACATTTTCAGTCCAGACACTAACATGGGCCCTACCCTCCAAATATTTTTGAATTAGATCTGAAATCTGTTCCAGTGAATACAGTTCTCAATATCTGTCTACCATGATGCCATCCAAGATCATCATAGGACTTCATATATAGCTCTGAGTCCTGCAAAGACTAGCCCTATCTTCACACAGGCAACTAAGACACTGGTGTCCTGCACTAGCTGTACGCATACTGCAGTATGAGCCACACTGGAGTTCTACAGCAGAGGTAAGATCCAAAGCTAAGTCCACCAGTAAAATATTAATACGTTAATCCACCCATTGGGCTGCTACAGTTTGGATAATCCAAGTTCCCATAAGGGAACAATCTCAATTTTGCTCAGGTTTTATGGACAACTTTTATTTACCAATTCCAAGATTAAGGTAATCATCATTTTGGATCCTAAATGAAAGCTGTGTAGATTTCAACCCTAGAAAATTTTTCCTTAACAAGGAATTTCTCCAGGATTATATTCCAACAAATGGGATCTTTGGGGAAAATAAGCATTCCCTTACAAAACATCTAACTGTTACCACTATGAAAACCAAATTCTCATTTTTTTAAAATAATTTTGAATGGTATCTGATTTGTCAACCAGTTCAATAGTCAGAACTATTCAAGCAAAAGGGGTATGATGACCTCTTCCAGTAGCTGCATTAGCAGCTGTATGTTCAAAAAGATTTTATCACAGAATCACAGAAAGGTTGAAGTTGGAAGAGACATCCAGAGGTTCTCTGATCTAACCCCCCTGCTCAAGCAGGGCCACCTAGAACCAGTTGCCCAGGACCATGTCCAGACAGCTTTTGAATATCTCCAAGGATGGAGACTCCGCAACCTCCCTGGGCAACCTGTGAAAAAATGTTTCCTGATGGAAACCTCCTGTGTTTCAGTTTGTTCCCACTGCCTCGTCCTGTCATTAGGCACCACTGAAAAGAGTCTAGTTCAATCTTATTTGCACCCTCCTTTCAGGAATTCATACACATTGATGAGATCCCCCCTTAGCTTCCTCTTGTCCAGGCTGACCAGTCCCAGCTCTCTCAGCCTTTCTGCACAGAAAAGATGCTCCAGTCCCTTCATCACCTTTATGGCATCACTGGGCTCTCTCCAGTATGCCCATGTCTGTCTTGTACTGAGGAGCCCAGAACTGGACCCAGCACTCCAGGTACAGCCTCATCAGTGCTGAACAGCGGGGAAGGATCCCCTCCCTTGACCTGCTGGCAATCCTTTGTCTAATGCTGCCTAGCGTACCATTAACCTTTGCCACAGGGGCACATTGCTGGCTCATGTTCAACTTGGTGTTCACCAGGACCATTGAATCATTTTGTGCCAAGCTGCTTTCCAGCTGGGTGGCCCCCAGCATATGCTGGTGCATGGGGTTGTTCCTTCGCAGGTGCAGGATTTTGCACTTCTTGTTGAACTTCATGAGGTTCCTGTCAGCCCATTTCTCCAGTCTGTAGAGTCCCTCTGGATGACAGCACGACCCTATAGCATTATCAGCCACTCCTCCCAGTTTGGTGCCATCAGCAAACTTGCTGAGGGTACACTCTCCCCCATCATCCAAACCATGAATGAAGATGGTAAACAAGACTGGACCCAGTAGTACATATTCAAGTTAGTTTAGTTACCAAGTTATCCATCTTCTGTATCTGGTTTGGAACCAAAACTTCTAACAGGTATTGAAAAAATGCATACCCTAGTTAAATGAAAAACAGAAAAGCCATTTTATAACACTAAAGATCTACCTAATTCAATGTCCTGTCCCCAATAGAGGCCAGTAGAAAATGATCAGGAAGGAATATAAGAAACAGTGCATTTAGAGAGTGATCCCTCTGATACATCATCACTTCCTCTGACTGAACAGTCTAAATGCTTCCTGAGCTACAGACTGAATCTGAGTCATAGTGCTTAATGTCTAACAACTGCCCTTTTTGCTATTATTAGCCTACTCCCTTTTTCCACCATTATGTTTTTCATCACTACAGACACTTGTCCTAGTGGGAGGAAAATTGTTCCTTTTAAAAAAAGAATAAAAACCACTGGTTCTGGTGGGGTTGGTTGGGTTTTTTTCCTTCTAAACCTGGAACTCAGGTCATGAATTATTTCAGTGACAGTGTTCTAGTTTTTAATTTGAGGAAATTGTGAGTTGTCAACAGCTTTTCGTTTTTGAACTTCAGTATGATGTTAAATCAACTTTTTTTCAGAGAACTGTTGAGAACGCTACAAGTTCTCTACTCTGAAGAGAATTTCTCTACTCTGAAGAGAATTAAGTCCAACACTAGCCCATCAGCATTTATGCATAATTCTTTTTTTCTTACATGCATTGCTTTTGGGAACACTAATTTTCATATAGTATTTTTCATTTAGTATCATAAGCTGCTAATAGAACAAATTATCTTAAGTTTTGCATTACCAACAAATGCTGCTATTACAGAGTTTTCTGATTTTACAGATTTCCCATAAGTATGTTGAACCATATAGATACTACTACAGATATACAAAGGACATCTCAGTGCATTAGAATGTCTGGACCATGTCAGAACCAAAAGACCTATCTAGGATAGTAGCCTGTCTCATGCAGTAGCCAAAACAGCATGTTAACAATAAGATGAAGGCAAGCATACATAATACTTCCTCGGGGATTTCCTGAGATATAGGTAGTTTTTATACATTTGGTAAGGATTTCCACAAACTTACTTGGTCTCACCTTAAATCCAGGTCACCTTTTAAAATGTACACCCATCACGTAATAAGGATTTTCTCACCTCATTTACATGTTGTAAGGAAAAAGATCCTTCTTGTGCTTGTTTTAAACCTGCCTCCTAATAAATTCACTTATACTTCCTAGTTCTTAAATTGGAACAAAGAAATATGTCTTTCTACAAGCTCTATTCTGCATTACATTTCTTTACTACTAATTAGCTTGGCACAGGTATCAGGCTTCCAGATCTGTAGTTTCCTTGGATTCCTAAAGAATGTTTCTAAAAACCTGGTGTTTCATTTGACACCCCACACTCCACAGTTACTGAGAATATTTGTGAGGGGTTAAATAATAACTGTTGTAATTTACCTATTTTAGCCTTGAGTTCCTTTTCACTATCCACTTTATCAATTATTCCTGCACCTCTTCAGTTAACAACCTAGTTTGTGACTGCTTCTCCAGCTCCTCTCCTGTAAATAATGTTTCCAGTGCAGAAACCCTCCTGACAGTCTCTATAGCAAAAAATGATTCAAATCATTAATTTAGTTTTTCAGCAATGACCTTATCTTTCTTGAATGCTCTTTGATCATCTCTCAGCCCACCAATTTTCTGGCAGACTTCTTGAATCTGATGTGTTTGAAAAAAGGTTTATTTCAGCTTCATACTCAGTCACTCTGAATCTTTTTCACATCTTTATTGCGGTTTAACATTTCATTTGCTGGAGCTTATTTTCCTACCTCTTTTCCTCATTTGGAGGAAAAGACATGAATTCCTTTCATAAACGATGCTAGTTTACTTTTAGTATTTATTATCTTTCCTTAGTTTATGGTTTAAACATGTTGTAGGATTTCTGGAACCATTCTTAAATATAGCATGCATGTGTGTGTCATGCTATCTTCAAATGAACTCTAGGCCGTCTGAAATTTTTTTAGCTCTTTGATCATCTTTTCTATTTTTAAGTTGTACTTTAGCAGATTTTATTCCCCTGGGATGTTGCATTTTGAGTATTTTCTGGTTATTTTTACATAACAATTGTTCAACAGTTAATACTCCTGACTAGGTTCTGTGCAGTTTTGGACTACATCATGGGTTCCTTCACTAGCTGCACCAAGAAGAATCAGGTGTTTAAGAAATACTCTTGCACTACATTCTATTCTGAACCTACACAGCCTGCCAAAGGGTTACAGAAGGCTGTTATTATATTCTCAGCCTTCCTTTGGCAAGACCCACTCACTTCCACACTTCTGTTTGGGCAGTTGCTGATATCACATTGAACCTATGCTGTCCCAATTTAGGTGCTGCATTTCATTTCACAGAGATCTCATACACCATTTTATTTCTGCTGACTTTCTTATTTTACTTTATGTTATTCTTAAATTGACACTGCCTCTTTTCCACAAGCCACTCAGTCATTCCTAAACTTCTTGTTCCTGACATGCCTATTGTGTCACCTCCTTCCAACACCCTTTAAGGGTAGGTATTAATCAGCCAAGTAACCCTTCCCAGCTGCTGGATATGGATACTTTTGCAGATACTGGGGCAATTCTTGGATGCATCCAATCCCAGCTTCTGTAACAAAGACACCCAAGAGGACTTGCAATGTGCTCCAGCCAGATGACCATCAGATCATCCAGCCATATGACCAGAATTTCACAACACATTTCATTGGATTTCTGCCACTGAGAAGTGACAGATGTAGCCTAAGAAACTTTCTACCATTTTTGGCATCAGATAAGTCTCATATACTGATGAACAGGGACTTATTTAGACTGTACTTGTAATGGGTTGTCAAAACAGAGAAAAGTATGACCTTGCACCCCACCACATTTTTTTACACATTGATAAAAATCTCCCTGAGACTTCTCAAGGCTGAGCAATCCCAGCTCTCTCAGCCCCTACTTGTAGGACAGATGCTCCAAGTCCTTAATCATCTTCCCAGCCATTTCCTGGATTTGCTCTGACATGTCCACATCTCTCTTGTACTGAAGAGCCTGGAACTGGACACAGCTCTCCAGGTGTGCTCTCATCACTGCTGCGCAGATGGGGAAGGATCACCTCCCTCAATCTGCTGGTGACACTCTAAACAATGCAGCCCAGGATACTGTTGGCTTTCTTTGCTGCAAGGGCACATTGCTGGCTTATGTTCAACTTGGTGTACACTACTGCTGTCACTCACTGTTTCCTTCTGATGCTCCTGGGGATGATTTAGGCAGAGCTCGCTCATGACTCCTTTAACATAGCTCCCAGCCCATTATCTGCTACCAGGCACAGAACTATCATGTAGCTGCCCATCTGCAGGTAGAGAAGGAGCCTTCCTCCTGCTGTAGGAAGTCACCAGTTTGCAGTCTTCACCATCATGGGAGTTGCCATTTCTTAACCAACAGGCACAGACTCTGCCTGCCTCTATTCTGGTACAGTTGTGACTTCAGGCTGAAGAGTCCCAGAGAAAAGTCAGATAACGTCTTTCCTGGCATCTCTGATGTTATGCAGTCTGCTAACATCCTCCTGCAGTTCTTTACTTGGTGACGCAAATCCCCAACCACAGCAAACATTATGCAGGCAAGGACATCACCTCTTTCTGCCTCAACTTCAACCAAGTCCCAGACAGTTCTTGCAGCCTCAGAGGTGAAAAGCTGCACCCTCCCTCTGGAACTCAGCCTGAGTTGGGGGCTCTGCTGTACTGGGGTAGTGGCTCCAGTGGGTGCTGGGGACTGTGCCCAGACTGTGCTTCACCACCATTCTTGAGCACAAAACCACTCTTTCCACCCCTCCTTCTGCGAGTGTTTCTGCGTGAACTGATGTGGAAACATGCAGCATGTTAGCTGCCTCTGTTGTTTTACTTAATGCAACGGTAAAAATGCTGCTGCTCTGCATGAAAGTATACTATCGACTGCTAAGCTACTTAAATTAACACACTTCAACAAAGTTTTTAAGAATTTCAAGTATGCACAATGTTCTCATTCAATTTTAAAATATCCATGTATGAATCCAAGTGGTGTATTTTTCTGCTTAGAGCTTTGGTATTTGAAGTTAGTTACTTTGCCAAGCAATTTGAGTGCAATCTCAAGCTGTTTGTAGGATATAAAAAAACCAGCTGTTTGGCTATGTGGTGTGGAGTTTTTATGTTAACTTTCCTTTCAGGAAAACAGCATTGCTAACCAGTATGCTTGTCACTGATGCATATCTATATATTACATGTTAGATAAACTGGAAGACTTAATTCTTTCATAAAAAGTGAAGGTTACTTAGTGTCATATGTCACAAGGATGGAGCAGGAACATCACTCTAAAATAATTTTTGGCTAGTAGTGGTAAAGAATTCACTTTGTTCAAGTACACGGCAGTTTATTTTGGACATCATATCAAGACTGTGGGCTTCAAGCCGGACTCTGTGTAAGGCAATGGTCTGAACCTAAAATATTGTCAAGAAAGGTCAATTTCTCACTAAAATTTCATGTCAGACAGCAGCATAAAGGAGAGAAAAGCTTCTGTCCTGCTAAAAAGACTTGCTACTTGATAATCAGCAGTGGAGAAGACAGATATGTCAGTCTTAAAATGATTTAATGAAAAATCATTTTACTCCACGATTTACATTCTCAAGTTATGCAAGCACATCAATATGAAGATGGACAATACCGAACATCAATTTTTCCACAGGTGATCCAGTAGGTCTCATAATTCTCCTACCCAACAACAGCTTTAATTATCTGTTGCAAATAGCTCATTTGCAGTAGATGTAAAATTACTGTTGATTAATTAATCTCTTGGCATCTTACATTTAATCCCTAAAGAGTAAAGTTCTCTGAGTTTTCTTAGTGCAAGCCCTAATCTATTGTTAGACTTGGTTTCAAAACTAGAATAGTAGATGGAAGCATATGCCAGAACTCAGCATCCAATTTTTCAGCATAAATACATATTTATGATAATTGTATAGAAGAAATTGTATTTGGCAAAGCTTGCTGTATTTCTAATAAATATCTCGCTATCTTAATAAATTAATGGTTTTGTAAGTGAAAGCACAACTCCCTTCTGTGCCTTGCTAATGAGTACAAGAGCTGCTTGAAATGCAGTGCTTAAACTTGCATTAAAATGTCAAGGGCTATGCATGTCAAACTCTATCTCAACTAACTCATTCCCCCTAAGAATACAGGCAAATGTCAGCTTAACGAACTGTTTAGCAAATACTATTGTGTCATTGACAACTATACCCTACAGCTTAAGCTAAATAAGGCTTCATCTCTTCAGTTCTGATTAACTTGCTTTTGTCATTTTCCTCTTTCCAATTTCACTTGAAACTTAAATTGCTTATTCTAGGCACTGCTTTTCTATGGTTCCTATAATTCTCATGCTTTTCATTTTTGGACAAGAAACAATTTGCCAAAGACATCATCTTGCATACTTTTAAACAGACTGCTTATTGTCAGAGCAATAGTTATTAATAAATCACAGAATAATAAGGAATTTGATTAACTTGAAAGTATATTTCTCATTTCAAGTTTTTATTTTCTTTTTGTTACTGTCTTAACTAAGTGGAAACACTACACCATGCTGTACTTTCATCAACAGTTATGCCTACCGCAGTCCATAAGGGATTCAGACAAGATGCAAGGCCTGGAATACTGCACTTTAACATAACGATGGTTGTTTGTGTTCTACTGGCTCTTCAAAGTGTACTTGCAAGTGAGACTCCATCTTTTAACACAGTAAAAGGTATTTTGTGCTTAGTAATAACTAACAAGATAGCTGGAGAAAAAGTTAAAGGCTTGGCTCTTACAGGAACATTCTCAAAGATGGAACACACTGAACCAGTATTTTTAAGAGTTATCTACAAGCAGGTAGATTGGCAACGTGCTATACGTTCTAACACATAATACCACAGGTGAATTGTGATTTTAAGTCAAATGATAGCTGTTTTAAATTTCACTGTACACAACAGTGGTCTGACCTCTGATGTCTGAAAATGTGTATGACCACTGTCATTCTGGTTTACGTTTTGTCAGTGTCATACAGCTGCTACATAACGTAGTGGCCCTTAAACAAGCAGATTAGAATAAGAAAAGAAGCTACATGAACTCAACGGCTGATGTCAATGGCAATTCTAGGTGCAAGGTAATTCTGAAAATTATGTTAGTCTGGGTCTGATCAAGGAAAGGTGAAACACGCTGGCATTACTGAGTTAC
This sequence comes from Aviceda cuculoides, assembly GCA_035590195.1. Lineage (NCBI taxonomy): Eukaryota > Metazoa > Chordata > Aves > Accipitriformes > Accipitridae > Aviceda > Aviceda cuculoides. The sequence continues at coordinate 21,778,904 of JAVJGG010000082.1, read as the reverse complement.
ACACTACCGCCTATCTGCTTAAAGGATGCAATATAGTGGTCTGTCAAACACATTCTTCACAAGTACTCAAAAGCACAACATAAAAATCTAAATTATGCTGTTTTTCAAAAAAGCACTGAAGTGAGATAGCACATTATCTTAAGAGGATATTTTTTCATTACTACCTCTGAAAGTAGTATGTTTCTTTTTGGACAATGATCATGAATGGGACAAGTAATTCCAAATGAATGACTAAAAGAGAAAAGTTGTATTTTCTTGCAGATTATAATAAAAAGCATTCTGATCCTCAGATTTAACTAAAGGGCTTCTAACTATGCCAAACCAAACAATATTAAAAAAAAACCCAAAAACAACCCACACCCACCCACCCCTTTCCTACCAAGATATTATGATTTCCTTTATTTGTTACATGTTTGTCCTAAAAACTCACAGCACTTTCCACCGGATTTTTTCCTGAATGAGATGCGCTGTGGAGCACACTGTGGAATTACAGGCAAATTACTGCCAGAACAAAGTGGTGACCAGTAGAAAGAAAATGCACAGGAACTTGTCCAGCTGCAAGCAGTTGCAAAGGGCTGCCAAACACAACTGCTGATGTAAAAGAGGGAGAATGTGTAAACGAGTACATCTGCTCCTGAACATTATCATTAAATAAACTGCAGTAATATGCTTTACATTACTGCAGCATTCTTGTTTTGAACTACAACTCTGAAGAGTTTTGAACTGGGGAAATTTCAGCAAAACTTTGGGGTTTTTTGCATTGCAGACCCATATGTGGAAAAGCCCATTACAATTACTGTACAGTGTTGAAGTCTAAGTGCTAGCAAAACCTGTGTTATATCATTTGGAACACGCACTGATGAATGCTTTTGAAAACCAGATGGGATCCCTTTGAATGGTAAGCATTCAGTGCCTTTAAAACGATTTATAATGTTTAAAAAAAAGGAATATATAGGACACTCGGCTGCAGAATACAAGAAACTTTGATCCCTCTTCCACTCTGGACCTTATCTTTTCAGACTTGGAGATAATTTACAGGGGCTAATATAAGAAAAGTCGGGGAAAAAAAATCCATTTCTAAGTAGCACAGAATGAACAGCTCAGGAATGGTATCATAAATCTTCTGTAAAACACAGGAGATTAAAGAATTATGTGGATGAAAATGTTTTTGTTCTTTGCTCCTATCATTAATTGTGAAGTTATAAAAATAGTAGTGCTTACTTTGGCTACAAAACCTAAATTTGGCAGGGTTTTGTCAAACTCTCAACTGTTTGGGGTTTTCAGATTTCATTTATGATATATGATATAAAATAATATGACATGTATAGTAAACTACTGCACTGGTTTTGGCTGGGATAGAGTTAATTTTCTTCATAGCATCTTGTGTGGGGCTATGTTTTGGATCTGTGATCATAACATTGTTGATAACACAGGGATGTTTTAGCTACTGCTGAGCAGCGCTTGCACAGCATCAAGGCCTTTTCTGCTTCTCATGCTGCCCCCCCCCCCCAGCTATCGGCTGGGAGTGCACAAGGGGTTTGGAGGGAGCACGGTTGGGACAGCTGACCCCAGCTGACCAAAGGGATATTCCAGAACATATGACATCGTGCTCAGCCATAGCAGCTGGGGAGCAAATTTGCCGGGGCTTTTAAACTGTTCTTTAAAAAGTTCCTCCAACTTCTTCTGAAACAAATAAAAGCTCTACTGTAGCTATTTCTTTCTGTCCCTTCGTAGGGAGCTCAAGCCACAGAATTCACCTGCTATGGATTCACCATCCTTGGCATTCCTATCATATCTCAGTTGCCTATCAGCTTTATTATTCTGATGTGCTTGAAAAGCTTCTCGAAGTTTCTTAGGCCTTCAGTGCAGTCATGTTCTTTGTATGGAAGGGCAGTATTTTGGTTCTTGCTCTTTCTTTTGCTTTACTGTGATTTTATGTTAATTTGCAAAATTCCTACTTCCCTTGCTGGGACAAGATGTTTTTATGTGATGTCTTTTGGTTTCTAATGCCTATTACAGATTCAGGTATTTTATCCTGCTACCTTTTAGGATACTTTAAAATTTATTCTTTTTTATAAGTAGCATATGCATAAGCTCCTACGTATTTAAGAAGGAAACATATAAAAATCTATTTCCACCTTTAGAGATCACTTTAGCTTTTTGATTGTCTTTCCAGATTTTCTTAGGAGCACATCAAATAGTCAGAATATTATTGCCACTTTACAGAAAAGTCTTTAAATAACAGTATTTTGAACTAGCCTGTCCTGCACTCTTCTCACAACATTGAGTTGCTTCCCTTATTCTAAGTTCTCCAATTAGACTGCTTCTTGGAAGAACATTTAAAGGCACTCAAAAATCAGCCTCTACTCCATCATGACAGTTAGACAGCCTATGGGAAGCTAACTGTAATTTACTTTTTCACTATGGTGTTTATTTTTGTCTTCATTTTTGCCTTCACAGCCTCCTTAGTTAGTTTTACCCCCTTGATTAAGTAGTACTGCAGTCCTAACTTTTTCTACCCTTACTCAGGCATGAAATATCAATTTTCTCAAACACGGCGCTATTTGCTGATACAATTTGTTTACTTACACGACTTGGCTCTATGCTTTCTTCATTCATGTGTTCTAGAGCCTAGACCTCAATCAAAGAATTTCTCCATTGGTATTACAATGTCTCATTGACTAACTTTGCTTTTATTGATTTTCTGTGATGCTTATCATTTAAACTGAAAACGCCAGGTAAACTATGCTGTTTGGTTTTGATTATCTTTTACATAAAATTCCTTTGCACTGACATGAAAGGAGAACTACACTTGGCCTCGGGCTGACCTATTTGTATGTCCCTGCTTCAGTGAGATTTTATGGGTCAAAATTACTCCTCCATGTAGCCCACCTGAATTTTAACAAATTCTATCTTTAAAAAAAATTATTAATTTTTTGACAATACAGAGTTTTATTATTTAAACATTAAAGAACAATTCATCTTAAACCAGGCACTCACTAGATTTCTCCCAGCCCCCGGTTTTGAATTACCTTGTAACCTTTACTGCTTTTTCCTCTCTCATCTCCATGTCTCTCAGCTGCTCATCATCCCTGCCAAGTCTGTAAGCCCTTCTATGCCTTTGGCCACCAGACTCATTAAAAAAAAGAATTAAGCTATTCTTTCTCCCAGTAATTATCCATGACTGTTAACAACTACTCAAAAAAAAAAAAAAAAAAAAAAAAAAAAAAAAAAAAAAAAAAATTACAAAGTTTTTTTATAATTTTATCATCTTAGAACAATAACCTTACACAAAATGCAGTAGATAGATAGCCAAAGTAAATAAATGTTTGTGGTTTTACCTTTTAGTGGAAAGTGTTTACAAGTAGTATTTCATTTAAGCAAAATTTTCTATTAGGTATTTCAGCTGTGTGGGTAAGGTCTTCAAGTATCAGTTCCCCCACCCCCAAAACAATGACCCACTGGGGATCATCAGTTGCCCTACTCAAGCAAAAGAGAAAAAACCTCACCAAGTTACCAAGTACTCAGTGTTCTTCTTGTATTGCCGGAATGAAATCTACTACTGTCCAAAACTCAGCTACCAGACCCAACAAGAAGGGTCGGGTCATGACAAGTAAATACCAAGACTTAAGTGTACTATTTCCCTTCACAACACTAGAAGAGTATGTTGAGTTATAAACTACATTTACAGGCACGACTCCTCCTATTATGATTTGGAAAAACTACTATAGATCTATATAAAGATACACAACACTCATCTCTTTTCAGTAAGCATTGTGATCAATAAAAGATGGATGCTTAAAGAAAAAAGGGAGATCATCTAATCAATTTGACTCTTCGATTTCACACTGAAAGACCAATCTGTATAGTACTTACTTTGTATATTGCAACCTTATGACTTTTTAAGTCTTATGATTCATATGATTAATCAGCTTTTCCTTTTTTCCAGAAATGGTAGAAATTACAACATGAGTTTCTGCTCAGGGACAGAAGGCATGCCAAGATAGGAAAGTGGACTGTCTGACTAACTACACAAAAGAAACCTTCATTCCAACATAGCCCACACAGATGTACCAATAAATATCCTTCCTCTTGTTTTTACAATAATGGGAGAGTGCTATACTACTTATAGGTAGTTTTCCACAGTTGTTTCCTCTTTGGTGCATGATTTAGAAGTACATTATACTTTTTATATCCACTCTTTTCTCCTACAATATTAAATATCAGAAACTCAAGTTCAGTATGAATTATCAACTTAAAAATATTATTGTAAGTTTTCCTTTTCTCAAGCAAAAATTAACAGTGAATATTGCTATAATGCAATTATAAAATTACTGACTTGCAAGATTAGTTGTACAAGATTTGAATAATTTATTGTGCAGACTGTTCTCATCATCCATAATAAAATTGTTTAAAGTTGCCTTCAATTAAATTCTAGAAGTTTTCAGAATTCTCCTGTGATATTGAGCACATATGTCTAATGCTTACTTTTAGTTTTTCTTCCTTTTACATGTCTATGAATGTCTATTAGGAAGCCAGGAAATGTTAATAATTTTATATTAGTGAGGCAATATAACATTGTGTATGTGGAATATATACAATATCTAACCATTTATTTGGCAGCCATTTGTTAAATGTCTTTTTTTTTCCCTCAGATTAGCTACTTGAGTTTACTTTTACTAAGTCAAATAAAAACCAGTCAAAACCCAAAAAGCAACAAAATTAACTAGACCTAGATCTCTGTCCAAACCTCAAATCTGTTCTATTTCTTTTTGTAAACTGTTCCTTTCGTGGTTGTTCTAACTGGAAATTTTGGACCAGTTGCAAGCTTATGCACCAAAATTCTTGAAGAAAATCAATATTCTATCCCTTCTTGGTAGACACGAGTAACTTTTTAGGCTAAGGTATGCTTTCAAAAGACTCAAAAAAGGAGACTCCTAAGTAGAAGTTATCACAGTCATTTCACAGAGACCAATCATACACAAAAAGATGATATCCAGACCCATGGTTCGACCATAAGACTTCCTGAAGCTGCTATATCCAGAAGGTGGGATTGGGAGGGGAAGCAAACAAAATATAAACCAAGACCAATAGGGAGAACAAAGTATGATGTAATCCAGAGTATTAAGCAGTGACTGTTTAACCACTGAAGTGGTGGAACACTGAATTAAATGAGATAAACAGTCTTCACAGAAGACCTGATCCAAAGGTTATTGACTTCAGTGGAAAGATCTTTAGTAAGAGGCACCATTTATCTAATGATCCTGATGGCTGTCCCCATTACTAATCACTACAAAGTACTAACTGTGCATATGACAGAAAAGCAAGAAGATTAGAATGATCCTAAGCTGATGGGACAGCTGGATTTCAGTCCAGAGAAAACCCGATTCATTTATTTTTTACAAAACGAAGCTATGCCACCTGGCTAGATAGCCTGACTAAGAGTATGCTAAAAACCTGGGAAGCAGGACATATTTTTGGATGCAAGGACTGCATCTGATAACATCTCTACCAGCTGAAGTTTTCTTTTGCTTTCTAGGCAGAAGACCGGCACGTGTCCTCCATTCAAAGTATTGTGAAATTTGTTTTCATTATCTTTGCATTTTTTAAAAAAAATTAAAATGACCAAATAAAATATTTTCATTTTGCATCACACTGAAGTGGAAATTTTTATTTTGACTGATGTGAGTTGTTCACATTTTTGGGAAAAAAAAAAAAAAATTCAGAATAATTTAAAATTGTTACTCTCCCTGTTCAGACATCAAGCTGAAAAAAGTTGTTCACAGAACCCTATTTTGGAATTTCTGACTCAGACTGCATTCATTAGTCTCTGTGTAATGTCTTTGTCTAAACTGTTATGGTGGAAATAGAACCAGCTTAAATTTCTGAATGGTTTCATCTGTTAAGAATAGATTGTTACCTAGTTTTTTGTATCATCCATATTTTGCAATGACAATATATCAACAAAACACTGGTACAAGACAACATACACCATAACCACAAATACTCTAAGGAAATGCACAGAGATGCGCATCAAATATACGGAAATTTAGCATACTCATAAGAAATGCCTAGGGTGATTGCAGCTGAGGGCATGGAGAGAGATATTATTGGCACTACTTTTTACTGTACAGATGCCTTTTCTACATCTTACGCTATTGAAAAGAAACTTATCATTGTTACTCAAGGGGAACTGACAGTTCAGACTCTAGAAAATGATTTCACAGTAAAGACAAGATACCAACTGCATGTTAGGAGCTGAGAGGATCTATCTAAAAATAGGAGTTGTAAAGACAGTATCAATACCGCAATCCATAAACCCTTATGCAATTTTTTTTAGAAACACTGTAGCATCTGTATCATTTATTATTAGGAAAAAAGTAATCACAAAATTTCCAGTCTGCAACTGAATACATTTCAATTTTGAGTACTTCCAAAAATTCTGACTCTTTGTCCTCTTAGTATTGACAGTCTCAGACTTCTAGTGAAAAAGGATTAAATCTGGCTATGGAGAGAATGGTCTTAAGAGTCTATTTGTAAGTCTCTTTTTCTTCCCTTCCCTCTCTGTGAACCAATGAGACTACAGTGAACAGGATGAGCTCTATGGCGTGAAGGGGAGAAAACTAGCAAGAAAATATTGGGAAATAGCCAAGTTCAATGTTCCTGGCATCACTGGTCTGAGGCTAGCTCAGCAAACAGCAAATTACTGGGAGGTGGGGAAGGTTCAAAGTGAGCTGAGACATGCAGCACAGAGACATTTTTAAAACGGGGCAGAGTACTAGCATTCAAGTAGTATGGCAAGTGAACAAAATAACAAAACATTACTATCAAGGAACTTGTTTCTGTTTATTTTTCTTGTTTACATGTTTAGTACACACTTTGGACTTCCACTTGACTAAAGAAAATAAAGACTAATGAATGTGTTCATACAGACTAGCCTTTATTACCACAGAAACAATATTTTATTTTTTTGACCCACACTTAAATTGCTACCATCACAGGAGGAGTAAGAGGTTAAACATTTGAAGGAGCAGCACTGAAGCATCACCTTCATTGCAGTATCATTCTCACCACTATAATAACAGTGACAGGAAAACTCATTTGCAGACAAGGAAGGAGAAGGAGACAGGTTACTTAATTCCCACCATGATTCCCCTCCTTGTGTTTCAGCCTTAGTTCTGGCTACAACCATACTGTAGGCAGGAAGAATTTTCTTGTCAAAGGCTAGCATGGGGACTCAGAGAGCCCTAGGCTCTGTTGTTCACAGACAGCTCTTGCCAAAATCTTTTGGTCTCTAATTTTTACCTTTGAGAACATGGAAATAATACTATGCAGTTTACTGATAAACACTTATTCATCTCATAAATCCTTCAAAGCATGGTGTATTAGTGTTAATATCTTTTTGGAAATACTGCCAAGTACTATTCATTCAACACTAGATACGGTTTAAAAAAAAAGAAATAAAAAAAATGAGGAAGCTGAATTAGACTAGAACAGACTTTTTTTCAGTTGGAAGGGACCTGCAACGATCATCTAGTCCAACTGCCTGACCAGTTCAGGGCTGGCCAAAAGTTAAAGCATGTTATTAAGGGTGTTGTCCAAATATCTCTTAAACACTGACAGGCCTGGGGCATCAGCCACCTCTCTAGGAAGCCTGTTCCAGTATTTGACCACCCTCTCGGTAAAGAAATGCTTCCTAATGTCTAATCGGAACCTCCCCTGCTGCAGCTTTGAGCTATTCCCCTGTGTCCTATCACTGGATCCCAGGGAGAAGAGATCAGCACCTCCCTCTCCCCTTCCCCTCCTCAGGAAGCTGTAGAGAGCAATGAAGTCGCCCCTCAGCCTCTTTTCTCTAAACGAGACAAACCCAGAGACCTCAGCCACTCCTCACAGGACATTCCTTCCAGCCCTTTCACCAGCTTTGTTGCTGTCCTCTGGACACATTCAATGACCTTCATATCCTTCTTAAATTGCGGGGCCCAGAACTGCACACAGTACTCAAGGTGAGGCCACACCAATGCTGAATACAGTTGGATAATCACCTCTTTTGACCAGCTGGTTATACTGTGTTTGATGCAGGATGCAGTTTGGTCCCTTGGCTGCTAGGGCACACTGCTGGTTCATATTGAGCCTACTGCTGACCAGCACCACCAGATCCCTTTTTGCAGGGCTGCTCTCTAGCCACTCCTCCCAGTTTATACTTGTGCCTGGCTTTACTCCGTGTTAGGTACAGGATCCAACTTGTTAAATTTCATCCCATTAGTCATTGTCCAGTGTTCCAATCTGGATCCCTCTGCAAGGCATCTTGTCCGTCAAGAGAGTCAACAGCACCTCCCAGTTTTGTATCATCAGCAAACTTGCTAATGGTGCATTCAGGTCCTGCATCCAGATTGTTGATAAATATATTGAACAGGACTGGTCCTAGAATTGAACCCTGAGGAACACTGCTGGTGACTGGTCGCCAGCCAGATGCAGCCCCATTTGCAACCCTTTTGAGCTCTGCCCTTCAGCCAGTTCTTCACCTAGCACACTGTGAACCCGCTAATCCCACAGTTGGACAACTTGTCCAGAAGGATGCTATGAGGGACAGTATCAAAAGCCTTATAAAATCCAGAAAAACTACATCCACTGCCTTCCCTTTGTCTACTAGGCAGGTGACCTTATCATGGAAGGATATGAGATTAGTTAAATAGGACTTTCCCTTTGTGAACCCAAGTCATTGGGTCATTAAGTCATTGTTTTGTAGAGCACAAATGAATTAATTTCTTGGTTGATAAGAGCACTTAATGGTTGGGAACATGGGGGTGACAGTGGCTGATAAGGCCCTGACCAGGAGCCTGACTGACATTTCTTACAGAAGAGGCTGGTCAAATTATCTGAACTGGAAAGAATATGTAGGTCTCACAGAAAAGTATAATTGAAAATGATGTCTGTATGATGAATTTTAGTACAGGGAAGGTTGGGTTTTTCTTTCTGTTTTAAGTTTGCATTATAAAATGCACAATGTACTTTTCTTGGAATGGTGTTAAATTGCTCATAGCACATTAATTGCCCATACCCAATTGATTTCTCATTTTGGCACTGTCAGTTCAGATTATGTTTTCACCTGTTTAACATTGTGATTTGACTGTGTTGTCACATTGCCTGTTTTTAAGCAATGTTATTTGCTTAAAATTTTTATGGAACAAAATAAAAGGCCCTTACAAAATTTCGTTGCATTTTTGAAGCCATAACTGAGAAAATAGCAAGTTGTTACTTTCACTGCTGCCGTTACCCACTTGGTGGACAGCAGCGGAACTTACCTGTTTCGGTGCAGAACAGATGAGTATCGGTTTCTCTTTTGCTTCTTGAGAAAGCTATGAGTAGCACTGACAGGCTGTATGATTCTAGTCTGTATGATTGAAAAGGATCACCAGAAAGTTTATTTTGTTACATGCTATTATATCTACAATATAAAAATAAAAATACATAGTGGTCAGTTATAAATAACATCTGAGTATAATACAAAATTCTTAGAGAAGGTAGAAAAAGTTGTAAGATAGTATTTTCCAGACCCTCTTTGCTGATGTATTAGAATAATGATGTAGAAACGTATCAGCAAAAGGGAGTTTAAAAAAAAAGGGAGTGGGCGGAATGTTTTAGAGGAGATAAATTGGATATTCATAGATAGTCTTGCACCTAGTACAAGACCATATAATCATTCAATGGAATTTAAAAAGCAATGAATCTAAACTCAGATGAGAAAGTAACTGTATATAATTGATTTGTGTAACTGAGTGTCATGGAACATAAGTGGGACAAAAGCTTAATGGGATTGGAAAATACTGTTTTTTTGAAAGCATGAAAAAAGAGCTGCAATAACAGAATTGAACAATTTCTGCAACTTTGGGAAGTAAATTAATGTCGAGGTGTTTAGAAGAAAAAAAAAAAACCACAACATAACAAAGAGCCTTAATCTGGATCCACAAGTTATGTTGTTTATATGAAAACAAAGCAATCTCAACTTTGAAAGAGTCTAGCATAGCAGAAGAAATACATCTTTCTCTGATACAGTCCCTTAACAGTAGGATTTATTCTTTTGTGCATCATCCTGGTGGTGTGATACTCATAGAAAACCTTTTCACAATAGCTCACTCAGGGTTTTTCTCTTGCAGAAAACAGAAGTAATTGAGGAAGCTTTTCCTGGGTAAGTGTAATGTTAGTTTATTTGTGCAAGTCTTTCCATATAAATGTATTTTTCTGTTTGTGCTCTTTCATTGGGTACTGCTAATAACTAATGTTCTTGTTTGCATTAGTATGTTTATGGATACTCCTGAAGATGAGAGAACCAAACTGATCAGCTGCCTGGGTGCTTTTAGGCAGTTCTGGAGCAGTCTTTCTCAGGTTAGCATTTAATTTATTGCTTAAATGTACTTTATATAGTTTTTAATATAGTGATGATATAGTGATGAGTAGACAAACAGTTAAGCTATAAGGTCTGCGTCCAGTCATTCAGAATCTGCTTTCAGATACGGTGCTGTAAAGAATATAGGAAGACTTGTCAAAACTAATCTTTTTTCTTGCAATTTATAAGATGATATAGTTGTTCAGCAGAGGTTGGCATGCAGTGCAAGTGAAGATAAGCACATGGAAGTGTAACAGTAGAGAAATAAACAAAAAAAGGTAATTTGTTACAGGATTTCTGGTAGAAATCAATAAGTAGGGAAAAAAAAAAAAAGAGATAGATGTTTATGTTCAAAAATTACCTTCCAAAAGTTAGATACCTCTGGGCACTCTTCTGTAATTGGAAACCTAGTCATCTTTGTTTTCACTGAATTTTATTATAAATGTGAAAAGGGAAGAATAATACAGAACAGTTCTATTTTATTCTATTCTGTGCTAACTTACCTGTGTAAACCAAAGTTGACTATAGAAATCAGTGTTTCAGCTAGGAGGTGTTTCCAGTACTGGACAACTGGAGAATTTCTGTTAGGCAACGGGGCTTCTTCAAAATAAGATCGAAAGCCTTGTAGGAAAAACTATATGTTGGACAACTGGACAATTTCTACCATTTATAGTCTTGTTCTTGTGTTAGTTTCATTTTTTCATGGTAGGATACTATATGAATTTTACAGTTTGTTTCACTACCTGTAAATATATTCTTTCTCCCCTCTACTGCTTTTTCAGGAATCCCATGAGCAGTGTGTCCAGTGGATCGTAAGATTCATTCATAGCCAACATAGTCCTAAAAGAATTTCTTTTCTTTATGACTGTTTAGCGATGGCAGTAGAAACTGGACTTTTGCCACCCAGGTAAGCTATGTTGGAATGAATCCATAAATAGGATACATGGAAGTTGTTATTGGGTATTTTACTATGATGTTTTAAATTAATTAATTGCTGGAGAACATGAGATTATTATCTGTCATTCATTCTTGCATTGTCTCCTTCTGCTAGGATGGTTTGTGAATCTCTGATAAACTCTGATACACTTGAATGGGAAAGGACACAGTTGTGGGCATTAACATTTAAATTGGTCCGGAAAATTATTGGAGGTGTAGACTACAAGGTATTATCCACCCATTCCTTTCTTTGTGCTATGAGACGTTATTTTCTGGCATTGTTTTTATGATTTATGTCAGAGACATCCAGTGTTTCAAAGTCTGCTTTGATTATGAAAGAAAAGAATAATTCAGTGTGACCACTTTTAATGCTTTTTCATAGTTGAGCTTCACCTTAATAGATAATTCTGTATGGAAAATGTAGGGCTTCCTGCTCTTTTCTCTATTACACAGTCATCTTTCATCCCTCTTTCAGTTACAAGCTAAATAACGCTGATGCAGTTGCAGAAGTGGTACACATGGGAAAGTAATATTATCCAGCATTAAGGCTGAAGTTCTGTCATCTACTCTGTCCCTTGTTGCTACGTAGGAAAGAAGTCCTGAAAGCTGAGTCTTTGGCAGGGTACACTCTAACAGGAGTAGGAGATCATGCATCTCTTGCAGAGAATCATCTCACCAGCATTGTTGAGCGTGTTAAAGCAAAAAACATAAAATACAACAGTGTACTTTGGTCAGCCTGCACAAGCCGTTGTAGGTTGGATGCCTCTGGATGCACATCAAAATTTCAGCAGTTACTTTCTCATCTGGGGTATCCTAAGATTGAGAAGTTCCATAATGAGTTTAATGTCATTAGTGTTCACATTCTTAGTAGTGGTATCTCTTCTGACACTTAGCATCAAACAACTAATTTGTCTGTCAAAATATTGTCTGACCATATTGATTGTGTAATCTTTCTGACAGAAATAAAGAATATCTAGGAATGTTAATTTTGTGTGGTTTCTTTTAGGGTGTGCGTGACCTATTGAAAGTGATCCTAGAGAAAATCTTAACAATTCCAAACACTGTGAGCTCAGCTGTTGTACAGCAGCTTTTAGCAGCAAGAGAGGTAACTATCTGAATTCTACATGCTATCACTATAGAGCACGGTAGGCCTCATTCTTTTGTTATTAGTGAGTTTCTAATAGCTGGGATGGCTCTTTGACGGTACATTTCAACAGCAAAGACTTACTCTTTGTGCTCTAATCCTTTTCTGTGATTGCATTTTACACAGTATACAAAGAGCTTTTGGGGGATATTGTAGATAAGCACTAAAATCTCTAACAGGAGAGTCAGGCCCAGTGTTTGACTTGCCTAAGGTAAGATGTATGAGATATAATATTGAGATTAATTTCTTTTTTTTTTTCTTAGTGAATAAAAACAATAATTGTTTTCAGTACTTTGGAGGCAGACATAGAGGCATAGTTTTACTTATGCTTAAACAGTCAAGTTAGACTTGTACAATTAAAAACAGGCTTTAAACTAATATAGTACTGTCACAATACAACTTCAGAAAAAGTATTTTAATTCTTATGTCTGTTTTCATGGGCTGCCTCAGACTAGCAGACAGACTACACCTTTGTTTACCTTATCCAAAGTCTTTTACACTGATGTATTTTTTTTATTTATAGGTG
>JAVJGG010000082.1:21745927-21765814 GCA_035590195.1 Aviceda cuculoides | reverse complement strand
CCCCCCCTTCGCTGCCCCCCCCCCCCCCCCCCCCCATTAAAAAAAAAAAAGCAGCAGGGACTGGCCCTCTCTGCTTGTTTAACCAGAGCGATGATGCCAGTGTCCCCTTCTTGTCTTTATGGGACAACCTTATGGTGAGATCATACTCCTAAGTTTAATTCCTTCCACAGCTGGAGAGATCAAATCCATATCTCCCAAGACAGAATGAAAGTGCCAAGTTGTAGGGTCTTGTGATAAAAGGGGACTTCAGCCACTCTCCTGTTGAAGCTGTCACAATTAGCTTCAAACAATCAAAATTAATTGGGAAAGACAGAGGGAACGTGACATTGACTGGGCCAACGTACATGCTATTGGGAGATGGGGAGGTGAGGGGCTGAAGCTTGAGGAGGAGGGAAGGAAATTACTGGTCTCTTGTATTCTGCAGTAGTACATTAATTGCTGAACTCTGCTTTGTGCTGTATTTCTTGAATGGAAATGGTTGCTGCTGCTGCTGTGCCCAGTGTGGAGAGCAATCCTATGGGTGCACATCAGGCAGGCATGCAGAGGTCCTCAGGGAGGCTGGGGAACGTCCATCTGCTGATTCTGGCAGGTTTAGACATGGGAGAATGAAAATATATGGACATACAAGCATGAAAACAATATGATCCCTAGGTCAAATGGAAATTTCTGCTTTCAGAGTAATGTTTATCTGGGCAAACTCCTCTGCCTGCCTGTCCTACACTCACTGGGTATGAGAGCAGTACCCTGTATCCATCACCTCCATGTCTCTCAGGACAAGCAACAGGACTGGTGGGAAATAAATGGCAAAGAAGGGAGGCTGGTGCAGTTTGAAAAAAGAGAGGTTTCTGACAGACGAATGGTGGGGAAAGGTAGCTGAGCATTGCTAGAAAATTCAGTACAACCCACTGTTCTGGTTGTACCTTTTTGTCCAACTGTCCTGTAGTTTTCAGCCTCTAGTGTCACTTGCCTATGCTGTATCCTAACCCTTGTCTGAAGATACCCCTTCTGGCATGTGTAAGACAGCACAGTATGGCTTTACTGCTGTGTTGTCCTACCTGCTCTGTGTCAGTGTGGACACACCTAAAGCAGCACAGAAAATACAGGAAAAGAGGTGGTTTGTTTGCTTTTGATGTCACTTTGCCACTGGTGCCTAGCAGGAGAACGGGTGGGTAATTTCTAGTTTGCAGTTTCATTTCTAGCCTGTGCCATTTCTGCAGCTCTTCTGGAGAGAAGACATTAAAGAGCTCCAAGATATGCCATCATTACTTGGAAATCTTGGTATGCAACAGCCCTAGGAACACCAATGTCACAGTTCTTGGCTTCTGAAGCGTCTTTTTGTTCCCACTGTTGTTTCCAGGGAATGTATTCAACAGCAGAAACCCCACTCACCTCTGATCCTCTAGGGAAGGCCTGCTGGAGAGGTGATCCTAATGCTACAACCTGCAGGTGTCAAAGATTTGTTAATCACCTTAAGCCAGCTGCTTCAGAAGGGATAACTAAAAGGAGTAGCAAGGTGGAGAAGAGGAAAAGGAGACAGCAGGTAGGAGAATGGGGTGGGGGTGGCTGTGTTAGTGGCTGAGTTTAAACTATGGCAAAAAATGTTAGGAGTATCAGCATTTTATAACCAATTTATTGACAGCACTGAAGACTTCCTGTCACCCTAAGCCACACGTTGTTCCAAGAGTGTTCATGTGTATTCAAGGCATATCTATGTACTAGTGTAGTTACTGTTATTTTTACATAAAAGTACATTAAGAAGCAATTTGTGCAGGATTATTACTCTTGTAAACTTCTCATTATCAGTCCTGCTAATCCCCAAATAAAAGCTGAAACTGCTGTAGTTGCTTTTTATTGACCAGCTAAATAACAGTCTATCTCTAGCACTGAGTTTACTGATTTTTTTTTGGTTTTACTACTAATGGCAACATTGATTGATAATTGATAAAAATATCAATTTATAACATTTTAGTTGTAGGGGGATTTTGTGTTGATGTTGAAAGATTGGTGCTTGGAATTAGCTAATTATATTACACACCTTTCCACTACAAATTCTAATTCTGCTTGTGTAGAAGGATGTACTCTGAACCTAGTTTGCCCACAGTGTTCATTTTCAATCAAAAGTAACTGATTTTTACCTTTTCCTGATAAATGCTTCTATTGATTTCTCTACAACTTAAGCCCTCGCTTTAAGAAAAAACACTTGTTTAAATCAATCGCTGTTCAGAAAAACATGTGAGAACAGATTTAGTTTAAGGTCCTCTGTAGACCACACGGGAGTTCTCCCTGCATAATAAAAGTGTTTGTATTGTGAGACTGAGTTAAGTCCATTAGTCACAGTCTCACTCTCCCTTCATCCACCACTCATCAACTCAAATGGTGATAAAAATATTCTCTCCAGATAAATGAGTGGTTCTAAGGTAGGTGAACCCCAAAGTCCTCCAGGAGATTGCCACGCAGACTGCCCTCTTTAAAGCTGAGTTTGCCTTTTCTCCTCAACTTTGCTCTGGGGTCCTTTGTCCCAGAAGGCTGCACCTGTTCTGGTGGGTTCAGGATGGAAGCGGTCACCTCTGCTCCTGGTCCAGTGATGGCCTTCCACAGCAGGATGAAGACTACAGGTCTGTTACCAAGGAATGCCTCTTGCTCCTCGCCATATCCCGTTAAAATATTGTATGTTCTGCCTACAAGGCATTGCTGAGCTATTGGAACAAAGTCGTACTATTAGTTTTCAAAAGCATATTCTGCCTGTAATTTAACGTTACCTGAATTACAATGCCGTGGATCTCTAGGAAAAGAGTCCAAATGTTGAATTCCTTAAAATGTGGGTATATTTATATCTGGGATTGGTCTGTCCTGTTTTAGGTGATGTGAGCAGCTGAGAAACATAGATCCAGAGTTTTAATCATGCTCACTCTAAGTAAGCATGTTTGTAGTTAGGATTCAGATTTGGGCCCCAGTTCGTCAAGAGCCACTCTGCCAGTGCAGGGTATTGCTAGGCCGATAATTTCTCTTACCTGATAAACATGGAGATGTCTAGTAAAATAATATGTATTTTTATATATGCGTCTTTCATATGGAGCATCACAGAATATTAACGAGAATGAATGGAGGGGAAAAAAACAGTTTCACAGGTTGAGGCACATCTGCAACAGCAGAGTGCTTGGCACAGCAGCTATCAGCTCTCTTCTCAGACCTTTAGGTGAAACTACAATGTAACTAAAAAGGAGCAGAGTTCATTCTTTTCTTCTTCTTCAACTGGATTATTCTAAAACATTTTCCTCCAGTATGCTGTATGAAATGCCAAGATCCACCTTCTGTGAGGTTTCTCATACTTATGCATGTGCCATGGTGGGAAGCAAAAATTTATGCCCTACATTCTGTCATCCCTGCATTAGCTACTCGTAAAATAAGTTCAACTTATACTGATTTTTTTTTACTGAAGACCCTGCATAGCAAAGACACAAAGTACAGTATATTTCAGGCTGAAATTTAGGACAAAACTATTGCCTGACTAACCAGAACTAACCAAGAAATTGGCTTTTTCTGTTGCTTGAGATCTACTACTGTCTGAGACAATGTTCATGTCAACAGAAACTTGTTTCTGTTGTTTGTCTTCAGAAGATATCTTTTCTTTTGCTGTCCTTCAGAAATATAGGAATTGCCCCTAAATGGTTACACCTGGGATCAGGTTACTCTAGGTTTTGGGGAATTTATAAGACCTACAGGATAGCATTCATCCTCATAAAAGTTTCAGTCTAACCCCTAAGAGTTTACTGAGCTAAAGATCAGGTATATGGTACTGAAACAATTCAGATATAGTTATATTTGTTTCTGTAGTTTATATAATTCTAATTGTCCTTCCTTAAGTCAAGTGGTTCTTCAGATTGTTTATACAATTGCTTTGTAAGTTTGTAAAAGTATTTTCTGTTCCTGTGGCTTAAAGGGTCATCTATTGCTTGGGGCCCAAATGTAGTTTTGACATAGCCTTCATGCGTACTGCCAAAGGTCAAGGATTACAAAACCCTTATTTTGTCACATGCATAGAATGATGTATGGTTTTTTTGGACAAGATAAAGATTCCAAGAACAGTTCCTTTGCTGCAGCAGCGTAAAAGCCTTGATGACCTTTTGAAATTAAGTGTAACCAAACTCTAGTATTTATTGAACTGCGTGAAGAGCTTCTAAATACCTCAAAATGCTTTCTGAGGTACCCCTGCCTTCTGGCATCATGTGAAATATTGAGCACTAGAAAGTATTTTGGTTATGCATTTAAAAATACCTGTGACAACGGGGAATGTACGAATATATATTTCTATGGATTCTGTGGGATATAATGAACTCTCAGAGAGTGCTAATACCAGGCTCCAAACTTCATTTTGATTGCAGGCTCAGTCCTTTCCCTCCTCCCCTCTGTTTACTTCCAGTGTGGACTGTAATTTGAAGACATGGCAGTACAGGGCTGCCAGTAGAAGGCTGTCAAATTCAGAGTTGTTTCCCTGTATGTACTATGCTGAGCAAGATGAAGTGGGTGGTGTGTCTTCTACATCAGTGCATTACAAGACTGAGTCCTCAGAGATGTCTGGCCCTCAAAAAAAAAAAAAAAAAAAAAAGTGACACCTCTATTTGTGGTACAGTGAAAAGGTGTAGGAAGTTGAATTTGGAATATTTTTCCTCTTAAATGCTCAGAGTTCTTAAAGAATTAGGGATTCACATTAAAGTCAGTATTTCTAGGCAGTTCACAATGGCCTATAAAAGGAGGGTTTTGGTTTTTTTTAAAGAGACTCTGACATGAAAAGCCACAGAAAGTGGGCCCTCATTAAGTTGTGGCCCTCATGACTTTGACAAGCTGTGTTCCTGATCCAAGTAGGTTGCAACACTTTTTCTGTATGTTTTCTTGAATGTACCTTGAGGACACATTCACTCTCTGCCAGCCTTTTGTGGAAAAGCCAGCATATTGCATGCTGCCAGAGGTCTTAAAACCAGTGACTGCCCTTCTCAGCTGTGCTGCTGGTTTATGGACACTCCTTACAGCTCTGCCATGTGGCTTCTCTGAACAAGAGCAGATCACTGCTTAATGAGCCCACAACAGAGGAAGTAGGCAGTGTGTTACATGCTAACCCAAAATATTCTTGGGTAGCACTGAAGAGATGCACACCCAGGCAGCCTCTGTGCATTTTTCTGTATGAAGTTCTTCACGCGTTGTGTTTGCAGTACTCCTCAAAGGCATTGTGTGGTATGCAAGAACAGCACGTATACTACATGAGCAGTTGTAAGTTACGCCTAGTCAATTCTTGAAGGAGTTTTCTTTGCGTTTGTGTCACTGCAGTTTTATTGTGACTTTGATGTTGCCTCTTATGGAATGAGAACCGTATCTCAGATGTTATGGAAACCTTCGGATGGGTTTGAGCTTCATTCAGTCATAACATTGTAAGATGCCCACAATGGAAAAAGCACTACAGACCTCCTCTCCTTTTCCCCTCATCTATTTTTTTTCATAGCTACCTGATTTTATTTAGAAACGTTAAGTAATGCTGATATTGGAAACACTTTCAGTTTAGATCACATCAAGTTTTTGGTGATACTATCCTGCACTGGAACTTCAGTAGGCCACCAGGGTGGAGCTCGGCAGATATAGGGCTGGTTCCATAACCCCACACCACATAACCTCAGGCAGTCTCAGGCTTGCATAGAGATCCTAGTCAATTTAATTTGTAAATAAAAATGATACGCCTGTGTTGCAGCCATCTCAGAATAGAATAGAATAGAACAGAATATTTCAGTTGGAAGGGACCTACAACAATCATCTAGTCCAACTGCCTGACCAATTCAGGGCTGACCAAAAGTTGAAGCATGTTGTTACGGGCATTGTCCAAATGCCTCTTAAACAGTGACAGGCTTGGGGCACTGACCACCTCTCTAGAAAGCCTGTTCCAGTGTTTGACCACCCTCTTGGTAAAGAAATGCTTCCTAATGTCCAGTCTAAGCCTCCCCTGGCACAGCTTTGAACGACTTCCATGCATCCTATCGCTGGATACCAGGGAGAAGAGATCAGCACCTCCCTCTCCACTTTCCCTCCTCAGGAAGCTGTAGAGAGCAATGAGGTCACCCCTCAGCCTCCTTTTCTCCAAACTAGACAAGCCCAAAGTCCTTAGCTGTTCCTCATAGGACATTCCTTCCAGCCCTTTCACCAGCTTTGTTGCCCTCCTCTGGATGCATTCAAGGACCTTCACATCCTTCTTAAATTGTGGGGCGCAGAACTGCACACAGTATTCAAGGTGTGTTCAAATTCAAATCTACTGCCTAATATTCTCTCTTGCTCTGGAATCAATGTCTGAAATTCCCCCTCAGGAAATTTGCTAAGATGATCTGTTAGTACTACCCCTCCCACTGTAAAGACAAGACCTTTCTCTGTGCTGAATTCTTAGACAGAACATGGTTAAGCTTTCATGGTGCAGAAGTCTTAACGAACTCTCGTAAAGGCCTGCACAAATACTAGAGGAGCGCCATATGCTTTCAGAAGAAACAGAGAAGACATATAGAAGTTCAGTTTAATACCTGGCATCACTCTGGCACTAGAATCACACTAATGATATTTATACAGACATGTGAGGTATGACATGGTCCACTGAAATGGTTTAGCCAGCACAAAATACTCCTATCTGTCCCTCTATTCAATATCTGCACTTCATTCACTGCCTTGGCATGTAGGATAGGTGAGAAAAGTGAACGTCTAAGAATTATACAAGGTAAAGTAGTAAATTTGAAGCAAAAATTATCTTAAACAAAAAAATTAGAAACTAAGTACATACAATGTGGTAGGTAGACCACCTTAAAGAGGTGGAAAAGGATTAAAAGATCAGTAAGAGAAAGAAACTGAGTGGGAATTTTAACACCTCAAGTTGCAAAGGAAGACAGTAAGGCAGAAGTGGTACAGAACTTAGGGGTAAGCTATTCATATTTTTAAGTGATACTGTTTTTATTTTTTCCAAGAGAAAACATTAGACTTCAACAAGCAACATTGCTCAGCACCAATCCAAAATAGCAAGTTGGAAGCAAACTTTTAGGGAATGACAAGTAGAAAACATAATTAGACCACTATAAATCCATGGTTCACCCACATGTTGAATACCACTGTCACCTCATCTTAAAATGAGCACATACATACTGGAAAAAGTTCAGAGAAGGTCAAGAAGATGATGAAATGAGTAAGTATCTTCCATATAAAAAAACCCAACAGAACAGGGTAGGACTCTTCAGCCTGGAAAATAGATGACTTAAGCAAAAATATGATGGAAATCTATAAAATTATAAATGACATGAGGAAAGTGGTTACAGATTGACTGCTCAACAAATCTTCCAGTACAAGAATTATGGTTCATCAAATGACACCAGTGGTAACCAAGCAAAATGAAACAAAAGGAGGTGATTCTTTCTAAAATGGGTACCAGATATACGGAACTGATTGCCAAAGGAAGTCAGGAATGCAAGAACTCCAGAGGGGTCTGAGGTAAGGATGGGAAAGTATTTGGAATATGGATTCATCAACAGTATCAAAAGTGCAAAACACATCAGAATGAGGAAAAAGCATGAGCTGAAAAAGCATTGGATATATCATACAGCTCTAATATCTAAGCTATTTTTAAATTGATTTTCATGCACTGCTTATTAAAAAACAATATATATATTTTTTTAATATATATATGTACATATATACAAAAATACTGCATATTCCTCTGTGGGTATAACTGTAACTTGGTTAAATCTACATAGTAAATGTAATCCTGAAAGTAGGTTGACATTGTTAAGTAAATGACCCAGTGCTTTAGCACTGACTAGTCATTTAAAAGGTGCATTTGGGCTGTGCTACTCAAAAATGTGTAAGTAGCAAATGTGCAACTAAATTAACTCCTTAATAAAAGTCTGATAGTCATTATCAATATAGGTATATCAACTATCCAATAGTCACATTGATTGCTTCACAAATGCCACTTGATGAAAAGAAACAAGCAACACCCAGGGTTGTGTTTGATCTGAAGTGTCTAGACAACCATTTTGGCAATTTGGTACACTTGGCATACTGCAATTAAGTGGCATTCTCATTTCTAGAATCAGATTACTTTCCTTCACATATGGGGCTAATAACTCAATTTTTTGATCTTTAAATGTCAAGGTAGATCATTCTCAGCAACTGAAAATAATATATGAAAAGGATCTCCCACAGGAGGATCAGAGATTGTTTCTCTGATTCAGTAGAAGGAAATATTTACTGAATCCTGAAATTTCACCTCTCCATTGCCTCATTAGGACGATTACAAATACATGGTTTTCTTCATCAGTTACAATTTGTGGCAAAGATACATTCACGAATTTCTTCTCATGATACCAAGTTAGTGTTGCAGCAATTAGCAGGGAGTGATGTTCACAGCATTCTGATACAGCTAATCAACATCTCAGTTTCATTCTTCCATGAAATACGACATAGAACAAAACAAGTAACAATGTGATGGAAAGCCAAAAAGCTCACAATTGCTCAAGTGTATTTGGTGATGGGGAGGTATGAGGTACAAAAAAAAAATTACAAATGTAAAAGCTTTCATTAAGGATTGGGATAAATGAATGTCTAACTCCTCTCTCCCACACAACCCCCACCCCCAACTCTACATTAGTACTGACATTGTTAATATTTTCAACTCACTTCCTCCTTGAATACAAAAAAAGGTAAGCTAAATGTGTTCCTGAAGAAAGAGCCAGACAGTATAAGACAGACCTCTAACCTATCTCTGTCTTGGGTAGGAGTCAAAAAATCTAGGAAGGGTTTCAATGTTGTTGGCCTGTTCATCCAGTCTCTATAACAAGATTAAGGGCAAGTGCAGACTACATAACCAGGGAGTAGAAACTAGATAGCAATACTACCCTGAGCAAGAACCTGAGGAGAACACCTTGCACCTGATAACTCTGGCAAAAGGCAACTGGGATTGAAAAAGAGACCAGTGTTACCTCTGTGTCCTGCTAAGAGATTTTTACATTAGCTACACCCACACACTTAACACAGACAGGCACTTTTGAAGAAAAATTATTCCTCATCTACAGCCACTTCAGCTTCTGCTCTCTTAATCCCTTCTTTTCATATTAAAAATGCCTACCAAACTGACAAATAATGCTCAGCATTTGTAACTTCTGTGTAACCTAAAGTCTACTCAAGTGTAGAAATATTCTTTAAGGCACCATCTTGTGAGACAGATTCTTCCCACATAGAGGGAGGGATTTCTTCTCCCTCTGTTTACATACCTTCTGCACAGCAATAATGATTATGATTTTTGGAAAACAACCTTCTGTCAGAACTCCTCTATGTGGTGACACTAATATGGACCAGGAAATCAAGTGGCTATTCCAGTTAAGATTTAACAAGGTGGGAATTAAATTTGTACCCTTCCTCTTGGTTTTTATACTTTCAGAAAGCCTCTCTGTAGAGAAACTCAGTGTTTTCCAGAATAGGAGTTTTTTTAAATTCTTGACTTCTTAGAAAAAGCAAGTGCTTTCCTATCAGATTAATTAAACCTTTCTCCCACTGTCTTCACTGGATTCGACTTTCAGTCTCTGGTTGCACAGAGAATTACTTTATATTAAAGAAACAACACAACAATTATTTTTTACCTTCATATTTTTTCCTAGCCTATACAAAATACTCTAAACCTATGTATGTTTGAAGAATGTTTTTTCTAAGTGTAACCTCCTATTTTATTTCCTATCAAACTACAGGTCAGGTAAAACATGTCATTTTCTGTGAAAAGATATACATTTTCCTAACATGTTATAGTGAACGACTGGTGCACCTGAAGTCTTCAGAGGGTCCAGCTTTGAAACAACTGCAAGCAAGAGGGAAGATTCCCATGTATCAAAGTACAAATACTATACATGCTAGTTCAAACAAGCATTTACTAAAAGAAATCTTTATACATCTCACAGAAAAAAAAAAAATTATGACATTGAAAGTTTATGTCCAGAGCCTTACATCCACCTAGTCATCAAGGTAAAGAAGCTGTGACACACATTGTAGTCTAGTACAAGAATGATATCAATAAAAAAGGTACAGAGGCTCCTATGTCAGGGAAATGAAGCAAAAATCACTATGGTAACCACTAATTTTTAGTTCTCAACCTAATGATCATCTGAGGAAATAAAGAAAAAAAGAAATACCATTCTGATATGGTGTTTAAGTAAAGACGAAAATGTCACAAAATGGGCATTCTTCTTTACCCAAAAATAGCAGCCTCATCCTGCCAGTTATTAACCCTTACATAAACAACTCTTTCTCAGTTAGTGCCCCCCAAAAATTACCATTAAAGCAAAAAACATCAATTCAGTAAAAGTTAATGAGTAACTCATCAATATAACTGATCTCTTTCAGTTCTTTCTCTGGCTTGCGTACAGTGGAACTTGCCTTTGAATTTTGAAACACTGTTTTGGGAAACTTTGGTATTTACATTTATTGATGGCATATAAGAAATATGAATACTAAAAGTCTACCTTTGCCAGTGTGATATAGAAACAGTCTGGTCTCCCTATGATTTTTTTCAGGTATCACTGATCTTAGTATGGAAACTGGAGTGCCAACAATCTTTCTGCATTCAAGTCTACACTTTTAGAGAAATTTCCTTATTTGAGAATTGGTCAGTTTTGTTCATTCAGAAGCTGTCTTTATGCAATTTCCATTACTTCATGAAAATACTCAGTAAAATTATTTTATGCAAATAATTCTTGGTCTACAGTTTATTCACATTTGACTGAGCGAACTTAAACTTGTGCTAGTTACACTGACCTGAAGATATATCACATGGGGTTTTTGTTTATTTGTTGTCTTTTCATTGCTGTTGTTCTAGTTGTTGTTGGGTTTAATTCTGTGATTGGCCAAGAGACTATTACTTGTGCAAATAGTGACACTATTAAATGCCCAAAATATTTTTCCTTAGCATTAACTTTTCTGGAAATACTTTAATCAATCAAGTCACTAACTAAAATGTTTGTTGAAAGCATACGCGAAACGAACATATTTTGTTTTTTCTAAGATGACAAGTTTTAACTTAAGACATTACTTTAGACGTAGATTTGGCTTTGGAACTGGCTTGCTGACCTGTGCTCCTTCCACACTTCATCAGGTTTCCTGAGTATACACCAGAATGGTGTGTCTAAATAGCTCATGGATTTTGAACCAGAACAAAGGTACTTAATGTACATTTCCTAACTCTGTGAGTCTTACAAAATGTCTGTAATATCTGATACATACAACAGAAGTCCTACCCTGGAACAAAAATAAATGACATGCAGATATAGTTCCACTGAAAGACCAGGAGCCAGGCAAATACCACCTACAACAAAATCACAAGTGAACCTGATATTGGTATGAATTGTATTATTTTTCATGTTACATGTTTGATGAAATATGAAAAAGAATCAACCTGTGTTAACTCTGTGTTAATGCTAAATATTTCATAATGCAGTCTGTAGCTACTCAGACAGATGAAACGTGTTTTACTTATGGAAAGAATGTTGTTAAAAATGTAAGCTAATTAATTAATGTGGAATGATACTCTTCCAGTCACCATAAAAGTTAAGTGTTAGGCTTTTTATGTCAGGATGTTCTCTCTCTATTAGGGCCATATCTCCGATTAATAACTACCTGTGTGAGGTAAGATTACTTAGGGTGGCTTAACTCATATGCCTTTCATATAGCATGCCTGTATCTAATAATACACCTTTTCCAAGTGGAATGGAACACATGCATTCCTGCCTTCAGAGTCTTCTTCCCATTTAAAGAAATGGTTTATCAGATGCTGGCCATTTACTACGTTCAGGATAGAACACCAATTACAGCACATCAGGCCAAGTTACAAATTATTAATTGCACACATAACATTGGAATTAAGTTCCACTCAATTCAGCAGGCCTTAACCCAATGTTTCAGTCATGGATATATACTGGCATGCTGAATAAAAACCTTTTGCTGTTTAACTCAGCCAATGAAGAGCACAAGGAGACACTGATTTAACCGAGAGGACAGCAGACTACTGGAACCAATATCTGTCTGCAAGAGAATTAGATAATCAAAGAAATTGAACAATGTAAATTAAATTAATTATTAGAATAATTACATCGGCATTATATTTTCAGTGCATACATGTTCTCCCAAAGAAACTGTATAAAATTTCTTTGAAAGTGATAAACTGCTAACTCGTGTTCCGTTCGCCCCTCAAAAAGCACCCAGATGGAAACATTTTGAAAACACAGCACATACATATGCACTATTTCTTTTAATATCACTCTATCTGCTCCTGCTAGATTTTACAAGAACAAATACCCGTTCAAATGATACAACTACAAACACAAAGTATTTGTGATGTTTTTTCCTAGATGTGCAACTGATTTCATATCTGATAACTCATTTGAGACTGCCAGCTTACATCTTTTTAAAGTTTATCAGCAAGGTATTTTCATTAAAAGCTGTACTTTTCTATTTTTGCAGCTGGTATTGGAAATTTCCTGTGAACATAAACACACTACACATATCTATATCCAGTACACAAAAATAATAGTATTAACAATTTTGTATGTGAATGTTGCTTTGCATGTAGAAGAACAAAAGAGAGTAAGTTTGTACCTCTTTATATGGAGATAAGCCATTCAAAAAGTGGAACAGAAAAAATTAACAGAAGGATAAATACTGAAGCTAAAATTTCACAGAACATCATTAGACATCAAAGAATCTGTAAATAAATAAATATTTCAGATGTCACACACATTCAAGTCACATTATTTCCTTGAATTACCAAGTTGTGTGCAAAGCAATTGTTGGAAAAAAAACCTGAAAAAAATACACAATTACTGGAATTTGGTACACATGGCTTTCCCTCTCTTAAGTGGCTGAAAATACTGTATTTTCAGCTACAGTTGTTACATTTCCCTTGTTCTTTCAACCACAGATCCTCATTCTCATCTCCACCACATCTTTACTACGCCCTCAGTTAAAACAACTGACTGGTCCATGATTCATGTGCCTGGACTCACGATGAAATAGCAGAGGCCTCTCACAGAAGGAGAATGAATAGGTATATCCGGGGCAAAGGGTCAGTTACAAGCTCTTAAATGCAATAAATTAAACCCTGTGTAAAATCATTACCATTTAGTATCCCAGCTTATACACAGGGACTGAAAATGCAACCTGAAAAGTCTTTTAACGACTTCACTGGGTCCATCATTTTTCCCAGTATTCTCACCTTTATTCACAAGTCACACGGGAACATATTTCAAGCACCTAAAGTTGTCTGAAAGTACTAGTCCCTACTTCTACCTAATAACTCTTTTACCTCTTGGTTTGCTTTGTAGAATATGATTATTAGAGAGTAACTTGTATGCATTTATATAGGACCACGTAAGATGAGTTTTTTAAAATTGCAAATACACTACCTCCCCATTTTTCAAGTATACCAAAACATTCTGTCTATACAAGGCAGATATTTGCCAGTTAAGCAAAGGGGGTTTTTTGCTGCCAGGTTACGGTGCATGGAATAACATCTGATCTTACCTCTCCATTCTCCAGAGGATGGATTTTGGAATAATAAGAAGTGCATATGACTTCATCATCTTTTATATAGGATGGAGTTCCAGGACGGGGATGAATGTTGTAGCGTGTTAGGCACTCGCTGTCTGTGATAGCATAATACTGCCATGGGTGATAGTCTACACCATCCAGTGAACGCTCTAATATCCAATTCCCAGGTCGAGGTGAGTTAGCTGCTTTCACAATAACATACGCAATCTGGAAAATCTGAAAAACAGATGAAATGTTAAAAAATATGCAAATACATAATTATAAATTCATTCCAATTTCTTAATAGCTACCAAACTAAGAACAGTAAATATGATAATGTTTGATTTTGTTTCCCCTAAAAATGCAATACGGCCTCAGATTCCATTGAAACTCTAACTACAGAAATAAATTCTCCATTAACATTTCTGAAAAAAAGATTAGTTGCATTAGACCAATAGAGACTTTGAAAATGGAATTGAAAAGCACTCTAAATTCCACATTACTAAGCTGCAGTTTCAGCCAAATGTTTGCAAAGTTTGTTTTCAAGTATTTTCAATTTGTAAGAGTGGGTTTGTTTCTGTATGTGCAGACATACATTTATAGACATACACTTTCTGCAATGTTTAAGACTTGCCAAACTCTGTTACAACTTTATCGCTGTTAAGAAAAGACACAGGTTTAAGCTACTGAAAGGTAATCATTTTGAAATCATTCTATAAAACACTCTTGTTTCAATCACATGACTCTGCACTGTGGCCATAAATAAGCTTTATAGGACAGAGCCTCATCAAATATCACTATAAACAGAATGTAAGCATGTAATCAATGCTCATTATGGTCCATTTCAGCTGCCTATTCAATTGATTTATAAAGGTTTATTTCTGTTTACAGGCTTGCTGGAATGCAAGCCACAAACAATACATTTGCAACTGCAGAATGACATACGTTAGTGATGCAGATTTGGTTTGGTTTTTTTAACCTAGTAACATCTAGATGCTACAAAGGTAGAACTGAAGCTAAGGAAAAGAAACAGCTATTTCCATTAGAAAAGCAGAACATATAGCAAGTTAATATTTTTAAGATGCAGTGCTGTGGGTCTGAGCACAAGCGTGCCAGAGGGTATCATGGAGAAAAGAGTGTTGTTTTAATACTTTATGTTTTTTATATCGGATAGCCATTGTAAAGAAGCTGCAAGATTCAGACTTAGTCCACACAAAATCTGTTGTGAATACTTAGACAATCAGTAACGTTGGTGAAAGCTGATCCTACAGTAATTGATGAAAGAAACAGTAAGAGGACTCAAATTAGGGTTTTTAATAACCACCGGTATGATTATAAAATAGAAATTAAGTAGCAAAGTACTGCAAATACTACAGTACATTTGATGATGGAGACAAAGAAAATGTTTATCTCCAGTTATCATTCCCACCTTCTGTGCAGATGCTGAGAACATGGTAAGATGTACAATGGCTTCAGTCAGGAAGTCAAATCACTAACAACCAGTTTTTCAGATAAGAAGTGGGTGAGGCTGTATTTAATTTGACCTGAAAAACATGTGTATAACTGCATTCATGGAGGATTATCTCGAGTTATCAATATTTTTCTTCAGTAGCATAAAAGAAAATCTCCAGAGACAAGGAGAAACCTGTGTTTCATTCCATTGTTCCAAGGGGAATCATACAATCACTTGCCCCTGTTTCACAAATGCTCTTTCCTCTCTTAAACTCCCTAATAGATACATTCCATTGTGGCCACAAGTAACTATAACTGTAATTATACTGGATCAGTGTCACCAATACTGTTTACAATAAACAAAGAAAACTACAATATTAACATACCTCGCAAAACTGCCCCCACCCCGCCCCCAATTTAAGCTCTTCGAAATGAAAGAAAATAGCTGGAGTGTTAAATTATTTATTATTTCCTAAGGGAAGTAATGAGCAACAGCTATATTTTAAGGAACCACTTTATCAAGAGTTATTTTGTGCATTGTCCTTTGCATGAGTAAAAAATGCAATGTACAATGTAAATTGTTTTTACACCAGCATGATCTAGTCAAACCACATAAACTCTTTCAGCTCCAGCCATTCAGAATAGAGGTTTCATTCTAGAGTCCTTCTAAATACCTTTTTTAAAAGTTTTTAAATAAGTGTTTTACTCCAAGTTCTCATTATGAGACTATTCTTTATATGTTGAACAGAGAACAACTAAGGTTAAACACATTGCTAGGGCTTCTACCGTGGAAGATCTGTGGTTTAGGACATAGCTGACAATAAATTCATAATCTTAGGTATGTATATATAGTTTCCTTTGCGGAAGTCCTAAAATTTGCAAAACTTCACAGAAGATTCGATGTTGAATACTTCCTTTAGCCAAAAAAACATTTAGCTCTGCAAACATGTCGGATGCATTGGCTCTGTGGGGCCAAGAGTGTAATCAACAGGAAGTCTTTTTTTGTCTGCTTGCTTTGAAATACTAGGCTGTGTGGGAGAGCAAAACCTTCTACAGTTACTTTTCAAATTAGAGCCCTATTTCAATAACATTTCCTGCACATTCTGCTGAAGATTTGTTTGAAGTCTCATTTCTTACCTTCTGGGACAGCGTACCATTTGACTGCAATTTATTACATACCTTTGCCTTTGATTATTTTTAGTATACTTTGTAAATAAAACTGCAACAAAATTTTATAAAAAAAAAAAAAAAAAGCAGTGGAAACAGCATATTGCGGGTCATAATGGGGTGAACATTCCTTCTCTTAATCTAAACTTGACAATGAAAAAAGTTTGTTAACATAAATTAGAAAAGTACACGTGAAGGGTTGTTTTTAACTACTCCTCAATTACAGGTTTTGGCCTGATCCAGTCTATTACTACTCTCCCAGCCTCTGAGAGTTCCTGTAGTGGCTTCTGCAACAGCACCAAGCTATCTGCAACCCACTGACATGTGAAACATTCTCTTTTCTCTTTCTCATCTCTATTCACGAGCAGAACTGAAATACGGTTTTGTATAAAACAAAATTATTTCCTGGGCAGAGATATAGAGCTGTAACTAAAGACCAGAATTTTTAAATGTTGGTAGCCTGTCAATGCTAATTGCAGTCAAGGGAAGATGAGCGAGCACATACATCAAAAACATGCCCTGGTTAATATTATCCCTGATCTTTCTCACTAAGTCTAGGCTGAAGAAAGTACAGGATGCTAGACCATGCTTCTTAGAACCACCTTTTCTTTGGGGAACAACTAGACTTGTAGAGCTTTAGCATGAATCAGAAAGATGGTCGTCCCAGCTTAGAAAGCTACACTAGTCACCACCAGCTCATCACAGTGCTACGGCACAGACAACAAACAGTGTATTCCACGCTTTAATGCGCTGTCTAAAACGGTTGGTAATAACAAGTGTAGAAAAAACAGACTAAAATTAATGGCAGCTGTATGATGATTCTCAAAGCAAGTCAATGTCACAGAAGCAACACTGACTTTCAAACTAATTGGAAAACTGTCCTTCTCCAGGTACAAGAGTAACCCTTCTTTTATTGTGGAGTTGCTTAGCAAATGGTGTTCTGGTTACTATATACAACCAGCTAGAGCTTAGTGGCATGAGAATACTAACACTAATGAAGTCTAATGTATCACTGAGTTTTGCTGTATTTGTTTCCACATTCAAAAAAGGGAACCTGCTCAACTTTCTGGAGCCAAGCTTCCCAGTAAATTGTAACACTGAGCTTCTGTTCCCACAGGGTAATTGATGGAGCATGCCTGGTTGACTTTTCAAATAGCATCAATAGGCTGACACATGTCAATTGATGTAATAATTGTACAATCTTGGAGCACATCTGCTTTTGTACAAGTCCAATAGAAAGTAACCTGGAGACCGAAGTTTGCTGGTACACATGTGGCAACAGAGCAATACCAAGCTGCCTAGTAGCATGTAATAGACTATTAACACAGCTGCCAAAGTGCAGCTGGTGCTTTTTTCTACTTGCTCGGCTCATGTGACTGTAGTGTAATTATGGGAGTGGGCGGGAAATAGTCTAAATAGTCCTTTAAGCCTTTCCCAAATTATAGACAACATAATCCTCAAGGTGAGAAACAAAATGAGTCTTGGGTCTCATTTTCACTGGTAATTGTCTCAGTAGTGAGATCTGCGAAGCACATACTGTGAGGAACGGTTCCATAAGTTATAGCACTGTATCTTCTTATGAATGCCTCATAAGACATAGAAAAGTGCATCCTACTACACAGGATAATTTGCTACACTAATATTATTCAGATAGAGCTGAAGTGAATCATTAATCTGCATAGGGTTAGCTAGTGAAGCAGGAAATCTCATTGTGCCTGACTCCCACCTGCACTTCTATTTAAAAAATAAATCCTTCAGTTAGAAACCTTTCATGTAAGCCAGAATATCATCAGAGAAAAAATACAGTACCACACAATTCTATAGAAGTATTTCCATTTCATTTTCTCAACAGAAGAATGTAATAGCTTTAATGGTGGCTTCCGTCAGCAATCTAGTGTAAACTGTGTGTCTACTTATTTACCATAATTATACTATGTTGTTGATTATTATTCCAGTTCAGTGGTCAAATAAACATGGTATTCTTTTATTGAGAAGAGTGCACATTTTGGGCAAGGGTTTGTTTCCTTACAGGCTGGCAAAAATCCTGTTAAAACTTCTGGCCTTTAACATCCCATAGATTTATTTAACCAGTCATTTAAAAGTGCTGTTAGGGACAGGACAGCAAAGCAATGCAGACGCCCCTTGTCCCAATGGGAAATCCATCCGGATGAGTCAACTAAAAAAGCTACCTCAGAATGCCCTGCAGGCTAATGGGGGTTATTGCCTGCAGGGGGGTATAACTCATTAAGAGAAGCAGGGGAAAGACATTTTTGACTGTATAAAATTCATTATGGGATGTGTTAAGGGGATTGTGCAAATGGATGAGGTTTACTATGGAACATTTAGGGGACGGAATAAAGGCATGGGAAGGGAGGGATCAAGGTAGATCAGGGAGCAACAAATGTAAGATAGAAGAAAAGGAAGATAAAAGGAACCAGGTGGCTGTAAATAGCTAGCTGGTCATCATGATTGTCCTGACCTCTATCACTGAAGTCTGTCCTATTTTCTCATTAAATCCTGTTTCTAAGTATCTTCCACTTAGATGTGCTCCCTCTTCTGAGTGGGTATTAAAAAAGAGTTAACTTCAAACTCAACTAGCCAGCAAGTAGAAGAGGTCTGAGTACCAGCAATTAGAGTAGGGCTGCAAATCTCCAAGGCTCTTGTGTTTGGGTGCCAGCAACTGGGGACACCAGTGAGATCTGGGGCCAGCTAGTGGACAGGTTATCTAAGGCCAGCTAATGCAGTGTTGCATGTTGTGTATGCATCCACGGATGTAAACAAATACGTATGCCCCTAGCAGAATTTAGTCCTAATCAGCTGGAGAGGAAGAACAGGGTGAGGCAGCGTGTGCTGTGTTTGTGTTTATGTGGGCACTGATAGGGCACTGTGGTCTATTTATGTTGCTCTGTGAACCCATGTCAGTGTGTCTTTCACCCTCTCCAAAACAGCAGCTCTGCCTTGCTACAGTCTTGCTGCACGAAGATGAGAGTCACAACAGCCTTGCACCCACCAGGCTACTGGATTCAGTAACTTCTAGTACCTAGGATGACCAACAATCAGGAATCCCAGATCTAAACAAATCCTCAGTGCAAAACAAGTGTTCCTTGAACAGTGACTCCGGTCTTTACACTCATGTATAAAAACAACTGTTGTATATGCAGAACATCATGCATCTCAAATTAAATATTACATTTGCACTATTTTTTGTTTTGGACTAGGCTCTCCTACAGGCTTAAGACATGAAACAGACCAAATCCAACTACTTCTGCTAATGAGCTAAAGCAGAGGTTTTGCGAGTTTGAGAAACAGCTCCTCGTGTCCTCAGAGGCTGATATTAATTCCTTATGATTCTATGTGGTCAGTCACATTTCAATTCGCATATGCTGTTACGGATTATTGTTTGTGTCTATTATGCATGAAAGAGAGTAGGCAGTTTTGAGGCAAGAATTTTCAAACAATTGCCTATTTAAGAACAACTAACCTTCTCATTTTAGTCTCACACCCAACTCAGACAGAGAAAAACCCTAATATAGAAATGGAGTGAGTGGCTCTCCAGATTCCTCAAACCACCATCTAGCACGTCTCTTTTTCTATTACTGTCCTGAGAGACAGTGGCCATGGTTTCAAATATTCCATTCACAGTTAGAAATTCTGTAATTGAAAATGTAGGGGGGGGGGGGGGGGGCA
>JAVJGG010000082.1:21704977-21730314 GCA_035590195.1 Aviceda cuculoides | reverse complement strand
CCCCCCCCCCCCCCCCCCCCCCCCCGGAATTATGAGTTACCTACTTAATTGAATACCAAAATGGTCAAGTTTAATAAAATGATGAATAAATTTGGTAGCAGATAATTGTTCTGTATTTATCTTGGCATAATAAAAATAAAATTATTTTCCATCTACCCTGAAATCCTCTTGCTTACATACCTGGAATTTATGTAGCATTTTCATAAGCATCAGATAACTGCATTCTGTATAGCTACATCTGTCAAGCAAGATTCCACTAACAAGAGGCAATTTTTTTAAGGACATCATTAGCCAAACTCCTCCCTTTATGCAGGCTGTCCCTCAAAATAACCCATCAAAAGCACATGTATCCCTAGCACAGCTGAACTATTTTTAGTATATTTAAGTATTTTTAGTATTTTTTGTGTATTTAAGTGTATAGTACTATTTTACTGAAAAAAGAAAGAACAGTATTCTGAACATAAACTTTTATTCATATTAATTTTTCCTGAAGCTATCTTTTAATTGTCTTTAAAGAGCCAAACCAGAAGTATTATGAAAAAAATACTGAAAATAATTTTAAACATGACTTCATAAAAATATATATGAAATAATTATTTTTAATTTGGTACTTTATGTTACAATGAACAGTCAGTCAGAATTACCTGTATAAATAACAAAGTTATAGAAGAAGCTGAATGTGTCATCATAATATAAAAGCAATACAGAGCAAAGAGGAAAATAATCCAGGTGATCTATTGTGCAAGAAAGAAAGCCTTTGCAGAAACAAACAAACAGAAGTCTACCTGTTGGAGGTCCAATGTAATGGTCACATAATGATATTCAATTCCATTCTGGATACTAGGGCTTTGCCACCAAGTGTTCTTGCCATCAATTGCATTTGTTATCGGATGTCGTTCTGTTAGAACAGCAGAAATACATAAATATATATAAAATTATTAGGAGATTTAAATGTTTTTGGATCTAAAATTTAGATTTTAACACAATTACAGAACTAATGAGGCAGCATTTAAAAAACAGGAAATTAATTTTTCTTTTACTCTTGGCGCACAGTCATGTTTATTATTACTGGAATGCTCATCTAATATTAGTCATTTAATTTTGGTTAGGATCACAAGAAGATGATTCAGAACACCTAAATGCACTTAGAGGCTCTCCTGATTCTACAGAAAATGCAGACATCTAAATCAAGTGAACACTTCCTGCAGTCTTCCAAGGTTTCAAGTACTATAAAATCACTAAATATTGCAACAGAAACAACAAATCAGGAACGTGAGATATGCTATGCAAGGAAAGCAGAATTAAAGTAATACTGGTATTTGCATTTCTACGACATTTCTAAGCACACATGGAAATAATTCAGATATCATTACAGAATATATTTCTCAACTGGAAAATTGTCTGACTCACATACATGCATATAAAGAAGGTTTGTTTGGTTATAATACATATCAAAGTCCAAGATGTATTACTTTCCGTGTCTACATTTACTCTGCTGCAGTGTCCCAAATGAATCCCAAACAATAGGGATAAGAATTTATTTACAAAATTGATTTCTTCCTAGATTTCATGATCTTCTAAGTTATTGAAGTTTGCTTACACAGTATTTTAATGTTATTTAGACTGAGAAAAATTGCACTCAACATTTCCAGGTTACTTTTTGTGGTCAATTTTTGTTTCTCTCCTGTGCAAAATGGAGAATAACAAAACATCGATTTTAAAAAGGTACAAAGATCTCTATTTTGAAGTCCCTGATTGCCTAGAGCAAGTCTGTACTTCATGGGGAAAACAGCCCAAAGGAAATTCAAATACAGTGGGTTTCTTCTATGCAAGTTGTCTGCAAGGACATAACAAGACAGGAGAAATCCTGCCCTACCGATTAAGGATGGCTTTCTAAACTGACAGGTTTTCTTGATATAAAGCTTCATTACTAGCTAGTCCTAGAATTGCAAATAATTAATTCATAAAGTGATTAATTTACTGTTATTTTAATTATTACTTAAATCAAGCAGCCAGATTGATAGTCTTTGTGTCTCTGTTTTTTTGCTACATCAACCACCTGTGGAGGACAGGAGTCCTAGCTCATTAAGGAAAGCCAGAATGTCTGAACATATTTAAAGATACAATTAAAGTGCTTTGTGGGAGTGAAGGAAAATTGAAAATGCCAAAAATTTTATTTAAATATCAGATTATTCAGTGGCATTAATAGGCACCAACATTTGCAAGTTAGAATACCAGTGCTACAAGTGATGTTATTAGTCGCTTTATACTGAAGAGAAAAGCAAAACACACCTATACTTTACATGTTGTCAGCTCCCACAGCTCTGATCATTTGCACAAACCTTGGCTTTAAATGAGTGCTAGCAAAAATCACCTGTAAATCAAACTCAGAGCTCCTCAGTGATTGTGACAGCAGCTGTCCAATTGGAAATTTTGATGTAAGTCTCTTCAGGTGAAATAGATATAAAGGTAAATCATGAGAAGGAGGGTAAATCATGAGAAGGAGGGTAAATCATGAGAAGGAGGGTTGGGAGATGAATCAACAATTAACTGTAATCACCATTATGAAAGTTTAATCATAATTAATTTGAAAACACTGATGAATTGCTGGCATGTTTTGCCTATTTGAAAGGTAAGGGACAATAATATAATATTTGTAAAAAGGACTGGATTGCAAATGCAGTTCAAGGACCCAGCTCCCTGATGGATGTCAAGGGGGAGAACTTAGAGAGCAAGCCCATCAAACTGTGCTCTTTAATTTGGGCTCACATGTGATTAACCAGGGAATTTGTGTTCATTTCCTTCTACAGTAATTAAGGGGAGGCACTCCAGACTCGCACATTCCAGGGGGATCATTTAAAGTCTGGTTACATTACATGGTTCTCCTATTAATGAACCATCTCTGTTTAAATAAGGCACTTCCTTCTGCCAAATGAACATTTAAAAACCTTAAAATGAGATGTGGTTGGCAACAAAAGACCAGACATTATGAAGCTGGGCAGATTCAAGTTTTTAAGAGGGTGGGAGTGAGGGGAAACACAGATACAAATCATTCAGATGGGGTTTATATATATATATATACACACATATGTATGTCTGTGTATATACACGTATATTAGTGTACACTATCTGATATCATAGGCAGGACATGGGAAGGAAGCAATCCAGCTTTGTTTTAGGTTTGTTTTTTTAATTAAACAAACTTGATATAGGAAAAAAACTTTTATGATGTGCACGCATCTCTAAATATCCATCTATAAAGAAGGGAAAGAATCTATTGCACAGTGTTTCTGCCTGTTGGAATGGTTCCAAAACCCCCTGAAATCTTCTGTGAGTGAGACACACTACTACTGTAGAAGAACATATTTGAATGCTATATTGCTACAAAATCGTATGACCTTTCCTCAGAAGGCAGCATTTACTACAATTAAAGATGTCGAATCTTGGAAAAGTACTTTGGGAAAAAAAAAAGGTTGCAACTGTGTTCAGAGGAATGAAGTAGTCTATACTGGGGCAATTATAATTAGCTTTGCAAATGCAAGATGGGGAGCAAATGGATAGGTAGCTATTTAGCAGTAAAGCATCTGAGGATTACAATGGACAACTGGCTATAGATCTCTCAGTGGTGTATATGTATCACTAGCTATATATCTCACACCATTAAAACGGGGAAATATCTAAGTAAAACATGTAAACATTCTGTTCATTCTGAAGCAACCCTGAGTCTCTATACAGTGCTGGTAAGAGCTCAGGTGAATTTTAATAAAGATGAAAACCTCTAGAGAGAATTCGGAGAACTACAATTTGCACAGTTAAGAGTTCTAGAAAATACAACCTATGAGGAGAATGAAAGAAAAGAGATAGTTTAGTGTAGAAACTAGATAGAGCAACACCATCAACGCCCAATTAAAATATTTCTGTAAAGTAAAAGGGAATAATCCATTCCTTGTATTGACTGACGTTAGCAAAAAGGTAACATGAATTTCTGCAAGATGCAGATTAGCTATTAGGAAAAGACTTTCTAGTGAGTAAAATAACTCTAGGAAGGGTGGCCCTAGAAGGAAGTTTCTAAGGAGAAGCTAAACAAGCCATAGATAGCTCATCCTGTCTAGAACTAGCAGACAGATTAAATGTCACCTATTTATTTTTTTTTTTCCTGTGGTTTTAAGCATGTGCTTTGTCATGAGGTGAAAATAAGTCAGAAGTAGGTTTCAGAAGGAAACAACTGCAAAAAAAGAAAAATTGTCTCCATGCTTCTGTGGCTGTGCTTCTTTCAACATTTTATCTATTCCATTAAAAGCTGTCTTAAGTGTTTCTACACCCTCTACCATCTACGGTGCCAATATACTCACAAAAATATAACATTAAAGCTATTCATGACTTTCACTGCAAGGTCACATGAAATTAAACTTGTATGACTTGACTAAGAAGTTTCCTTAGTTCTAATCCTCCCAACTATTAGAAATATGCACCTCTGAAGCAGATGATAACAAATTTATACTTGAAAACTGATTTTGCTTCCGGGTGTTAGCAAAGATCAATTTTAATATGAAAAACTAAGCAATTAAACCAAGCAATGCTGGATCATCTTATCTTCTTTTTGCTGGCTCAATGAAACTGAATTAACTTCAAACAAAGAAGAAAAATATCCCAAAACACAATAAAATAAAACCAGAGTTGTCCCTAAACTGAAATTTCAGATGTTACTTAGATTGGCCAAAATTTTCAAATTCCACATGTAAGTATGCAGGTAAAAGTCCTCTGGTTTTCATTCACATTTAGTGTGTATTAGGAGAATTCAACAACAGCTGTAGATAAATTCAGATTTAGGAAAATCAAGTATGTGCTCCACTTTTAAGTATCTGAATTAGAAAGTTCAGTCTGAGGAGTATACATAACAGATACAGATTTTTAAATACCAATGCAAGAGATGGGTAACCTTATTTAAAAAGAAAGAAACAGACATTTCACAGTAATCAGGCTAGTGACCTACAGTTTTGTTTGCTGAATGTCTACAACCTTTGGAAAAAAATATTTTTAAATGAACAAAATAAAAATGGCATACGTACGATGTGGAACTCTGCTCCTTTGATCACAAATACGGCACTGAGGGTTCCTTGCAGGCTGTCCAGGTACATGTTCAACAAGTTTGCAGTACATTTCCCGACCCTTTTCTCCACAGGTAGCATTGGTGGTGATGAGAGCATTAGTAGCCAGGTTCAGGACTGCGGGAAACAACCCTGCAAACAAAATAAAATACGATCATAAACAAAAGCAACAGAGGCAAAAGCAAGGTGAATTTAGCAGGACAATCATAAATGAACATAAGACCTGCTACAGCATTAAAGCAACAGGCTTAGTTTTCAACAACTGTGGAAGTAAAGAAGCACAGAAAAGCACCAACAACTTTGGTTCTGAATCCAGAATTTAGACATCAGAATAAAGCCATTATACTGATGGTTCGCTCCTCATTCCCTTCTAAAACTCAATTTAGTGCCTTCTGGTTGTTTCTTGAACAACAGCAGGACACCAAAGGAGAAAGTATAGTATGGAAACATACAAAAAACTATAAATATTTTTTTTTCATAATCAAACCTTGTGTTCCTACCCAATTGGACATTGAAACACTGTACGTAAATTACCTATGAAAACTCTCTTATTCTTCTTTTCTGCTTACATCTCCAGGGGAAAACCTTTCCTTCACAGACTGCATCACTTGTATTACACTATATTACTGTTCTGCTTGGGACCTCATAGTCACCCCTGTCATCAGAGAAGCTGAGTAATTCATGCAGCAACACGAAGAGCATCTGCCATGTGTGGTTTCCCTTTCCTCAAGAAGAGGATAATATATACAACATTATCTCTTTTATGGCATTACTACTGTTGTTTTTTTCAGGTGCACATGCTGAGTGATGTATCATAATTCTCATTCAGCACAGCACTTAAGCACATGTCTGAGTGCTCTGCTAAACTGAGTTCTATGTAGCAGTAAACTAAAAAGATTATAAACCGTATGAAGATCATTAAGGTGGGTCACGCTCCTTCCCACTAAATACTGATCAAAGTCTTTGAGCCATGATAAAATTGATCCATGGAGACAAACTGATATGGCATGTTCAATGTACACATTAGCCCCTCACATTAAATCAATCACTTCTGCATCTTCAAAGGCGTAATTTGCCATGGCTGAAGATTAAAACAAAACACCACCAAAAAAAATCTGCAGTATGGATTGGGATCATCTTCAGATTTATTTGACAACAATTTCCACTGGCCCTAAACCCACCCTTCTGCAATTCATTCACTTTCTAACCCTATTGTACTATTACAGCCTTAAAATAAGGCTTTAAACAAAACTGAATTTACAATTGTTGTAGACTCAGAAAGCTGCCTTTAAATGACACTCCTTTTCCTCCTCCACAGATGGACAACACTATTCAACTGACTCCTTTCAGTCCTTTAACTCCAGTCTCCTGCTTGTCTCTGCAATTAACCTGTATGCCATTTAATTACCAAGCTCGGCTGGTCACGGTACAGCTGTCCTCTGACATTGTGGGTTAGTGACTCTCATGCTCACTTTAAAACCATGTTAAAAATACTGCTTAAGCAAGGGAACCAATTAGTTACTAACCTGTCCCATTTGCATAGTCAATAAATAGTTGAGATTTTATTGATTGTGTAGCTTGCTGCTTCTGTATAGATTACAGCTCATTTTCATCACATCTTAAAATCGATGCAGTTGTTCTTGTATTTTTATTGAATGCATTCAGTGGTATTTCCTGCATTCTACAATGGGGGCACATGGTAAAAATATGTGTAAGCATTAGCAGAGTAGATGAATTAATAGCTGTGGAACTTCCTAGGTTGACTTACAGCCTCATTATTCTCTTTTCAAGCTGTATGAAGTTAATAGTGTAAAAGCCAGTAATCATTTAGTCTTAACACACAGTCTGGCATTTGGTTTGGAGTTAAGTATTTTATTCCCTCAAAAGTGAACCTCATAAAAAGGACAGAATAATCCTACATGCAAGCAATTGCAGTACATGGCATCAGGAGAATAAATCCTTTAAAAAACAGTGGAACAGCTGAAAGAGCAGCCCCAAAGCCTCCAGATTCACACAGCTATAAAAATACCACGTTACATGTCTATACACAAACAAATCATACCACTGTTCTAAGTTTTAACTCAAATTTTAAATGTAAGAGACATAAGTAAATGAAGAGTACTCAAGGAACTCATCAGTTAGAACACAATTTCACTCTCAGGTAACCTCTTTTATGTACAGAGCAGTTTGGGACAAAACTACCAAAACAGCCTTGCCCATAATCAGTACAAACACAGGCACCAAAACAAGTACTGGGTGTTCCACTGTCAAGAGACCATGCCAAGATCCCAGCACCCCACAGAGACGTGCATCACGCTGCGCTCCCCGCAGGCTCACAGACGTGGTTCTGACAGGCAGAGAGCAAAAGACGCACAAAGTGCTCCTACACTGCACCCACCACTTCAAGTTTGGTATTGATGAACTCTCCAGTCCTGGTATTTTAACAAGTTAAAAATTATAATTAACAACTACATATTTGAACTTCTTTTGAATAATCTTTGTTTGCGATGAGCAGGGAGTTAAGCCCCTTCCAACTTGAGGTATTCTACGATTCTATGATACTGCTTTGTATGGCCCAAAATAAGGCTTTGCTTTTTAAGAACATCTGACATGCAAGCTCCATGGAACAGAGGAAGCAGTACTATTCATATTGCTTTCTAGCAATTAATATATATAATAGTTTCACAACAAAGGCACAAGATTCTAGCAATACAGAAGATGAAACCATTGTCTTGAATCCTTTAGTTAGGCCCTTTGAATATGAAATAAAAATGTGAATGTTCATGATGCTAGTGTACACTGTTTATCCTTTCTAAGGTTCACATCTATCCAATCATAAAACCC
This sequence comes from Aviceda cuculoides, assembly GCA_035590195.1. Taxonomy (NCBI): domain Eukaryota; kingdom Metazoa; phylum Chordata; class Aves; order Accipitriformes; family Accipitridae; genus Aviceda; species Aviceda cuculoides. Next base: position 21,722,362 of record JAVJGG010000082.1, on the reverse strand, counting down.
CAGGAAAAAGACAAGAAAGCTCAATACACCACAGTTAATTTTTATAGATAATTTTGCGTTATTTTTCATGATGATAATCATACAGAAGGAATATTTAAAAATTGGTGTACTAGTTTTGTGCATATTAAAATTCAATTTCTCACTAAATTATATAGTTTATTTAGTTATCAATCCCACCTTGAATTCTATGGGCATCCCCCTACCAAATACTTCCAAAAACATGATCTGCTGTAATTACAGAGAGTTCTTCTCTCCTTATTGCCAAATACCTTTAGTAATCATTAGCTCCAGTGCAAAGACTGGGTAAAATGCCTCTGAGTCAGAAACGCATTATCTCTATTTTGTGTAGCTCAAGTGCAAGCAGAGAAATTCTACTCCCTTCAACTGCCAGCTACATCAATCTTTTCCCTCCTTTGTGTCACTAGCAAAAAACAGATTAGCATTCATTTCTACCTGTAAAAAACACCAAAATTCTAGCAATTGCATGGAGGAAATAGAAAAGATTGGCTTGTAATTACGCAGTGGTTTTAGAAGCTTGTGTTCAATTTCTGGTTTTCAACAGATTTCTGTTGCATGAAAAAAACAGTCTCAGATTCTCACCTATGAAATGGGCATGGTCATCTTTCTGCTTTCCATTTTGTTTTTTAAGCATGGAACATATTCCATGGAGCTTTTAGAGTATGGAAGCCCGACAGACAGTTTACTGTTGACAGGTGATTAAACTATGAAAGGAAAGTAATACAGAAACTAATCAAATTCTTTAAAGTGGTGTACCATGCAAGGGTAATCAAGCAAGCTGCTCAACCCTCTACAGAATTAGTGATGAAAGTTTATCATATATTGTCAACAAAAACAGGTTTAGAAAAAAACTGGTAAAAATGAAAAGCAGAGCATCAGCAGGAATAGCTGATTTTTGCCTACAAACTCTGATGTGCTCAAGTTTTACACTGACACTGTTCTAGTTAAAAGTTGGGTGTGGTACCAAAGTGCTAACTACATTATCAGTTTTTAAAATGGTTCCTGATCAAAGCAGATCCGAATACCTATCTTAAAAACAAAAATAGTGGATGCTTGGGATCAGTATATTTTTACAGAGGCATCACAATTCATCCCTTATCAATACTAATGTTCTTTGCAGACATTGGCAAACATATAGGTGTGATTCACTGAATTCAACATATTTAGATTAACAAACAGATTTTGACAAGATTCCACAAAGGTCATTAAAGGAACTACAGTATCATGACATATGAGGGAATGACCTCTCATGAGTTAACAACAAAAAGAAACCAAAAATGGGGAGTAACACAGGAAAACGACAGCAATCTTTGCTGTTTTGTTCAACAGTTACATAAGTAACCTAGAAAAGAGGATAAAAAGTAAGGTGACAGTTTATTGATGATAGAAATTATTCAGGATAATCAGAATAACGACAGACCACAAAGAGTGGTAGAAAAATTTTACATTATGGTGTGTCTAGGCAATAAAATGGCAGATGAAATTGAGGAATGGAAATTAATACACAGGGGAAAAATACAATAGGCTCTGCATGAGCTATTATCACCCCTGAAAGAGTTATTATGGATATTTCAATGAAAATATTAGCTCAAGGAATAGAAACAAAATGTCATTATCACATAAATCCATCCATAATGACAACACAAATACTGTACAATATTCCTTATCTCTCATCTCCAAAAGGACATGATAGAACTAAAAAAGACAAAGAAAAGTGTGACAAGATCACAGCTGTGGATCAACTTCTGAATGTGGACATTAACAGGCTACTGGGAAAAGAACTGATTGGGAGATGTATACAATAAAATTGTGTATAAAATCATACACGGTTTTAGTAAGTGAACATTTGGAAGTGAACGTGCTAAGTTTAGTTACCCTTCTACCACAAACTGGGGGTGCTGAGTCAACTTACCGCACAGAAGTTTTCTTCACTGATTGGGATTTTTTTGTCTGTTTAGAAATGGAACTGCTTTTCAGTATGATAGAAATTAAATTCTAGAATACATTAATAAATTCTATAATAAAATGGTTTTATTCCAAAAGCAGGAATGGCTTAAAAGCCAGTTAGATTAATACATAGAACGAGGGTTCATCTGGAGCTGTTAAACATGAAAGGCTTGGTGTTCAATTGTCAGTTCAGAATATCCCTAAATCACTGGCTGTTGCAGGGTTTTGTCCAGGAAGGCATCATGGTACTCTTTCTCTTCTTTCACATTTTTCCTTGATATTGCCTCCAATACATATCTGTAGTTGTTTCTTAGTAAGGCTGGTAGCACATATAGCCCAACAACAAGGTCCAACCAAAATGGAATAGAAACTGTAACCTTAATTTTGTGCGGGCGTTACTAAAGAAACCATAATATTTTTGCCAACATTCATTTTTTCCACCAGCCATTGTCCTCTATACTACTTCCCATCATTACCTTGCATCCATAGAAGTCTCATTATGGCTACTTATTCTATAGATCCTCAGAATATTCTCTGAGATAGGTGATTTCCTTGCAGTTTTCTCCAAAGCAGTATTATCTAATTAATTTTATGTTTTCCTAATCTCATGGCATAAAGAAAACAACAGCCAGCTTCACATGTTTTCTGTTATGTACTTTTCACATTTCCTCACCAATCTCCAGCTCATATAAGCTCAGTAAGTATCAGTGGAATAAAACCCACCATTCTGATGCTTGGCACCCTGCCCTATTTTGTCATGCCCTGTTACCTACTTCTCTGCCAAACTGACAGATTTTCCACATGCTTTATTGCAATAGTTGAGATCAGCAGAAGCACATGAGCTACACAAGTAGCAGGTACAAGATATTTTCATAAAGCCTGCTAGCTGTTGAATTCAATCTCATTCTCACTCTCACTGTCCTCCCAAATAGCACTATTTGATTGATCTTCAGAGCACACTGCAAAACCTAGTTGATTTCCCTAGCTGAGAGAGGATGGAGGAATTCTAGTTGGAAATCAAAGATATTAACTATATCTCCAGCTGCCAAATGGTGATTACAGGTTCATTATGAACTGGGGATAGTCACTGGGATAACCTACTTTTGAAGTATGTCAAGGAGCAGCTACAGCAAAGGAGGGGTACTGAAAATAGATATGAATGTAAACAAGAAAATTACCTTGTACATTAGTTTTCCTACCATTTACCAGTTCTTTCTCTTCCCTTCCCTTCATATAACCCATGGAGAACTGCAAATACTGTTTCAACCACATCTGCATCCTGCATCTACAGAGCAACTGGTGGCATGTGTCTCACTATAAGGGCACTCCAGCATTACAATGGAAGCAGGAATCACAAGCGAAGACCCAAGATCAAGATTAAAACCTCTGTTAGGCTTCTGCTACTGCATGGAGGAAGCAGCAGCCACCTTGAGTGAGAAACAAGGAACCACCAATTAGCGATAGGAGATGGAAGACAGCAGCAGAGACCGTTGCGTGGAGATGAAGGAAGGAACTGTCTAACTGAGTGGGGCAGACTGGGAAAGAGAGAAGAAAATTGGAAGGAGAAAGACCACTGCAAAGATACTGATAGAAGGGTCTGTGACCTTTCTTCTTGACAGATAACGGTTGGCAGATAAAATTTTGCATTTGCTATTATTTAATGTCTAGATTGTGATTACAGAGGGACAAGATCACTGCCCCATTTTACTGAGGGTAAAATTAATATAAATAATTGCAGTCCCTGCACATATAAGCAAAATGTTAACTTAAAAAAAATCATTATTTTTTTTAATGGTATTTTTAAAATACTTCTAAGATAGAAGACAAACTTTGGGTTACCAACTCTGGGATTCTTTGTGTCTTACTAAAGCATTAGAACTGAGATGTTTTCCTTCTTCAAAGAAAGCTCTGTTAAGACCTGCATATTCCTCTTCTCTCTTCTAAACAGACCAGTATTTGGCATGGTATATTTCCTTCAATCTTCTTAAAATATCCCTAGTCTCTTCAAAGAAGCAAATAAAACAGCCTGCCTAAATATGTCTAACTTTTCAAGCCAATCTTCCTAGTCTATAGAGTACTTTGAAATGTTCGTGCAGTCAAGCAGAGCTGTTTGCCACTGAATTTGTACTAAAAAGACAAAAGAGAATATGTCAATTTCAGATGTTCTAAGAAGTGTCACTGGAAAAAGAGAGACTTGTCTGCTGCAGCGCAGAGCTATGCTAGGCTGTGGGAACACAGTGGGGAGAAAAAACTGGGACAAAACAAAACAAAATGTTGCAGCACAGAATAGCTTCCAGCTGTGCACCACAGGGAATAACTTAATGCACTCTATCCACAATGTAGATGAAGAGTTTTATACAACTAGAAAATAAGCCAAATTTGAAGAAATAGCCGTCCAGACACAACAGAGCTTGCAGACTGAAAAAAAATTGACACTAAGCCCATTTGTCGAGAGGAAAACAAAACTGGAAAACAAGTATTTTAGTCCCTTTTTATGTCAGTTCCCCTAAACCACTATGCATTATAGTACTTTTCAGTAGTCATTCTTTTTTCCTTTTGAAGGACATGGAAAGGTGGTTTTCAATGTTTGGTGGTAAAGGTGGGTTACTTTTATCTTCAGGTAGTTTTCTCTCTTTGTACCAAGTAACGTTACATACATCCTCCTGCATATTTAACTTCAACACAAAAGACACAGTACAAAAACCTAACCTGAAGAAGCTTGATAGCAAAGCTAACTATAATCCTTACCAAGTAACAGATGCATCTGAAAAAGTGTGTATCTAGTAATATTACCTTGCCTCTCCACAGCTTACAGCATACAAAATCTATATGGAATTTGCTGATTTTAATAGCAAAACATGCTCAGTTTTGCAGATTGGGAGACGGAGTGAAAAAATTGCTATTGGCTTACCCCAATATTATATTGTATAAAATATATAAGCATTTGCCTAGCTTTGTAATGAACTTCTTTTTTCCTAGAGCTGTCACAGAAGGTTGTTTTGTAAAGCAGAACAGAAAAAATATAGGTGAAGATGGAATCCTGTCTCCTTAACATCCATGGCAGAACTCCCGCTGAATCAAAAATCCAACGCACAAAGATTTAATGGACATCTCATCTTCAGGGGTATTTACATGCCTCTGACATGAGCCAGGCACCCACTGATTTTCAAATATACATCTGTATTCTGGCACCAATTTTAAAGTGCAAAATCCTAGTTGTACAAATACCTTATCCATAGAAGGAGTGCACTATGCATGAAGAAGCAAGCAGCACTCTTTACAGTTATTTCCTTGTATTTTTTAGCCACATGACCTTCATTAAAACCTTTGCAATGCAGTAGTATGGTCCTGGTCAGCCAAGCAGGCCTAACGAGAAAAAGTAAAAGGACCTCCGTGAGACAACACTGATCTACTGCAAACAGGAATTCTCCCAAGTCATGTTATCTTCTGTTCTTCAATAGCACACATCAATTTACAACTTTCCCAAATTGCATGATATAGCTAAAAAGGTCCATGTTTGTGCAGTTCCCACGTCTGCATATCCATGTCTCCATATTCAGAAGACACTGTAGGTTTGGTTCCCCCCACTGATGCACTTCCCTCAGTTGCAAAGAGAGGGTGAGAGAGAGACCTGTATTTGTCTATCCCAGTTCCATCCCACTGAAGGAGGAAAAAGAAAAAAAAAAAAGAAAAAAAAAAAAGGATTATGACACTGAATAAAAGTGTAAAAAAATGTAAAAAAATGAAATCAGAATTTCTCAAAGTTAGAATAGAGTCTGGGAAAACTGGAGCCTCCAGATGCAATATACTGCTGACTTTGGTCTTGAGAAAGCTATTGTTTTAAGAAAAAAAACCCTGCTATACATTGTCATGGACACTGCAGAATATGAAGCTTATTACTATTTTTGCAATAACTTCAAAATGAACGTCCATTGAAACCACACTGCAGAATCAGAATTAGTTATTGTGCCCTTGAGTCTCCAACGCTGTCAACTTAGAAAGACTGAGATGTTTGCTGTGTTCTTTTACAAGAGGCAACAAAAGACATGTTATGGAGGCTAATAAAAGTCATCCACCTACTCATCATCATCTACACTGACAAAAAAATTCAAACTGAGTTTGACATTATGAAACTAAAGAGCAAATGGAAAAACTGATCTTACGGTATGTAAGAGATTCAGTGCACTTACTTTTACCCTGAGGATTCAGATGAAAATAGTTTAAAGTATGTTTCTCTCAACTGATGAGCTTGAATAAATATTAAGTTCAATTCTCATTCTTTGAACTTATTTATTTCTTGCTGTTCTGCTATAATGCTTTACATACATATTCTGTGTGTAAGGATTCTAAACGTTTTAACATTCTGGTAAAATGTGAGACCACCAATTAGCAATTTCAATGTGGAGTTCTTAACATTGTCTTCAGAGAATTAAAGAATCATTGAGGCTGGAAGGGACCTCTTACCTAGCCCAAATCTCTGCTCAAGTAGAATCACTAGAGCAGATTGCCCAGGACTGTGCAGCTGAATTTTCAGTATCTCTAAGGATACAGACTCCACAGCCTCTCTGGGCAACATATTCCGCTGCTTGACCACCCTCACAGTAAAAAAAGTGTTTTCTTATGTTTAAATGGAATTTTCTGTATAGCAATTTGTGCCCATTACCTCTTGTCCTGTCACTGGATACTACTGAGAAAAGTTTAGCTGTATCTTCTGTATTACCTCCCAACACACACATATTTATATATGTTGATAAAATCTCCCTGAGACTTCTCTTCTGAAGGCTAAGCAATCCCAACCCTCTCAGCCTCTACTTGTAGGACAGATGTTCCCAGCCATTTCCTGGATTTGCTCTGACATGTCCACATCTCTCTTGTACTGAGGAGCCCAGAACTGGACACAGCTCTCCAGGTGTTTTCTCATCACTGCTGAGCAGACAGGGAATGATCGCCTCCCTCAGCCTGCTGGTGACACTCTAATGCAGCCCATTTGCCTTTTTTGCCACATCACTGGCTCATGCTCAACTTGTTGTCCACCAGGACACCCAGGTCCTCCTCTGCAAAGCTGCTTTCCAGCCATTTGCCTCCAGTCTGTTTTGGTGCATGGGGCTGTTCCTCCCCAGGTGCGGGACTTTGCGCTTCCCTTTGCTGACCTTCATGAGGTTCTTGTTATTCCACTTTTCCAGCCTGCCAAGATCCCTCTGGATGGCAGCACAGCCCTCTGGCACATCAGCCACTCTGTCCAATTTTGTATTGGCTGCAAACTTGTCGAGGGTGCACTCTGCCCCATCACCCAGGTCATTAACAAAGACGTTATACAGTGTTGGCCCCAGTATTGACCCCTGGGGTACATCACTAGTGACCTGCCTCCAGATGGACTTTGTGCCACTGATCACAACTGTCTGAGCCTATCCATTCAGTTTTCAATCTACCTTGCTGTTCACTTATCTAACCCATATTTCATCAGCTTTTCTAAGAGGATGTTATGGAGACAGCATGAAAAGCCTTAACAAAGCTAAGATAAATAGCATCCACTCTTCTCCCTTCATCCACCAAGCCACCTCACCGTAGAAAGCTATCAGGTTGGCTAAGCACAATTTCCCCTCCATAAATCCACGCTGGTCTTAAAACCAACATTTTATCGCCACACACCATTTACATTTACCATTTTATGTGTATGGGTTACTTAAACCCAAGCTATATAACACCCTATTAAAATGAGAGCTAAGTTGCTCTCCTTGAATAATACTGTAAGGCCTTACACCTTTGATCTGTTCAGTTTCAATGCATATAAACCACAATTAGCAAGCTCAAGGCCCTCACTGATTACAGCACTGAAGGCAGAATGCAAAACCTATTTTTCACAACTCAAACAGACTCCCAGCTTTCCATAGAACAGAACAGGTTATCTCTATTTCATTTCCATACAGTCAATATTGTGAGGCACAAATTAGCTGAATAACTGAGAAATGTTGCCAAAAAAGTGCTTAATAAACTGCAAAATTAAATTGTGTATTTGTGTAGTAATACAGATTGCTGTTTGCTCTGCATTGAGTCAAGAAACTCTTCAGTGACCTATAAGACCATGGAAGAATATTGTGAACATTCTGCATCAATTTTACTGTATCATTATGTTCTGGTACATCGCAACAGTTGTATGTTACATGCATTTGTTCACCATAGACTTTGCAACAAAAGGGCTACTAAATACACATATTTATAAGTGCTGTAATAGTGTATTTATATATTTATAAGTCATATATATATATGTAAGATATACAGATACACAAATATAGTAGTGCATCTGTATCTGTAGTCACAGTAGTATGAGTGTCTAAAATTCTTCCTATTTCATAAAGAGAATAGAACATGTGCATGATTTCAGTATATTTTTAAGATATATCCTGTGAGAAAGAATATTTAAATAATATTTAATAATGTTTATTTTCTCCATGAGAAAAACAGCTCAATAATTTCCCTCTCTTACACACATTCTGTCCCCTAACTTGAACTGTGACTGAATAGAAGGATCAAATGAGGTCTGAGCAGATGGCTGTCAGCAAACCAGTGACATCGTACCATGGTTTAGAATTAGAAACAAAATGTGCAACCTGGTATACAGTTTGTGCTTGTAACTGCCAAAGACATCTGGCTTAGAATATAAGCCAGCCTGAACATCCCTACACGTATTTACTTTATCATTCATGAAAATTAAATTATATCAGTATCTCTTAATACTTGTCTGGTAAAGCTGTGCCTATCTGTATTAGTGGAAACCCTCATTTTCTTCTTTATAAAAGTGGACTGAGAGCTGTCACAGATGTCACATCTTTACATTCCATTAAAATCAGTCAGAACTGCATACAGATGAATCCCTGCATGTTGCTTTAAAAATGCATGGGATGACACATCAAGGAAAGGAATCCTTCAGGTCTTCCAATAGCATTTTAATGAGCTTCGGTGGTACTACTGTCACTAGTATGACATTTATTTGCATGATTAAAGGTTTTCGCAATGGACTCTCAGCTGGAGAACAAACGGTTTGTTTTTCGGAATCTGAAGCAAATACACATCTCTTGGGTTTTCCTTTGGCTGGCCTCACTGTTCTGAAAGTTAGGAAAATGCCAAAAAAGAAAGGGTTTTGGGTCCCCCACATTTGTGTATAGCAACAGCTTTTTATGCAGCTTTTTTGATTAACAGAAGTTGCTTTCAGTCATTCTATGTGGTAGACTGCTCAGTTCGCAGAGACCTTAACTTCTATACTTTTTAATTCTACACAAACTGTCCACTGAAGCACACAATTCCACATTACACAATGAGACTTTCAGCAATAGTATTGACAAGACATAGCTGATTGGCATCCATACAAAAAAAAATATTTGAAATATAAGGTCTTTGTAGACTTACCAAGTTGATAACATTTACGGGCATACCTGTAAGTACTATAGCAATTGGCTGCAATATTTAAAACTAATTCTAAAGCTGTAGTGTTGTCAATCATTTACTGGCCCCGGAAAGAGGAAGAGAAGGAGAGGCACAAAAAAACCACAGAGCTAGATGGGTTAGAAGAGTGACAGGTTTAACTGCCTGTAACTATAACACCTAATAGAGCTGGCTGATAAAGGCACCTATTAATGCTTTCCAGGTAACAGTAATACACTTGATTATCAATTCCACGGAGTCTAGTTACTAAGAGACGTAGAACTGAAGAGAATGATTTCTTGATCAGTGAAAAATTGGAAGAACAGAGGAATGAGAATAGGTACTGAGACCTAAAATAGGCAGGAAATGTAATTTTACAGATAGGCAGCAATGAAATGCATCACTCCTTTTATGCAGAATTGGGGGGATTCTGATACATGAGATGGGGCAGGTGGTGGGGCAGGAGGACCTCCTTTTAAGGATAAAGAGAACAAGGGACTAGACACAGTCTTTGTCAAGAGAGAAAGGGTAAAACCAGGAAGTTCCTGCAAGGAAGAAAAGAGAGACCCTTTTATAAGGGAAAAGGATAAAAGAACACTCAGAAGATGTATCACGTTTAGAGGTTTGGTGAACCCTAAATGCAGCGGAAAGGGTGATGAAGAGAACAGCAGTCGTGGTGGCCCTTCTGCTTTTGAAACCCGAAACACCTGATGCGGGGAAGCAGGAAGGCAAGGAGAGCACCAGACAATCCAGGTGTGTGGGGTGGTGACACCTGGAGACGCTCTGTATCACTCGCGTCAGGGCGCAGGGTCAGAAAGGCAGTAGGTGAAGCGGTAGCAGTAGAGCACAGAGGGATCTCGAGCTGAAAACAGAATAGCAGTATGCACATTTAGCAATAAGAGGCAAAAAGTTGGGTAACAAAGAACAGCCCTAAAACAAGTCAAAGACTGTTCACAAAGTGAGGAAAGATGAGGGGAAAGTTTTACACAATAAATTTGGGGGGAACACATAATACGCTCTAGTTACTAAGAATTACAAACACTGTAATCTTCTTCTTACATCCAGGAAAAAAAAAAAGTCTTTTTCTATGAAGGACGACAGAAGCCATCACTCTAATGCCAAAAAACAAATTGCAAGGTAGACCTAGTATAATTTCTACAGGGACAATGCGACAGACAGAATTTCCTTCAGGGTAAAGGAAAAGGCTTCCAACTGTGCAATGGCCATTGTAGAATCAGCAATGAACAAAAAGCCTGAAGCCACATCTCTCCGCTGGAAAGTTTTCATTTTAAAATTTTGTTTGTATATTCTATTAGAGAAAGAAACATCTATCCTTCCCTAGTTACTTCCCTAACTAGTTTCTGCAAAACTATCATTTTGAAGGTAAGGTGCAGAGTTGTATCTACAAACACATCTCGCTTTTATTATGCACGAATACAGTGTATCCTCTCCTTAAATTCCCACACCTAATTCTGAGTCTAAGGGAACTTCTTTGACATTGCTATTAAATCCCCAGATTGAAATTCCTTAAAAAAGTTAGCAATCAGTGCCAAGTCCCCCTTCTTCTAGGATAACCTAATAATACAAATACTGTCTTTGAACCTTCATGCAATCTACAACTACACATAATTATTAATTAGTCTTTGCTTTCTTTGAGATGTTACACAGAGGAGTTGAAAGATTCTGCAAAGAATATATAAATTCATTCCCTCCGAGAGATTCATGTTTGAAAATCTTTTCAATATGGGACCTTTTTCACAATGACATTACTATTATAATGTGTTGTTAAAGGGGAGAATACTGTAAGTATATACTTACTTTAATCTATACTTGAATATAGGTTTCCCAGGGAACCTGTTAAAAGTTGGGTATAAAGTAGCCATTTTAATGTAGTCTATGTCTTAACTTTGTAAACTTCAAATGCTGATCCTTAAATCTGCCTAGTGTCTTTTTCATATAACTACGATTACTTCAGTGCTGCAGACAATTCCTCTCAGCGTTAACTAACATAGAATGTAACTGGTTTTCTACTCCATATGTATTAACAGTTAATTTGGCATCTTGGCACTGCATTCAGCTGTTCCTAGACTAGGACCAGGGCAAAGCCACTTGAAATTTGCTAAAATTCTCAGGCAGCTATCAACACATGAGCAGGGACCATGGGGACTTTGTATCACAGTAGGGAGCAGCACCATATTTTCTACCCTATAAATCTTATAGCCCTGCCTGAAAGTGCTCTTATTTATGAGTTTTTATCCATTCATTGAAAAAAATTAAAGCTCATATGCCAGACAATTATTAAATTCGTAAGACAGTGGAGATCAGTTTAATATCCTGTAACAGGAAATTTTCTTTCACTAGAAACAGAGAAGCTATCCAGTTATTGGAAAGATAACAGAAATACACGATTAACTCTTCATATTATAAAAGAACCCCCTGGGTCATCTTCAGCCAACTACTCAACTCAAATTAGAACTACTCACAAATATTCCTCACAGGTTTCTGCTCACCTGCATGCCCACTTGTCATATAGTCAATATTTGAGTGATATAGTGCACATGGGTTGGTAGACAGGGTTTCTGTGGTAGTAGTTGCTCGCTGTAAAATGATATTGCTGGGCTTTATCCTTTCTTAAATAATGGTTCAATTGTGCTGTCAATGCGGTTGAGATCAAAGAAAAGTACCCCTGCTGTCATGTAGCAGAATTTCATGTTCTGTTCACCCTATTTTCACAGGCTGCTCATACTTGATCCATCTTGCTCCACGGCTTGACTAAAACATATAATATATTAATATTCATTTTAGAGTTTTCTGTTCTTTGAGTCTATCTGTGTTTTAACCCTTCTTTCCTATTTTAATTGGATTCTACTGCTTATTTTTATCACACGGTTGATCTCAAGTGAGCGGGAGAGAGAGAGCAAACAATCTTTTACTGTCCCACATGGGATTATAATCTCTATATACAGACTAGATTTGAGTTCTTATGCTCTCACCTGAAAGAAGGCTAACAGAGTAATCTCCTGTATAGTGTAGCTCCTGCAAAGTGACAAAACTCCCAAGACAGTCCTACAAGTACCTGAACTTCTCATTTCAGGGTGACTTGGTATTAAAAAGCCAATGCTAAAAGCATGGCTCCATCTCCTCAGACTCCTGTGAGCTTTTATTTAGAACACTTAAATGCTTAGCTTTAATCTCATTCTCATTCCCCTCCTTTTTTCCTCTAGCCGGTTTTGCATTCAAGCATCACAGTCAACTATTTCCTGTGATGCTATACAAACAGAAGTTCACTTTGTTCAAGCACAAGGTGATCACATGCTATTACACCAGTATATTGGTTCTGGTTTTTTAGGTGTGGGGGAAGGGAACTTTAAATATTTGTAAAAATATTTGCTTTTAATTGCAAGACGTTGCAGTACGTTGTAACTATTCCATGAAAAATTATTTGCCCTCACTTTCAAATGACTAACTTTCACGCTGCCTCTCCTGGATTGTACACTCAGTACCACCCTTGAACCTGCTCAGTTGGTGGTTTTGTGGATGCTTCCATCTTTGTAAGACTGAAGAGGCAAGTGCTCCTGCTGGATGCACTCCCTCCTGAATAGAGGCAGTATTATTTTGTCACTGGCATTATCAACTTTAAGGAGAGGTCTGGGTAATGCAGGCAGCAAGCAGGTATGTTCAAGACAGACTGGTTCATGCAAAAACTGCTGTCATGGAGGTACAGGTACATGCTGTTCATGTCTCTGACTTGGGTTATCTCCCAGTCTCCTGAGCTCACTACACTGGAGTCAAACTTGCAATAACTCCCAGCTGACAAAATCTGCAATCAAAGACAACTGAAAGGCACATCTTTAAAACTGAAACCAAACCAAACCAAAAGAGAAAAAAACGCAGGTGTTTGCTGTTTAGAGCAATTCTTGTCAGATAAAAGATTCCTTGCTCATAAGACAAAGGCCCAGTAAGTTTTATCATATTACTTCTATCTACATTCTCCTTGGAGTACACAAGGAAGGGCATTGAAGTTCACATGTTATACACACATTCATGATATTGATTATGTACACGCACACAATTTATCTTAAATGTTCTGATTTTAGATGATTGTTAAATTGATGAGACTATGGATAAAGTAAAATCCAAAACAGTGTTACTGAAGAAGTCAGCAACTGTGCAACAAGTTCTTAGCAGTATGTTTTGAAAATCTTAACACAAGGATTATAATCTGCCCCTGACTGTACCTACATCCTATCCTGTGCACGTGAGGCTCAGGTCCTGGCCATAGAAGCCCTCTTCCCCGCTCCCCGCAGCTGCCATTCCTGCTGGGGTCCCAGTGGCCGAGGGCAGCTTCTCATGATAATACCACTCTGCAATAGAATGGGAAGTAAAATTGCAACAGTCTGGTTTAAGAACAATTTCCTCTGCCATCTAGGTCTCAAGAACCATTTCCCTAAGCTTTTGTTCAGTTCTTACCAGACTATATACCAATATGGGAGTTCTTTTCAACATTGTAATTTCACTCTCTTTTCTTTTTTTTAGTGCTACAAACTACTATGCTCTCAGCCTTCTTGGTTCTAAAAACTAAAAAGTCTGAATGACCAGAAGGCTTTACTATGGACAAGGCACTGAAATAACACAGGCATAAAAGTGTAAAATAAAATATCCATTTACCAAAGTCCTTACACATAGGAAGAGAAAGGAAAGTTTTGTAAGTGGAACAATTTATGAAAATGGGAATACGCAATTATGAAGAGATACAAAGTATATATATGAACCAAAAATCTGTAAGATAAACCTTTGAACTGCCAATACCTACACAAAAAGGCTTTGAAGATAGGGAATCTGAGGGGTGTTCCTGCAAGTTAAAAAGATCCATTGGTTTTAACTGGAGGAACTCACATCTACATTATATAGATAACACAAGGTGCCAGCAACGTAACTGCAGAAACTTTACATATGTTTTTCTTACACAATTTCCATGTTACTGTTTTTTTCATTTTCATTTTTACTATAAGCTTGCTTTTAAGAGCATAACATTTCTTTCCATTTGAGCATTGTACTTCTAAACAAAAACAAAACAAAACCCATGAATTTCTTTCATGTGGTGTTCCATAAAGAATGGGATTTGCTTCCCTCAGTTTCTGTTACTTTTATGGGGTTTGAGTTAAAAGAAATGGAAATAGCTTTTACAAATTCCTCTGCCACAAAGTATACGCATATGAATCAATCACATTAATGTCTGGAAGGCAAAATAGCAAAGTTCCGCTTCCAACTCTATCACTGGTTTATTGCAAGACCCACATTAAATCTCTATTTCCACATCTGTAAAATGGAGATAATACCTGCTTTATAAAAAATATGGAAATTATGTTGGAAGAAAAAGTCAAGAGGTAAAAAAATTAAATATATTTACATATGTACTTTCTTCCTGATGTGGCAATATCTAAATGTATCTCTTACTACTTGCAATAAACAGAGCAAAAATGTACCTTTCTTTTTTGACGCAGGAGACATAGGTAGGTCAAAGGGCACCTTTTATTCTGGAAAAACACTACATATCTGGTTAGGGGAGAGCAAGCACACATGTACATACACACCTAAGTAAATGAGAGTAGACCACCCCAAGACACTTTTCATGCAGCGTTCTTTTAAACCTAATGATTGCAATCTGACAAGGTCCTTCATTTTCTTTTTAAGCATAGGAAATCCTCTGTCTGTGTCCCCAGCATTATCACTGGAAAAAGATAATACTGACTCCAATTCCCCTTGTAAAAGAACTTTGAGATCTACAGATTGATTCACTAGGTATTTTACAATTTCTTTGAATTCTCTTTGTGGGGATATTGCCACACCAGCACCTAATATTTAACAGACACTTAGGTATCATGGTGCTGAGTGCAGAAAAAATTACTAGAAAATTTCAGTAAAAACTGTGCTAAATTAAGACAGCAAGAAAACCAATAGGAGGCTCTTACATAGTTCTGAAATCTTTCACACCTCTTCTCTGTTAAGTACCAGGGACATAATGTCTCTTTTCACCACCCAGCACAGAACCAAGTTAAATCTACATGCATAATTCCACAATATATTTTGATATAACTTATGCTCTGTGTGTGCTGGGGAAAGCATCAGCTACTTAAAACAGTCAGTCAAATAAATTTAGTAACTCCAAGTAGCAGATAACAGAAGCAAAGTACTGATAGACCAACACAACACAATGCTGATGACTCCAAGTTTACTCATCACAGTTAAGGAGCAATACCGTGTATCAGATTTTTATTTAATTCTACATTCTAACCTAAATCCATTAAGAATGTGTAGGTGCTGGTGTCCATTCCTAAACATCTCTTACATGACAGAGAAACAATGATCTCTGCGAGGAGCTACCTTAAAATATGTAAACACCTTTGTGTAAGTCGCTTTAATTGTGAGTACCACATGGAATTCAAATTGTGTATATATGGACATGCAGTTGCTCCAGGAACCTGAAACACATGCAACTGAAACAGAATTCAGCTAAACCAGAAATGTGGAGAAAATAATGCATTTTGACAATTTCTCATTCTGATACAGTCTCAGGAAGGGTATGTTTAAATTGGAAGAATGGGTCAAAATTTAGGTGCTATGGGTCAGAATTTAGGTGCTATGTCTTAACTGGGCCTTGTTTAAAACTGGTAAAATGCCAAGGTAGGGTCTGAATTCTTTGCATCTTAGTGTCAGAAATCTACTGGTGCCAGCTACCAGAAGTCAGATGAAGTCAGCCAAAGTCAGAGACACATGCCAGAGACAAATGTTTTTTCATTTGGTCAGAACTGCCTAGTCTAACTACTACCCTCATTCTTGTTACAGTTACTGTGATGTAAATGGTTTCAGAACCTACACAGAGGGCCCTCAAAATGAACTTCAGACAAGCTAAGTATTTCAAAGGCTTCATCAATATGTAATCAGAATACTATGTCATGTCCATTTATGGATAACAACATAGTATTTCTGTTACAAATTAGTTATATTAAAAATATAGTTAATATTATATAGTTATATAGACAGTAGTTAATTTAGATATATTAAAATATAGTTCATCATAAATGATAGTATTCATTTGAAAACAGGGTTGTTAATAACAATGCAGACCAGCATATCTGGTAAACACTCCAGATGCAAACCCAGCCTAAGATGACAGATTATTACCATCTGTGGTATTTACTTGAATCAAATGTGAATCCTTACAATTAGAATGATGTGAAAGACAGACATTTGCATTAAAGCTGGAAGAGTTGGATCCTTCCTTGGTAAGAAAAAAGAAAGAAGTCTTCAGCAGAAAACATCTGGAAAACAAGAGTCTGAGGTAAACAAGGAGTCGTGAATATGCTAAGTTGCAAGAACACAGGAAGGGGCAGTGGCCACAGACCATAGAATCATAGAATGGTTTGGATTAGAAGGGATCTTAGAGATTTCAGCTTCAGATGTTCAAACTGGAGACCAAGAAAAACTACTCTTGATGAGTAGTATAGCACTGGAACAACTTTCTAGAGCGACTGTGAAATCTCTGTGCTAGGCTGTTTTTAAGACTTGGCTAGACAAAGTCACAGCTAAAACTGTAATATTCTAATAATATTCTATTCTAATAAACTAATTCTGTACAGGTCATATTAAGGCTTTGAACCTCAGAAGGTTAGATTCCAGTGGTCACTTCCCACCAATATTTCTATGAATAACAACTGGGAGAGAACACAGAAAAATAAAGAATACAAAGAGGAAATATTCAAAAAGGCACAGATTTTTTTTAAAAAACAAACCCCAAAACAACAAAAAACCCCTTCCAGATTCACCTACAATTTTTTAGCTTATGGCAAATTTTAATGGCATATTTTTTATAAACATGATATTAAAAAAATGATTGATTGCATGAGGAACTGTCAATTCATACCTCTTTCATCCAGATCATACATTTGGAATTACAATCCTCCTCCTTTCTTGGGGGGGGGGGGGGGGGGGGGGGGGGGG
>JAVJGG010000082.1:21628535-21704877 GCA_035590195.1 Aviceda cuculoides | reverse complement strand
GGGGCAGGGGGAAATGAACAGTGTATCTCCTAAGCAGATGTTGTTCTGTTGTCATCAGAAAGAATACAGAATAAGAAGGCAAACTCTTCTGTCTGTTTCTCCTCAGAATGGTTCAAGATTCAGCTTGAGTAATTACTTACTGACTGAACTTGAAGTGACTTTTCAAAACATCTTGTTTCAAATAATGTATTTCCTTGCTTGGCCAGACTTTATTTTAGGATTACTGTTTTATTCCGTGGTTTCCAAGATTCTCCCTCATTATGCAGCTATATCCATCATCAACAAAATGTTCAGCTTTATGTCAAGATCAGTTATGTTTTACTTAACTGAGGAAAAGCAAAGTGGCAGCCTTCTTAGTGATCTTTTATTTTGCATGATTCATGTCTCTACTCAAGTTAGCACATAGTTTCCCAGCTGCCTTAAATCAATCTTGAGCATGTCCTGCCACTGAAAACACCAGATTCCCCTTCTGCCCACTTCCACACATTTTTTATCATGTTTTTGTCAACTGTGGAAATTGTTTGGCTGCACAGTAAGTTGGAATTACACATGCACCTGAGGAAAAAATGAGTATCTGATAAGGACAGTGACCTAACTCATGATACCACCACTTCTAGCAGCAGGAATGGCATCTCATTTACCTCAGGTGGGTGGTTGACACTACCACCTAAGTAGTGTAGGCTTGCACTCTTTCCTTTTCCTTGCTGTGACTATAGCCCTCAGTATTTAATCTATGAAGGCTTTAAAAAAAAATTGAGAAAGAAAAGACCAGGCTTAAAATTAAGATGCAATTTCGGTTTGACACAGAGTTGCTGGTTCCAAACAGAGTGTACTCTCTACAGACTGACTGTAACACCTCTACCCAAATACCTCCATCTTTAGCTTCTGCAGTTCTCTGGTAATCTTGATAATATCCAACCACATAAATAAGAATTCAGTTAAAACTGGAGCTCTAAAAGCTGAAGAACATTATCTTGATTCCTAGTGAGACTTTTTGCTTGCTCGAAGACAGTAAAGCAAAATGCTTTAAGAGACTGAATGGTGAACTGGACATAGCACAAAAGAATTTCTCCTCATTTATATATAGAATAGCTATCAGATAAAGACTAATCATATAAAAGCTGGTTAAGTCATGGGACTAAAAAGATAAAATTACTTTGGAGACATACAAAAGGGGCGTGGGAATGGAAGGCAACTGAAATATAAAAAATTTGAAGATTATTTTCCACATCTGAGGTCTTTTCAAACATTCCCGCAGGCAAGTGGCAAGGGTGAAGACCTTTAAATAAGTAACAGAGATTTAGGGAGTAGCTTGTCACCAAAATGATGAATGTAGTTAGTTAAAGTTATTCTTAAGGAAGAGTCTTTTTATGCCTTAGGATTTGTAGACTTGGCTAATAAGAGAACAATTAAGTGGCAGAACAATAGCTATCCAGGAAGGATGTAACATTAGCAAGAACAGAAGTGGTCTCACAGAAAACTAAATAAGGCACTTCTGAACATATACTAGTACAAAGTATCACCTTCCTACCAAACAAAACTAATAAAAAAGAAAACCTGGTACAATTTTATCTGGAGTCATTAGATGTGGGACTTTTTCTACACTTTATGAACATATGACTATTAGCTTCTCCAAAAAGCACAGCATGAGATTGGTCTCTGGAGGTTTCCTCCAGCCAAAGGGGTTTGGTTTTGTTTCTTTAAACAAAGTAGCATAACAAGCTCTTACTCAACAACATTCCTTTCTCAATTCCTGCAAACATACAAAGACTCCAACAGAACCATTAATATTTTGACTTCATTTGTGACCTTCTAGCAACAACACTCATATTCAAGATAGAGAAGACAGATATGGTCCTTAGTTACTCTCCAAGCTTCTGAAAAATCTCTGCAATTTCATCAGAAAGAGTAACTCCGATATAGAAATTATTTGATCACATAAAATCCTTACATATTCGAAGCAAACATATGGTAAGGAATTACACAAAGCAATACGTTTTCGCTTAATCTGAGCTGAGAATTTAAAGGTCAAAAAAATACTTCTTGTTAGTTGGCCTTGGTGAATTCTGATTTTTCCTCATGCCCATGTAACACAGCCTAGAAGAATTTTACAGATTTTGATATACATATCAAGACTCCATGTATGTACCTAGATAGCTTAGTCAATGGGTGTATGCTGTTTCTAATTTAACATTAAAAATTATCCAGCTATAAAGAGACATATCTTTTAAACAAACTTCCTCAGTAACTAGTTTAAATCTTATTTACTGTTGTTGCTATCCTGTTCATGACTAATAAACCTGTAATAATCCTGAACACTTGTCAGCCAGACAGTGCTGCTGAGTAACACTGAAACACAGTGCCACAAACTGGAATCAATTTTGTCTCCTTCACCGTCACACTCAGGAAAGCAAAACAACTGCAGCATTTTTAATATTACTTTTAGTATCCTGCATAAACATAGGTGGGAGACAAAACCTTACTGTATAATCAAGAAAACACTTCCTACCATAATTACAGTTGCTAGAGCTACACATTTGACGAGATTTGTAGGGAAGCTACAGCAAATGTCTTCCTCTGAAGGCTGAATGCAACTGATCGGCAGTGAGATGAACACAGAACATACAAAACGTTCTTGAAAATGGTGTCTTGAGTTTCATTAAGTTCTAGAGCATGTTCACTTGCAATCCGAAGCCAGCTACAAATGAGTTTTATCTTAGGATCAAAACTATTTTTTCCTAAGTTAACTCTTTGTGCTTCAAGGCTTTCCTTGAACTGCACCAACAGACACTGAGAAATAAAAGTCCACGTAAGCAATGATTCTGTGTCTAACAAAACCATCGTTCACAATACTAAATATCTAATAATGCAAGATTGATGTAGCTAAACTTATCTTTGCTGAACTTCACTTTAAAGTTGTTTTAGTTATTCTAATTCAGTAAGAAGTGTTGCAGAAAAAGTTAGTCAAAACTTGGAGCTAGCAGTTTAAACATTAATAATAGCTAGAGTAGACAAAGCTAGCAGCTTAAACAGTAATAGCGAGAGTGGACAAAGCCTATAGATCATAGTATATGAACTGTAACAACCATATTGCAACATGCCGAATAGCTAACCGCAGAATCAGCCAAAACCAACCTGGGAGGATGTGATATTGTATAAGATGACCACTTAGCAACCGCTTAGTAATGAAACAGCAAACAAATCAAACCAATAAAAAGCAAGAAGACCCCAGACCTTAATATCACTATTGGTCCAAATTACCACCTGAGGGGTGGGGAACTTAGATTGCAAGGGTATAATTGCCCAGAGATTTCTTTGTTCAGGGTCCCTATTTGGAAGCACCCAGTGCAAGCTGTAGCGCTATTAATAAAAAGTACTTTCATAAAGGAACCTATATTTCACCTTATGTGGAAAACTAGAGTTGAACCCTGCTATGGTAGCTGGTATGTGTAATTTCCATAATAGAAGAGAGGAAAAAAATTGATTTCTTAAAGTTACGTATTCCCCTGAAACTGAAACCAGAAGCATGCAACTCTTAATTTATTTAACTGGTGCTTTGATCTTCCAAATAAAACACATTAAAATAACAATTGTTATATTCCTGACAATAAAATATTACGATTAATAGAAAACCTTTTCTAAAATCCTAAAGATTTTCATGGAATGACCAAAATTTGTACTGCTAATTTGCGATACATTATGTGGTCAGAGTCATTAAGGGGTGTTAAACAGCCTAGCTCTGTAGCTAGGCATTCTCTCAAAGGCCTTCAACCTTGTTAGCAATCAGACTTTATTGTTCAGCTTGTCAGTCTTGGACTCTGTGGGGACCCAGAAACCAGTCAGTCAAGACTGCACTATAAATATGTAAATCTAAACAAACTAATAAGCCATGCAAATTTTCACTTTTTTTTTTTTTCCTTAAAGCTCTAGCATTATTTTGATGAAAGGCATTGTCCAAAGAGACTAGAAACCAACCTCTCCAACTGACAGAACCTACCACATCTCGCTGTCCATTTCCTCGGCAGATGCAGCAGCAGACCTGGCCACTCAACTGCAAGAACTTCATCATTTGCCATATCCAAACCATCTCCTCCTCCAAGGGAGCTTAATTTGTTAATCCCATTTTTTTTATAAGACAAAGTGCATTCTAACTTTCTTCAATTAACTATTAACAATGTTTTATTTATTTTTCTGCTCATTTTCTCATGTGCAGAAGATTCTTTTTAGAATCTTGAACTAAGAACCACATAATCAAATATATATTTACCTTACAACTGTTTCAGTATTCCAACAGCCCCAGATACTACTTGTCAATCAGTGTAATTTTGGATCTACCCTACAGAATAATATGCAAGCTATGGATACTTTCCAACACACAAAAACAGTTGTGCAACTGGAAAAGTAACACAGAAGTGACCTTCCCAAAGATTCAAAAAGCAAAGTATATAAATATTTTTACAGTACTCAACTGTAGCGTAATTATCATAGATAGATATCCATTTTTCAAGTGATCTGTGTCCAATTAAATCTAATTAAAATATCCTGTCTCCAGGTGGAGAGTGATCTAAGAGGACACAGTTTTCAAATTTTTGTTCTTTGTTTTGTGCATAAATCAACTTTTCAAAACTAAATTTGCAAGGAAGAAGACAAAGAGGTAGCTTTACCTGTACAAACATTAGGTATTTTTTGGTTAAGCTCCGTCAAGAAGCAGAATTAAATTATGCTCCACAAGAGACAGCTCCTAAGTAGCTAATACAAGCAGGCTGAATTGTACTATGGAGATGCCTAATTCTTGCCACAGTTAGATGAGAAAAATACTACCAGAATACATACAGGAGAATCCTCTCCTTCTGGGATTTTACAGTAATTGCACTAACCAACCTCATGGTATTACAAGTGTATGGCTAATACTAATAAAATCTCAGTTGCTGAAACTGCAACACACCAAAGCAGTCTATATCCAAAGTTGCTTGAATGTTCCACTTCCGTAGAAGCTTTGAAGAAAACTGACTGGTTTGTCTTCTATCTTCAAAATCATTTGTCATAAGTAACCAAAATAAAATTGATAATGTAAGTAGACAGGTGCCTAAGCATCTCCACTTATTTCTGATCACAGCAGCAGCAGACCGTAACTACTCCTCCATAGCAGATGATTTGCCATTAAGACAAATATGAACATTTCAGGTGACACAGACACTCCTTACACAGCGCAAGAAAGAAGAAAACTAAGCAGGAAATCATATTCAACTTTAATTTCAGTCCTCAACCATCTTGCATATTCTTGCTTGACCCTTATACCTTTTTCTTTTCCTTTATAAAAAAGTTCAGATTCCTGACAAAAGTTTCCAGAAAATTTAAGTAGCTTCAGAATTTTCCATGAGATCTGACAATTCTGTCACTGTCTGCTAAGAGGTGAATAAAACCCACATACTGTAATACGTTGCACTTAAATTCCATCATCCTATCCTCTAGATGACAAAAAAAATTATCAACTAATTATCACAGCCAATTTCACTGCCAATCTTACCTACTCATGTTAAAGAGAAAGAACTGGTATGGATACTGTTGAAGTAATAGCTTTGTACATGACTGATATTCAAAGACAAAACTACACATATTTATATGCGTAAACTGATCATGTTACACAAGACTTTGTAACAAATGTTTAGAACTTCTTCTATTTGTGCAGTTATATGTTAGATACTCAAAGCACATTACAGATGCTAGGAGTCCTCCTACTTCTTACTTCAGAGGAAAAGCAGAAATCCCATGTCATGTCCTTTACTTCATGCTTTCATTGCAGCAGATGGAAATTAAACAATAGGTATTAATGGTGAGCAGAACTATTTTCTCAGATTCCACAATTATTTCCACAGTTAGCTGTACCAAGGCACCTGTGGCTTTGTGCCTGTCAAATTCTCAGGAAAGAGCCTGGAGAGCATACTGGTCTTTCTAAATGCCAGTTTCTTCCATTGCAGACATGCACAAGCCCTAGAAAGGCTATAGTCTATCCTCTGACTTGAGCTATCCATTTCTGATAGCTGTCAGAGTTGCCAGTATCAACATACTATATGCTACTTATGAATCCCTCAATGCAAATGTCAATTAAAAAAATTCTAATTTGTTGTGGTGGGTTGACCCTGGCTGGATGCCAGGTGCCCAGCAAAGCCGCTCTATCACTCCCCTCCTCAGCTGAACAGGGGAGAGAAAATATAACAAGAGGCTTGTGGGTCGAGATAAGGACAGGGAGAGATCACTCACCAATTACAGTCATGGACAAAACAGACTCGACTTGTGGAAAATTAACTTAATTTCTTGCCAATAAACCACAGTAGGCTAATGAGAAATAAAACCAAATCTTAAAACATCTTCCCCTCACCCCTCCCTCTGTCCTGGGCTTAACTTTCCTCCAGACTTCTCTACCTCCTCCTCCCCCCGCAGCAGCACAGGGGGACAGGGAATGGGAGTTGGGGTCAGTTCATCACACATTGTCTCTGCTGCTCCTTCCTCCTCAGGGGCAGGACTCCTCACACTCTTCCCCTGCTGCAGCGTGGGGTCCCTCCCACAGGAGACAGTCCTCCACAAACGTCTCCAACATGAGTCCTTCCCATGGGCTGCACTTCTCCACGAACTGCTCCAGTGTGGGTCCCTTCCATGGGCTGTAGTCCTTCTGGCACAGACTGCTCCACCGTGCGTAACCCACGAGGTCACAAGTCCTGCCAGAAAACCTGCTCCAGTGTGGGCTCCTCTCTCCATGGGGCTGCAGGTCCTGCCAGGAGCCTGCTCCAGCGCGGGCTTCCCACAGGGTCACAGCCTCCCTCAGGCACCCACCTGCTCCAGCATGGGGTCCTCCATGGGCTGCAGGTGGAGATCTGCTCCAATGTGGACCTCCATGGGCTGCAGGGGAATCTCTGCTCCGGCACCTGGAGCATCGCCTCCCCCTCCTTCTTCACTGACCTGGATGTCTGCAGGGTTGTTTCTCTTACATGTTCTCACTCCTCTCTCCAGCTGCAATTGCGCAGGTTCTTTTTTTCCTTTCTCAAATACGTTATCCCAGAGGTGCTTCCACCATTGCTGACGGGCTCAGCCTTGGCCAGCAGTGGGTCCATCTTGGAGCCGGCTGGCACTGGCTCTGTCAGACATAGGGGAAGCTTCTAGCAGCTTCTCACAGAAGCCACCTCTGTAGCCCCCCCACCAATGGGGACCATGCAAACCCAATACATCTGTAATGCTGAGCTAATATCTCATTTTCAGGAGGAAAACCAAAAACAAACAAACGACAAAAAAGTTTTCATATATACCTTTCCAAACTCTGTCTTGTTAGTAACGAGCTGCTGATTTCACAACTCTTTGTATGTAGAACAATGAAAGAAGAAACAAAAGCCAAGGAGAAATTACTTAGATGTATTTTAGCTCTCCTTTTATCAGCTTAGATTTATATACATTCTATTAAATCTTCTAGTGTATATTTTAGCACAAGCATTTGGATAGTGTGATTTTTGCACACCATAGTGAGCCACACAACTTTGACCACACTATAAAATGTAAATTTCTGTACACAATTAATCTTTAAACTTAGTTATTTTAAATCACTGGCAACATTCCACAAGTTAAGGGGTAATATTTCAGAATAGTAATTAAGTGAATGAATGAAGTTATTAAATGAATGAATAAACTACACTTCACTGGCAGCATTGCTCTTTTATAAAATGCAAAGACAGAAAAAGAAAATGTGTCAGACATATTTCACAGTATGAGAACACACCCAGAATTTCAGAATTATTTATCGTAACTCCTTGATTTACATATTCAAACTACAAATAGCTTAGACAAAATATATTTTTTCCAGTACAGTAATTTTTTCTGAAGACTAAATAATTTTGAGATATATTGGAAATTCAAGATTTTACACCCTGTTGTAAACTCTACAGTCTTACACTATGCAATACTTTTCAAAAAAATAAAATTCAAGGATATTGGTTTCTCTCAGATTGCTTGGCTTTTGTTCACTTAAATTTAGTTTCAGCAGCATCTCTCACATGAGAAATAGCAATAATATTTCATTTTGGGTATGCAAAATGGTTTCATAATCATCAATAAAATTAATTAGTACCCTGATGGCAATACATATATCTATAAGCAAACCACAGTTCATTCTATTTTGGCATAAGGGAAATAAAAATACAGAGAGTCTTGAGCCAGGTGAATGATAAGAAAACTTTATACAGTGAGAAAGGTAAAGCCCTCCCAAAAGAGTTTTTTCTACTCCAATATCTAATGGACTCAGTTCCACTTACAGGATTGTGCACAGCCCATGTGAAATCTCATTTCCACACTTTGAAAGCCTTAGCAACAATCAAGGTGACGACCCCTAGCAAGATGCATCCCTTCTCCTGGACTCTTGTTCCTGCATTTTTTCAAAGAAGAACTCTCATACACCACAGAATACCTTCCAAGTCTTAGCAAAAGAAGTGGTCTGATAAGGAAGATACTACACAGCTCTGAAGAAAAGTAGGTACCTGTATAAGAATGTATACAAATGCATTTATTGGCAAAAGTACCATGCACCATTGAAAAGACAGTTATTACAAGAAGATACTAAGTTATCAGTGGGTAAGCAGCTTTTCACAAAATTTCTACAAAACAGGCAGGTTGTTGTACAAATGCTTCAACTGATTTGTATTTTAAAAATCTTTCATATATATTTATACTTCATACAGATTTATAAAAAAAAATAAATAAGGGAAACAGTCAATATCAGGGCACAGTTACCCTAACATAATCATCTTGATGTTATTTTATAGTGGTAAGTATTTCACATAGTACCACCTAAATTAGAAACACATTTGGTAACTTCTGCTAGACAGTCCTGAGTCAAGAAATATGGTTCATCCCCAGGAAAGGATGTCAATATTTCTAGTTATTCTTCTTTGGTTCTGATAGCCATTGTCACTGTTTTCAATTTGAAATACAACAGAAATTACATATATTATGCATACATTCAATCTTCAGCACTATTAGACTTCTTGGCAATGATACTTTTGCAACATATGGTAAGCATACACCTTTTAAGATCAAGAAGAAACCATAGATAAAACTTTAGGATCTCTAAAGACTTATGAATTGTTGGGATGTTGAGAGGAGGAAGGTGGTTACATGCTTTGTTTTGGTTTGAATCAAGGTAAGTCCTCTCTCATCAAGACTGCAAGAAAGTTCTTTCGTACTGACAAACACCAAGGTTGTCAAGATAAGCCCAATAGCCTAACTACATGTTAACTCATTTAATATTTGAACTAAATGTCTATGCTAATATAGCACCTTTTTTCTATGATTTTTCTAGAAGATTTTTACTGAAGAAAAAGTACCAGAACTTCTATCATAAAAAATATTTACATCAAATCCACAGATAACGTTATACTCTGAAGATTGTATCTAGAAGCTTGCAGCATTTGGGAGATGTGTCTAAAAATTTGATTTTTAAAGGTGATCAAGTATCTCAATTTCAGAGAGAGGTTTAAATACATTTCTTATGTTTGTAAAGAAAAGAAACCAAGAACGAACAGTATGTACCCAAGAATTAAAAAAAGTAAATTAAAAAAATTCAAATCTATCATTTTACACCAAAAAAGTCAATCATGAGATGATTGTGACTCAATTTCCAAACACATCTGGCAACACCATGGGAATCTGAGCCACTACAGAAGCATGGAAGAAAGTAAGGGGAAAAAATGTTTCAAAAGCAACAGGGAGGGAATGGCAGCAATTGCACTTGCAGTTATTTATGCTAACAGAAATACAATTCTGGATGATGGGCAGCACCATTTACAACCGCTGTGACTTCTCAACTATCAAATTCAGATAAACCCATTAAAATTTTATTGTAAATTGAGAAACTCACCTCCCTGCTTACCTTAGGATTGCAACCCTGATGAACTTTGACTCCTTTGAAATCAATTTCCCACTGACTTCATAGATGCCAGGATTTTTTCACATTTATTTGCCTTTCATAACATACATAGTATGTTAAAGAATATTTCCTGAAATAATTCTGGGAGTAAATCAGGGGCCTGATGCTGCCCCGCTGAGAGGAAGAGAAATCTGTGTATTTTAGGAAACACTGGATTATTTTAAATACAAGCGTCCTTGTTCTCATGGCCTCAGAGTTCAGCTAAGCAGCTGGAAATGATGAACCCTTCTCTTCAATTAAGTCATCTTTGAAAGGTCTATTACCACGCTGCAGCATTTCCATCAGGCTCCTGCCCCAGACTGGTACCAAAAGGGAGCTCTTCTTCTAACTTTCAAAGAAGCAGCGGGACATACTGCCAACTGCCAGCTTTATCAGCTTCTTCACATCAGTGTATCCCAAAACATACAGATTCTTCTCTACCAAAATATTCCCACAGGATGTTAAAATGAAAGGCATCCACATTTAGAGCATGCATCCAACTGAATCTTTCAGATTCAACATTTGTTACATAACTGCAGGCTCGTGTAGGGGCTATACCACTCTCCTGCCTTACACAGATGGTTATTAACACATTACTGCCTATGTCAGTGCATCCCATTGTCACCATTATCTCTATAGGCCCACTCATGCAAAAACCAGTTTCCTGCTCCTATTCCTTCTAATTTTGAGCAATAACATGCTGCCTGCTGCCCAGGCCACCTCACACTGTGAAACAGCGCGATATCAAAGTCACCCAGGTGACTTTGCTCTCCACAGATTCCTGATTTGTGAGGAGGGAATTATCATGACTGGTTGATATCTCTGCCAGTAATCGTGCTGCAATTAGATGGAAACTACCGGAATCTATATATTTCATTCTTCTTGTTTTGCAGGGCAGGGACAAATGTTCTTGTATGCAGTGCCATTTCTTTATTACCAACTGTTGCATTCAGGAAGGCAGAAGGGTTCATAGCAGGTCATTGAAAAGTCTAGAAGGGTTGCATTGTCATGTCTGCCTTAAGCATGGCTCATTCAGTCACTTCGAGCAATCAGGTTTTGATGCAGCTAGTGACTATGAGGAAGATATATTCCACAGCTCACAGTACCACAGGAAAAAAAAACAGATCCTGCAGTTAGGCCAGGATAACATGTTAACTTCTCCACAGGTGGCAGCTGAATGCCCTAATTGCATCAGCACCATTCCTAATTAAAAGACATATTCAGAGAAGCAGTATGCTTACCTAGTTAGAATCAAGGAATGCTGGTGTAAAGGGTGGGACCTGCCAGGATGCATAGTGGGCCAAAAATATGTCTTACAATATGCCCTCACAGTGGTTTCCTATGAGAGCTAAGGGCTAGAGACTCCAGAGCAGCATCATAAAGCTCCAGAAACCTTCATATAAGCAACAAGTTCAAGGGTGTGTTCCTATCCAAAGATCTCTTAAAACTCTTCCTACTTGGTATATGTCTGCTCGGCGACACTTCATATGTAGTTGTCTTCATCACTTGAATTTTAAGCAGCATTGTTTGCTAGTCCTTTCTTACACAGTGGCATTCAGAAGTTTAGAAACATTCTGATATTCTGATTATTCTGCAACTAGAGAAATGGAACAGATTTATCAGCACTGTCACTTCCTTGAGGCTTGGTTTGCACTTCACCTGATTTTTTAAGAGCCTGAAATCAAAGTAATCAAAACCAGAAAAGAAATAATGAGATCAAATTTCAGCATGACAACAAAAGATATGGTAGGATTCCCTAGAAGGAAAGAATTTTCCTACCAGAAGGGTGGAAGAATGAAGAATAAGCAGAAATCGCAAACAGTTGAGGGCCACTAGTCTGAAAAGTATGAAAGGCACTTAGCCACACACATCTGCTTCAGTGTACTGCAATTTCAGAGGTTTCTGTTTGCACATGCACTTTAGATGTATATGCTAGAGAATGTTGTAATTGTTTTCCCCACTCATTGATTCAGATCTTAATGTGGCTGGAAAAGATTTAGGGAAGAGCTTCAAGTTTAGAAAGAAAACTGCTTTGAGAACAAAACATGCAGTAAGTGGGGACATCAAAGAGCTACCTTCAAAACAGTACAACTTCTCCAAAACAAATGGCTAGTGTAGAAATATCACAACAGAAGCTTAGTCACCCAGCTCCTGAAAAGGTAATTTATCAGTCTGTCTCCTGAGGTGAGCAGGGGTTCTCTGAAGGCTCAGTGCTTACAGCAAGTTTACGCACTGCATTTACAGACACTACCACACCTCACCCCAGGTGTCAATTCACAAGGTGAATCCCACCTTCTGTATTAATACAATTCCAAAAAAACAGAGGATCCATTTACCAAACATAGCTTCCATTCATCTGAGATTATAAATCGCTCAGAGACATTCAGTATGTCAGGTAGACTACAACCTAGTGGGGAAATATTTCCCAACCAGCCTACAGGAGAATAACAAACAGAAGCATCAGTTGCCCAAGCCTAAACCGTATTAAAAATAATGCTTTTCTAGTGTCTCAGGCTCGCTTTATCATTCCAAGAGAGTTTGAAAATGTGGAACTCCATTCTATGCTATGAGAGGCTGCTTTCAAGGTATTGTTATGTGTTTCCAGATATGCAGCTGAACTGCATTCTGAAAATTTACTCTGAATATCACTTACCTTGCCAGATTACGGCTGCAAAAATCAGTTACAGGTAATACAGCGTATGTGCCTCTCTTGGCAATTACCTCCAAATGTCAGAAACCTTCAAAAACTGTTGGACAGGTATCTAACATTGAACAGACTCCTGAGCTAAAGATGAGTTTGACTTTCCTAACTCCAACTGCCTCTTTAAAGGAAAGCTTCTTCAAAAACACAGTATCTCAAAATGTGATTTAATATTATCCAAAGTCTTGATCATTACAGTCACCTGTGACAGATCAAAGCAACACATTTCTGAGTCCTATTGCTCAAGAACTGCAATCTCTGTACATGCAAATGATACAACACTTAAAGCCTTGAACGCAGAGGTTAATTAATTTGAGTTGTTTCATTACACCAAAAGAAGGATTCTGCCACTGCTTACACCAATGTATTTTTAAGAATGCAAGGCTATTTAATTCTATGCCTGGGAGTACGTAACGATGTTTCGCAGCTACTTCCTACAATATGAATTTCTAACTTTATTTTTCATGCAGTTTTTAGGTTTTACTGTTGCTTGATATTAGAGTTACACCAGAATATTACTTCGCAAGTGACGTAGCTACAACTAGAAATTCACTTACTAATAGCATACAAAGAAATTACTGGGAAGCTCTTTTAGTTTCAGTAATCAAAAGCAAAATGTTATGAAATGACAAGGGAAGTAGCATCCACATAGGCACAGAACACCTATAAATAAGAATACTGAGTATGTGTAAATGTACTTAAATGCAAAAGAATGAGCATTATCTGTTCACCACCCCAGATGTCTTTAAAAGATAACTCTCACGAGAAAGGATTTGGTCTTGACCACGAAAGTACATAAGCTGCAAAGCCGTTCTAGGCATTCCATCTGGTAGCAATACTGTCAGTTTTAGCTGATCTATACTTTACATCGGAGTTGTTCACATGAGAATCTAAAAAGGTATCAATTTTTTTTCTTTTTTTTTTTTTTCTCCAAAAATCTTCACAAGCAACTGACCTATTTCCATTCACAGGGATACATTTTGTATTCATGGCCATACACATGTAACAGACATAAATCAAAAAGGGATGAAATAGGTTATGAACAAATGGGGGTGGTGAGGGAGGAATGAGCAGTTAGACACTTAAAGGGTAGTGCTCTGTGATTTACTTCAAAGGAATAAAATGTGATATTCTGTCTTTGAATGCCTAATAAAAACAGGTATTTCAGACCTGCCAAGTAATTAATTTGTAGAATATGCTACGCAGATGAGCAAGTGAGACAGTTTCTCAACAACAGTGAAATACTAATACTTCTACATTTAAAATCCTGTAGTGCTTCAAACTGTACTAAAGTGATTCCCAAAGTTCAGGAAAGCAATTTATGCTCTGCAACAGTAACATGGGCACCCCCGGCTAGCCCTGCAGAAAACTAGAATACAACAGAAAACTCATCTAAAACATGGCTGGTTGCTGCGAGTGAGTGGTTCTTGGGATTAAACTACAGTGTAATTTGGAAATGGAATCCAATAGCTTGAGGTTAAAACATTTTGCCCACACCTCACAGTCTGTTTCATTTTAATTGAGATCAAATAAAAAAACCTGCTCAGGTCTTTCCTCAGAGTTGCTGCTTTAACTACATAACACCTACTTCCCAAGTGCTGGAGGACGCCTCTCATGTCAGACTAGGTTCCCTTTGGACAAACAGTATAAAATGAAAACAGTTACAAGAAATAAAACCATGTTTTGTCCATGAAGCAATCCCTTCTACTGAGCAAGTAAGAAAGGAGAGAGCATTGCTGAAAATGATTCTTCACTGATTTAACAGGTTATCACAAAAGCACCACTACATTAGTTGGACCTAAGCCCTACAGTTCTATAGAACAAGAGAAAGAGGAAAATCCTGTAGACAACAGGGAAATGCAGAAATTATGCAACTAGATGACAAAATTAGAGATTTGTGTGTATGTTTGCAGATGTCTAGCATGCAGCAGAGCAGCTAGCATTCTTCCCCATTGAAGCTGATTTACGCAACAGACATTCCCTTTTCTTTCCTCCTGTAAGAATGGTAGACATATTGGTGTCAAAACCAACTCAGAGCAACCAGAATTTCCATTTTGTATGTTTTCCTGTACCATGGACATGAATAACGAAAATGAAAAATGGATGTTCCTATTCCCTTTAAACCACAGCTGTCTTCTGGTAGAGTTGAAGGGGATTTTGGTTTGTTTTCTTTTAACATGTGAATTCCTAATCTGGATCCCTAGCTCTTCATTTTCTTTCTAGAGGAGAACATCATGATCCCAGAAGCATCAGACATACATTACCAATTAAACTCAACTAAGTTCTCCTTCCCCTTTTGGGGGATTTTGTACTCTGTGAGACTCATGTTCAAGAAAACAATTTATATTTCTCTCCTAGACTGCTTCTAATGATTTAGCATCTTTCTGCATTAAACATAAGGCCTGTTATAGGGCCATAGTTCCAATATGTGTTTGATCGTTTATTCACTGAGTACCCATGAGTATCCAAATGTGGTTCTTACCTCTAGTAATTATAGAAGCTAGAATTAGGTCACAGCATTATTTACTGAATTCAAAATGACCTTCAATATTCAAAAGTTCTTTGCATTGCTCTAGCACTGATCTATTGAATAGGAAGAGGAGTTTTAATATGTAAGAAAGAATAGAACTGTACTAATCTAATATTTAACTAAACAAACATCATAAAATAAAATTCCCTATATTGTTCAGTAGTATATAGAACCTACAAACCCAGTAACAATTCAAACAAGTGTTTTGAATTTAACAAAAGAATTTTTTTGTCAGTTAGAATCAAGAAGCTAAAGTAAGTGATTTTCATTAAATCTTGCTAGAGGACAGTTTTTTAAAATCTTACTATTGAAATACAGATGTTACTTGAAAATAAGAGCATCAGAAGAACTGAAATTAAGAACATGGTAAAGCTTTGGCAAAGACAAAATATTTTACATTGAGTGACAGAGTAAACTCTAGGAACATGTAGTTTCTAGCTCCCCTGCAATAGTTTATTGTGCTCCTAATAAAACTGAAAATGCACAATGTGCCCCAGTATCAAATGTTCTAAATTAGAATGTGAATAGGACAGAAAACTAATGAAATAATTTTATTTTCAGAAAGTACATGAAAACAAACTTAGGATTTCATGCTGGGATTGGAGGACACGAAACACCCAGAAAAAAAAAGCAGAATTTTCTTCTTTGATTACAAATAGGCACTAGGAACCCAAAATGAGAAGAAAACTATGCCAGCTCCAACCATGCTTTCTTTCTTTCTACTGTCGGAACTAAATGTGCCCTCCACAGAATCCAGGCCACAGCTCACTACAATATGCATTTCAGTCCTGGTGTCACAGTGGCATGGCTTCTCACTAGGAAAACACACACAGTGTATATCAACAACACATACATTTAGCTTTTCCACTGTTAAGCATGATGAAAATAAAATGTCAGCTGTTCAAGAGAACATGAAAGAAAGTGCAAACAAAGCCAACAAATTAAATAAAACAATTAAGCAGACCTTAGTCTTTATCTTTCATTTATAGGAACTCAACACTGCAGACTGCAGACTGCTCGACACATAGGAAAATGGACAGGAAAATTGAACAAATGACAGATACGGACAGTTTCTCAAGTTCAGAGCCACATTACCCTAATCACTTCTGCTTTGACCTTAGGCTAACCTATTTTATTGACACAAGGATTTATTCACATTGCATACTGATAGTAACTTAGTAATTGAAATAGACCATGGTTTTGGAATCAAAGAAGTAATGTGTGATTCCTGCCAGAGCTTTCAGATTCCAGTTCTCTTTAGAGCCAGTGGACAAAACCAGTCACTGACCCAGTATCTGTTCAAGACGCCTGCAGTATGCAGTCTGGCAAGCAGCCTGATGGTTAGTTCAGTCACAGCAATTACCCATCACTTAAGAATTCATTCCTGTTGACACAGGTTCTCTCATCCATTCCTCAATACTTTGAAACCTTTTTCCCCTTCTCACCACAGAATTTCAGTTCTCATATGCAGAATTTTAACTCTCATAGTATTGCCAAATTTATTTGGAAAACATGAGTAAAATGCACAAAAAAACCTGTCACCAATATTTTTTTTAATTAATCACAGCAACCAAAATGCACTAAGTGAGATCAGAAGATCAGTGGAGTGGATGACCTGGATGGGTGTCATAAAACCTAATCCCAAAGCTCCTTTAAATCAATGACAGCCTTTGGATCAGACCTCATTAGTAGCAATCAATTACCAGAGCCATCAGTTTAAATTCTTTCACTAATATTACATTAATGTTAATTTAGAAAAAAAAATCCTCCCAAATAGTTTAAGACTGAATTCCTCTTACACATTTGCATCCTTGGAGCCCTAGAAACAACATCCTCTACAACCCCCAAAACAGAAACATTGTGGTCTGGCAGGTGTATGGAAACATGGTTTAACATCATTAGAGGTAATTGGGGATGCAAGGAAAATGTTTTTCTAAAACAGGAACAGTGAAGTGAATGTCTAAAACAAAGCACATGTGCAATAACCAGAGAGTGATACTGCAGATGGCTCTAACACTGGTTACGTGAAATCTGATTATTTCTCTCATTTTTGGCACAGCATATGAAGAAGCTTATTTTTTTCTCTACATGTGTAATGCCTTTACCGGATACACTGAAGAGCTCAACAAACATATGCTTCCTATGTTTCATCTAATACAACCCACTGTCCTATGAGATAAGGTCCTATCAGGAAAGCAAAGTCAAGAAATATTTGATGGGAGAATCTCATCCAAAATAAAGGTGTTCCAGTGTAACAATGCCCCTTCAGTCTGCAGGCTTCAGAAAGAAACCAAAGAAGCATTCAGCACAGTATGAGGGTTATTAAGACAACATCAGCTGCAACAGAATTTCCAGACAAACATTTGCTATGACCAAAGTGTTTGAAGTTATTTTCCTTAATTTTTTCCAAAATAATTCATTATGATACAGAGTAGTAAAATGAACTACTCTGTTACTGTTCTCTGTTACCTCCTCCTGGAAAATGGAGTATGACAGTATGTAGTTATTTAAAAAAAAAAAAAAAAAGGAACATGGAAAGTAAAGTCATATTGGCTGCTTCAAATAACTATTTTATGAATTACAGTATGTGCAAGTAGACTGGTAATAATTACTAGAGTTCATAATTTCTTGTAAGGCTCACACTTTGTTCAAGAAAATTACAAAGTATTACCTGGAAGGAGAGCTAGGTTGTTTTTCACTTTTGTTATTTTTGTTTCTTGTTGATATTCTAAGGTTTGTACCAGAAAATGTAAAAACTGTCTCAGGCTAAAGAAACAACCCAGAGAAAGTCAAAAGCCAGAAGCACAGAACATAATTAAAAAGTTGAAGAAAAAGACTTCTTGCTAAAATCTACAGCTCAAAGTTGAGCCCTGAGAAGAAACACCACCACATAAGCAGCAGGAGAGAAAGTGTAAACACTCAAAACAGCATTCGCCATTTTGAAGCATGCGGAGCAGGAATAATTTGCCTACTCCAGTGACAAAGAGAACTGCTCCTAAACATATGGGTTTGTAGCTTAAAACCTAAGGTTGAAGCTTTGTTAGAGCATCTCGCCTCTAACCAGATTTGCTGCAGGCAGGCTCTGAATCCTGAGATATGATATTGATTATTCTGCAGTGAGACAGAATGGCAGCATAAGGGCAGTTTCTTGAATGTTGCACAGCCCTGGACATCATTACAAGAGATTAACAATAACAACTGAAGAAAAATAAAAATAGTTTTCTCTTGTGTCCCTACTTCCCCCACGGCTGCAACAGAATAGGCTTCATCAGAACAGAATGCATGGCTATTCATGACTAGTAACAGAGCAAAACATAATACTTCTTAAGTGTTTTGCCACCCTCCAGAGAACCCAGCTGCTCTCTGTCAAGCTAGCTGGAATACAGCCTTCTAATGGAAGTTCTTCTTACAAGAACAGAGTTAATGTGTTCTTTGAAAAAGTTCACCTCTGATGGGACCTCTGCTTTTAGGGGGGTCTTCTTAGTAGTTGTTCTACTACTCATAACCCCTGGTAATCTGCAGCCCTTATTTCATTTCACCTTACATGAAGATCCTTCAGGAGGATCCTTCAGAACATCCTGCAGCTTTCTTTTTATGGTACAGCTGTGCAAGAAGCAAAAGGATCCCACTTGCCTGCACACCAACCTCACTTGCCTCTCAGTACATGAAAAGGTGCTCATGAGTATACACTCTTTTGTCGAAATGGCACAAACACTCTAATATTAGTTAGTTAAGCTGGGAAAGTCAGAAGAATGCAACAACTTCAAATTTAATGTAAATTTAACATGAAAATGGCAAAGCTTTTTCTATTTTACTGCATTATAGAACTCATCTCAAACATACATGACAGTAGACATGTCTACTGTGGCATGTCATGTCACGTCTCTGTGTCTTAGAGACAGAAGAGTTTTTCAAGGTGACCAAATCTCAAGATGGAAGATGAACACCAGGAACCCATTCTAGATGAATCTCTAACTTGTTTCCCCACCCTGCTGCTTAAATAGGCCATCCTAAGCGAGCTGCTAGGAATTACTTCCACCAGTTTCACTAATTCTCCTGTGGTTTTTTGAGAGCTTGAATGTTGTAAACTGATATGTTGCAAATTATCAGCAAGTCCTGTCCTTCCCAAATGCATCATCAGTGACAGATACAGAATAGAGCTCTCCACCAGTAAGCATTAAAAAAACCAACCCACCAAACCAAAGATATTCCCTGAACACAAAACGCGCACAACTCAGGCCCTTGTAGAAGGGTCATATTCAGGACCTTACAGTACTTGAGTGGAATCTCTTAGCCTTTAAGGAGAAGCTTCAAAATCATCCCTAGTTTCACCTCTATAGAAGAACAAGAAGCAACTCATTTTAGCATTGCCATATTTTAAATGATTTAACAAGATCCACAGTCATAAAGGAGGAGCACAAAAAATTTGAAGTTACTATTTGAAACTGATAGAAATTGGTCTTGCGAGAGGCTCCTCAGATGGTGAAAAATATCAAAAAAAGTGACAGGAGCAGATGGTATTTAAGATAACTTAAGCAAAGAATTAACACATGCTCCAGGTCCATTAATATTAATGAATACGGTGTTCTTTCTGAAAAATACTGTTTTCCTGCTAAATAACAGGATGAAATAATTTTCTTTTTTTTTCATCATTTAGCTTCTGCTCACTTTCTTGACTATTCTTATAAAGTCGAACAACTGTGACAGAGGGAAGGATAAACTGGACTCCTCCAGTTTTCTGATATTCCTGTAGTCCTTTATATGAATCTGACTAGGTAAGTATAACTCACAAAACTGTGCTAATAATTTCACTTGTACAATACTTTACATTTCAAACAGCAGTTTTTAAACCGTAGTTTAAATGAGCCACACAAGTCCACAGGTTCGATTTAACAGCACTACCAATACTTTAACTGAAAGTTTCATTTCTGCTTGTAAGCCTGTGCAGCCTGCCTACTTATTCCTTTTTCCTTGTCTTCCATTTCATCATCACAGCTTTAATCTACATCTGCCTTTCTGCCTGTTGTCAGTCCTTGTTTATTTCAGCAATCTATACACATAGAGAGAGACAGGTAAGACATAATGTTTACAACTTTACATAATATTTCTGCATTTTTGTTCTACCTCATTACTTACTCTGTGCACCAAACCTTTCCTCTGCCATAGAACTTAAAATTTCAGTCCTCCATGTTTCCTATTTATGGCTCTGTTCTCCACACATTCAGGTGGTTTTAGATTCTGTACTGCAGGGCTTGCAAACAGCTGAGTATCCAGTACAGGACTGACCCCGAATGCCTATTTTGAGCCAAGAATTTTGTTAGCCATTAAAATAGTGAGCTCTATGACAATTAGACCCTTTTGAAGCCAAACTTGAGCATTAACAAAAAACATTCCAAAGAAGGAGATGCCACAATCAAAACCCAAAGATTTTTTTCAGATAAAGAAAGGCCACAGGAATAATCTTGCTTGTAGGACTGTGTATGACTATTAATGAGTTTTCAGTGTGTATACATACTCCTCAGAGAACCGTTCATAAGCTGTTCCCCAGCTGAGGGATGCTTGACAGTGCAGCTCCACAGGGAGCCTCTATAAATACTCCAAGGCCAAAAGAAATTGTGAGGATGAATAGCTTGCCCTTCATATAATTTACATGCTCAAAGTCACAAAACACTTTGCATATATCAGTAGGGCTCACAGCCTTAACTTATGATTTCCTACGCAGTAAGGGAACAGCATCTCTTTTCTTGAATTTGAATCAAGGAAAATAAAAACAAAGTGTAAGGTAATTTATAGTATGTCTGCATGACACAAGGCCACAGAGGACTACCAGAGCTAGCCCTGCTTAAACTACCTCAGTTATCAGTAGTACAGCAGTTATATTGAGTTGCCTCTTAATCTATTAACACTCTTGCCAATAGCTGAGCTGGTTGGTTATCTCTACATTAAACAGCCATTTAGTTGTTTCAACAACACAGAACTATACCAAGCCTATAATATATATTAGCTAATGAAAACATCCCTGTGTTTCTCAGTGGGCTTTGGCTGAAATTTGCTGCTGAAAAGTAAATGAAACACTTCTTGTCACTGGAATTTGCCAACAAATAAATGGAGACAATGGACTCGGATTCTAACTACAAGAAGCATCAGAATGAATCAATACCTAAGAAAACGGGAAAGGTAAGAACTGGGAAAGACAAAGGTTAATCCTACAAAGACTGAGGGGATGCTATCAGGGATTTCTGGTATTTCTTCTCTGTAAGGTTTCTGTCACAAATGAAAGGAAAATTTACCTGGGTAATGGTACTGCTTTATATTTTTTAGAAGTGTAAATCAGGAAAAATTAATACATAATTAATGGCACATTTTTATTTATTTATGCAGCCATAAAACCAATAGAAACATGTAGAAATCTATGACTGAGTCTCACGGCTAGCTTTTGCCTTCCCAAATTTTCTAAAAGACTGAAGTCTTATGGCAGAAATTTGATAGCTTCTTGTACAGGCATCAGGCATAACGCATCTACATCTCATTCACACTGCAGACCTTTTAGTACTCCTGTGACCTTAAATGAGCATTAAAACACCTTTTGGAAACAAACTAGATCAAAATAAACTACTAAAAGCTATATAAAGTACGTGTAGCTTATACAGTAATGCTACACATAAACATAGAGTAGCTTAACTATTTCTAAAAATGGACCTTTAATTACATGAACTGTTTCCTGTATAGACATGATCTTATTTCAAGTAATATGTTGTATTATAAGAATCACAAAATGATAAGAAAAAAATAGTAATAATAAAGCAACTGACACTGGAATTGATTTTAAAATGACAGGCAACTGTCAGCTTTAAACTAATTTTAAGATTGAGACTATAAAAGGAAATCACAAGAAACACATGATATCAGTTGATGCGCTTACCTCTTATACACTATTTGAAATCCTAGTGTAAAACTGGACTATCACAGTATAAGCCTGTTTTATTGCTTATAGAAACATGGTTGTGTGTAATTAGGTCACTGTGTAGAATTTTGTCTTGAGAAAAAGCAATTGTGGATACGAGAAGTGGAAAAAATAAATTTGGTGTGACTGTTTCATGGGACTTATGGGGAACAAATTCCACTACAGAGTGACAGTTTTAACTTTTAATGTCTTTTTCTTTTTTTTTTTTTTTTATAAGCAATTAAAAATTGGTACCTCAAAACAACACTGCATGACAGGATCCTAAATCAAATTTACTAGACAAAAATAGGTACCAGAACCAGCATTTGCCAGCATTCATCAGTTCACCTGGAATCAAAAATCAGAATTCTTTCGTATGTGTTATTTTTGTTTCTGGAGCTGAATGAGAGGAAGAAGCCTACGCACAGGAAGGAATACAGCCAGACACTGGCTCAGGTACAACTTGAAGATATTTCAGTACTGTCTTCCATCAGACTCATTTAACTATCTTCTACAAACAATATTACGAAAAAAACCAAACAAACCCATGACTGTGGTTGCCAGTAAGACAGCAAACCAAACAAATTTCTGATGCAGCACAACTAATATCAACATAGTTATATCAGCCTTATTGCATTTCCACAGCTACCTTTTTACTTCTGCAGTTTATCAGCAGTGTACAGGAAGTATTTACAAGGCTTTAAATACAGAGAATACTTAATGCTTGCTCCAGTTCCACTGAAGGCAATGGAATTAGGCCTATTTTTAAAGTAAAGTGTACACTTGGATCCAATGATGAAATGTGACCTAAATCATGTTACTGCAGTGATTCAATCAGTATCTGAAAGTCTTCAACTAATGTGTAACTAGGCAAAATGGAAATAAAATAGGCAACAATCCACATCTTTGGGAGTTTACAGGGAAAAGAAAAGGACAGAACAGGCTTTCCCTAGTACAACCACAGAATACCCTTGTCCACTTTAAATCCAGACTCTCCAGCTGCCTCCTAAAACTCTACTCACAATTTCACTTTCAAAAATGGATCAGGGAATTACTTTCTTTCCAAAGCAACTGTGACGCTTATTTGGGACATGAGAAGCCTGTCTTTCAGTCCATGCTGCAAGGACTTTTTCAGCATTTTATGCAATGCCTCCATCATGTAAAAGACACACAACAAGTCTCGAGCATAGACAAGAGCACTACTCTTCCCTTTTCCAGTGGACAGCCCTTATCGTCATATCCTACTGAGCTATGATCATAGTTTTGTCTTTCCTCAAAGCCTAATGAGTGTTTTGTTATACACTCGATACGAGCAACTGGAGGCTTGCACTCCAGAAAAGCCTGTGTGTAAGGTGCCGTGTGCAAAATAAAATGGCAGTCACCATTGCGTTTTGGCTTGAGGCAGTTCCTGAAACTGCACACTGAGGTGATACTAGAGTATCTATCAAGTAAAGGAAGAATGCCCAACTTCTGGATCTTAGCTGTAAGTGTGACCCGTTTATAATATCAAGACTGGGGAGGTTTAGAGCATGAAGAAAAGCAAAGACTTAAGGATTAAAAAGTGGCATGCGTATGAGATATAAGCAGGCTAGGGGAGCATCTAAGTAATTTTATAAAATCTTATCCACTACACTTGCGAAATGGAAAAAACTGGTCAGTTCCTCCAGTGGCAATGTAGGTGCAGGCAGCATCAAATACAGCAGCCAGTATGACACAGAAAAAAACAGTTCCAGAGTAGTTACCTTTCACACCAGGCCTCAAACTGCATCTATGAATAAAAGCATCAGTTTTAAGGGTCATCTGTAAGTACAAAGTAAGTAATGTGGTAACAGGGTTGGATTGTGACTGCTGGTCTTTCACATCTTCTTTTAAACATACATATTTACTATTATGTTCACTTGGATAAATACAAGCTAGCTACTAAAACACTATTTAAAAACAGTGTCAACTATTCTGGTCCAATAAAACATCTGTTATTATTTAGGGCTAATTAAAGAAATGCTAAGTCTTACTTTTATATTGAATCTAATTCTTTGGCATACTCATCTGACATGAGGAACACTTGAACTCTAATATAACTATATTAATTTGAATAAAAGCTTCTTGCCCCAACATGGTTTTTTAATAATGTTACTGGGACAACAGACCTCCAAATTCAGCAAATAAATAAAGCTGCTAATTACCTGATCAAAGAAAGTATGCTGACACCTGGCATAAGAATCACAAATTAGGGATCACAAATTTCATTCAGAAAGAACGTTTTCTTTTATGCTTGGTAGGTAAGAACTTCTTAAATTATCAACAGCATAGAACAATTTTTGCAAATTTTTACTTTTTCAAACAATGTCGACATTAACTGGATGAACCCCTGCTGAACCCAGCACAGGCTATCAAAATATAAGGAAGTTAGAACAAGCATTCTTTTTTTAGTCAGGCTTCATCTTTGCAAGCATTACATTTTTCTCAGGAAAAGAATCTTCTTGTCTTTCATCAACCTCTAAGGTTCTCAGTTTCTCATACCCAAGATTATTTATAATCTCTGTAATATCTAAACAGTCAAATACCCCTACATCTTTTTGGGAAGTGTTCTTCCATTTTCCATGTTGGCATACATTCTCTTACTT
The DNA here is from genome assembly GCA_035590195.1 of Aviceda cuculoides. Classification (NCBI taxonomy): domain Eukaryota; kingdom Metazoa; phylum Chordata; class Aves; order Accipitriformes; family Accipitridae; genus Aviceda; species Aviceda cuculoides. Next base: position 21,680,133 of record JAVJGG010000082.1, on the reverse strand, counting down.
CTCCTACACCGGACACACTTAGATGTTGTTATCCTTTCTCCCCTTAGGGCAGTAATTGACTGTCTTCTAACAAAAGGTCACTATAAAATAGTAGCCATCAGGGAAAAGGAAGGTGGGTGAAATTTAGAAGTTGTTTGTATGTATTTCTTGCTAAATGCAGAAAATTAATCAGGGAGAAAAATCATGATGGCACAAAAAAGACTCAAATTACTTTATGTGTGGCTAACTTCTATAATTGACTGGATAATTACTCATTTTTTGAAAATGTTGATTGTTTCTGCTAATTAAATATTCAGTTAGTATAGTGGCAAGTGTCTTATCTGGCTTTATTGATTTTTAAATTAAGTCTAACATGGTGTTTTCAACAGCTCTATTACTATCGCTCAAAGCTAAACCAGAAAGAAGCAAGACAGTTGACAATGAAAAAAGGTGATTATTACACATCTTTTAACATAAGAGAAACTAATTGTCATCATTCCGAGAAGAAAAAAAAAAAAAGTATCTTTTCCTACTTTTCTCTTCCCAGTTTTCCATTCATGTGTATCCTGTGCATTTTGTCAAGTAAACTATTCTGCTTCTATAGCAAAGAACATTATAGATCACGAAAGTAGCATCAGTAAAACTGTTACAATAAGCTGAATTTACTATAATATACAAAATCTCCAACCAGAATTAGATTCTGTTTTGCTGTGATATGAGCAAAGACAGAACAATAATCACAACCTTGTTGCCCCAAGGAATTGAGATCTTCTTGCTATATTAGAAAAAAACTCCACTACTTATTTCTACTTGTTTTTTTTGTTATAAGATTGTCATATTCTCTCATACAAATCCTTTAAATCACAGACTACGAACAATGTGGACTCATGGTACTCTTGTTCCAGTCTTGTTTCCATCTCAACTGATGACAAAACAGACAGAAGACTCTTCTCGCTGTACAATACATCTAGGGAGGTTGACCAGGAAGGAAGAGCTAGCTCTAAGATTCGATTATCTTTAAAGAGATAGTGCAGCTAATACAAAGCTTATCCAGAGATGTTAACTCATCCACAGGGAAGTCTTTCAAATGGCAGGGTAAGAGCTGTGTGGCACCTATCCCATTAGTATATCCTACAGAGAGCCACAGCCAAATTATTAAAAAATATTTTTTATGCCAAGCCTGCCAATTACCTCAGTGCAAAGGAAAGGTAAGAAATTAAGTGAAAGATTAAAAGATAAATTACATATATTCCTTATTTCTATACACAGAAAGCAAAAGCTAGGTCAGATTACCAACTGAAATTTTTCTAAGTATGAAACTTGCAGACTGATTATCAGTAATCATCATGGAAACAGTATACAAAAAGCAATATTCTGCAAATTCTGTTCCACATAAGCACTATTTAATATGTTCATTAATTATACAAATAAAACAAAGAATATGCTTATTACAGTGGCACAGTCTGGAAAACAGAATTATAAGTTCTCCAGCAGCTACAGAAGTCTGAAAAGCAGAGCTTGAAATCCATCAAATTTCAAAACTTACACCAGGAATAATCAGCTCCACAAACACAAGAACAGAAGCAATTACTGACTAGCAGTTCTGCAGAAATCATACAGGAGCTACAACAAACTTCAGACCATGAGGCCACATGCGATGTAGTTACAAAAAGAGTGATCATCATTCCGTGGCATCTAATCAGAGGTATACTCTGTCCAGCTTTTAGGTCTCAATAATTCATATTAGAACTTTTATCAGTAGCTGTAGGTTAGAAACAGCAGTAAAAACTTGAAAGATTGTAAAAGATTGTCCAAGATGAGACCTGAGCAACAGCTTAGTTTTGACACTGCACTTTTAAAAAGATCTAGGTTTCAGAGGGCAAGCGAAATTATTAGAAATCTAGATAACACTGAGTAGAAGAACTCAAGATATTCTGCTCAGATCAAAAGGAATCTTCAGATGCCTGCAAGGGTACCACAAAAAGAAGGGAATTTTACAATAGCTTTTTTACATTATCCATTCACTTAGGACAATGATTTGAGAAAATCTATAAAAGAACAAAAGTAAACACACACCAATAAGAAGGCAACAAAGTCATAGTATTTCACAAACTTTCTTACTGTTTAAGTAATTAAAACTAAAACCTTAAGCAAACCAAATGAGATTAAGTATTTTACGTTTTGGATTAAAATTTTTGTCAAAAATTCTGCAAGTCAGAACAGTTCTCTGGATACTGAAAACAAGTTTGGTAAAGATAAAATGTTTTGTCAGTGTAAATGATAGCTTTCCCAAAAGACAGCTCTAACAACTTGCTACTTTACAGCAGACCTGCTATAAAGGATATGCCTTTGATGCCCTATTGAAAAGATAACCAGATATCACCTTGTTCACTTGTAGTTTTCTTTATTTCTGCATGTTTCAGCAAGCAGAACAGAGAGTGGTTCCAGTTTGGCAGCAAAATTTTCTGAAGATTCCAGCTGTGGTTTCCTGTATTTGGAGAAAAGATTTTGCTCCAAATGTCTCATGTGGGCACTAAGAGCTAATGGGAACTTTTTGCTTATAACCTCTTTGTAACTTTATTTACTGGCTACAAAATGGAGGTAATACCTTTCTCTGCCTGACTTTGTAGGGGATTCTCACTTGCTTTAATTACTTAATGCTTTGGAAATATTTAAGTATTAAATACAATTGTAGAAAATATTTTAAAAAGAACACAAAAACATTAAGAAAGAAATCAGTCATTTTGTGTTCAAGACAAGGTACAAATGTAAGGCAGCAAAAGACCACATTGGAGGATTAAAAGAAGCCTGGAAAAATCTTACACTTTCCTAACATGCTGTAATAAAAAACAAACAGGATGTGACCAAGAAACTAAAGACTGTACTGCAAACAGATGAAAGAAGTTAATGCATAGCTTTTTTCTGAGGATCTTAATTGTGAATGTCAAGCTTTCAAATGCTCCAGTTTGCAGTGTTACACATCCTACACTTGGCGGGGGACGGAGGGGAGCTGTTGATGGAAGAAAGCTATACTGGCAAAACCACAGAAACTAAAATAAAGACCACAGAGTGATTATACAACTGTCATGTGCCATATCGTACATGAAAACTCAACCTGAATACTTCTGAAATACTTAAGAGGAACTCATAGCAAGCCTTTACCACATTAGGCTGATGCAGGTGTTTTGAAGACATATATTTATACTTACTTCTGCTTATTTACTGTAATCGGGCATCACACACAATTTAGTGACTCCAGTAAAAACCTGGATTTTGCATATTCCCCTTTAGAAGGGAAGTGATTTTCAAGGAGGATTTATTTACATCAGAGTGAAATGTTAATCTGCATACAATTAATTAATCTATTACCTGTCAATTATCCATAACTTCTGAATTAAACAAAAAATATTAAAAATAGCTGTGAACTAAAACACTCTGAATTTAGCTATTTGTGATCTGAAGAGCACAAACACAAAAAGCTAAACTGAAGAATATGTTATTTCTTATTTTTTCTTTCCTTCTTCTTACACCCATCTGAAAATTATAAATACCTGGGTTTTATCTGAAAATTATAAATACCTGGGTTTTACCTAAATTAAGATAATAGGATATTGAACTGAAACCACCCCAAAGGATTGTGGTCTGTCTATTCTGTAACTCAATATATTCAACATTCCAATGATGAGCTTTCCAATGTCTCATACTGATAGCATTTCGATGAATGTTTCATCAATCAAAACGCTATCATTTAACTGTTATTTTTATTCTTGTCTTTAAGCCAATGTCTGTTAATAATTTGCAGACATCTCAACCACATTGAAACCATACATAAACAGGGAAGTATTATTAACCCACTGAACTGTGGAAGTGACCTGCAGTGGCTGCTTTACTAATGCTTTGAACAGATATTATTTTATCATCATCATCATCATTTGATTTACTTGATATGTTCTACCAGCAGATTAAAATACTTCTATCACTATCTCCTTGAAAGTCCTATCCAGTTGATAGAGTGAGCAACAAATACTCAAGATTAAGCACTTTGGGCCTTTAATCTTCAGTGATTCATTGCACGTCCTTGAACAAACGACAACGTATGATCTTCAAAACTGACCAAGTAATTTCACTTCTCTTGCAGACTTTAACTATCTCATCTAAAGACAGTAATTTCGTAATTCATATGGATTCTGTAAAATTCAAAACACATATAACATTCTGAGACTTAGCATAGAGAAGCTGGATGTATTCACATATTCTGGGCATCTCACTGTCTAGACCTTTTCTAAAATACATTTAAAAGAAGATATTTTAATATAACAATTCTACCGTAAGATTACTTTTTAAGAGTTCAGATAATAAGCCAAGGAGACAGTTTTTCCTCATTTAATACAGGACTTCTCCAGACTCCTAAAATATAATTAGCAGATCTCCTATTTTAACAATGTAATTGTAAGTGGTCCAAGTTTGGCTTCACTTCAGCAGGAGTCACAGTGACATGAATGTGAAAACTTTGTGTAAGGGTGTCAGGTCATTTTGTGCAATTTATCTACCCTACATTCTTTGTACTGTGCGATCAAGCTTAAACCAGAGCCTCTTCCTCCCCGTTCTTCTCATATAATAGATTTTTGGAAGATCCTTATTTTTCCCCTCCAAGCCTAGTCTGACAGAATCAGTAGTTATTCTCAACATGGTGCTCTGCACTTTTGTAATGTTTCCCAAATTTCACATTGCAACTAACAATGGCAATTTCACGCACATATAAATTCCTAATTTTGTTCTTTATGGGATTAATGCATTGTGTTTGGATTTCAGCAGTCACCAGGGAAGAGGTGACTTCTGTAACGTTACCAGATGCATACATGATTATTGTTCCTTTAGTTGTGTCTTTTGAAATACAGTAAAATTCTGGCGTACAAGAAAACAACCGAAGAAGTCTGAGACAGACAGGGGAGTAACTTTAAATAGTAATTATGTGAATGACATTTCTCTTCCACCTTTTACATAAGAAACAATCAACAGCCAAATTATGCTATCAATCAAAACAGGAAACAACTGAAAGGAAAATAGATTGGGAAGAGCCCAATTAAAAGGTTAAAAGTACTCTGACCCATAACCAAATGACAGAATCACAGAATATTGTGAGTTGGAAGGAATCCACAAGGATCATCAAGTCCAAATCCTGAATCCACACAGGGCAACCTAAAAGTTAAAGCACATAAGTAAAAGCATTGTCCAAACCCTTCTTGAACACTAACAGGCTTGGGACCATGACTACTTCCCTAGGGAGCTTGTTCCAGTGCTTGATCACCCTCTCGGTGAAAAACTCTTTCCTAATACCCAATCTGAACTTCCCCTGATGCAGTTTTAAGCCATTCCCTCACGTCCCAAGCCATTCCCTCATGCCCTAACCAAAAGAATGGGCAGTTTTCAGGGTACATTTGGGAGAGACAGTAGTGCCATTCCTCCTCATGCCAAATGACTACTTACACTCACCCCAGAGCCACAGGTGAGAGTGTGCGAGTCTTTTAATTAAGCAGCATATGCCTCACTTGAACCTGTATAACTTGTCCAAAAAATGAACTGGGATAAACAAAGAAGCCAGACTGAAAAATACAACAGTTTCTCTAGAATTAGAAAAAAATACTTAAGAACATAGAAAGGTCACAGAAATCTCCCTATGTCTAGTTTGCTACATCATGCATTTTACACAAGAGCACAGATATCCTTTTTGTAACTATCTATCTGCCTTACTGAACATAAACAAGGGAATTCAGGAAAAAAAAAATCTATTAAATTCTGTCTTACGGAAAAAAACCCAAAACCACACAACATGCTATTGTTACAGAATACATATCCCACTGAGTTAATCTAACTCAAGTTTCTATTTGCATAAATACACTTGCATTTCACCAGCAATTTTCCTGTATATCAGAAAAAGAACAGCGATGTCAGAGTAACAAATAATTCATTGTAAATTGCACAACAACAGCTGAATGACAGATTCACCATCTTTCAGCTGCAATACAAATAACTAGTATTTGTATAAACGCTCTAAGTTTGAGTCAATTCAACTTAGGCTCCTGCTTGCAAGAACTTCTTTTGGCACAATAGGATTATTTTGCAGCAGGACAAGCTGCAGGTCAAATCCCATAAAAGCATACTCGTAATACAACTCTACAACAGAGACACAAGCTTAATTCAGCTTCCTTTGGCCCCTATTATTCACCAATCATGATCATCTCTCTTACTGGAATTGTGTGTTGCACGAATTTCATGAGAAGCAAATGCAACTCATTTTAAATTATTTTGACAGCTTACCTGAAAACAAACAAACAAACAAAAAAATCAGATATTTTTTCAAAGCTCTAAGCTTTTTCCAAAGATAGCACTTTCAAATTCATACATGTCTGACTTCTAGAAAAACAAATCCTAAATTCATATCAGAATTTTAATAACAAACACAGTCTGGCTGAATTTTTTTCTGACTGGAAATTTGTTCAGTACTGTTTTTTCTTAAGAATATTGTGAAAACTTTGCAGAATTGAACACTCCTTACAAATTCTGTTCTGATGATACAAATTATTACAAAGTCTTCTTTAAAATGTTTTCACCAAAAAAATCTGAATGGTCACTGAGATCATTTTCATAAGTAAACCAAGAACATTTCTAATCCAGAGTAAAAAACACTTAAGAAGATTAAAGACTAAGAAATTATTATTTAAGTTACAGCAAAAAAAAACCCTCTCAGAATTATCTCTTTGTTCCCTCCTCTGAACTAATATCTTTTCCATTAATTGCTGTAGACAATGCCAAAATTAGATGATGGACTAAGAGTCCCAGACTCTAAGGCACAGAGAAGCCATTTTCATCTACTCTTGTCACATGAAGTGCCTAGGCTATAGATTTTCACAAAGAGAAGCCTATATCACATTACCTAGCTATGCCAGGAAAATGTTTCCAAGACAGACGTACAGTCATGACTAGTCTTTTGCCTTGCCCCAAAATATTTCAGAATTAGGATCTGGTCAGATTTGGGGCAAACCTTTTTTTTATATAATTATAGTTGGTCTGCTGAACTAATTCTTACCTAAGTCATTTTGCTTTGACATTTTATTGATTCTTTTACTTGAAAATGCTGTAAGTATTTAAAGTATGTAAAGTAGTAAGAAACCTTTAAAAAAAATGAAAAATTTTATTTTAGCCTAAGACATAAGGGTGATTTTTTTAATGTGGAAAAAAGTCAGGAAAAAAAACAGTTCATACAAAAAAAAAAAAAAGGCAAGTTGTTGATTATTCACACAATTGTTAGTTAAAAACCTTTTGAACATGTCATTATTAGAATTAAGACAATATTTTTTCCCCAAAAATGTGCTAATGCCAGTGCAGTAACAGCTGCCTACTCCTTATTTAATTTTTCTCTCAAGTAGTACAGAATCACTGTTGCTCTTGTAGCCACCAATCTGCATTATGGACAGTTGGCTACACACAGGACTTAAATTCTCTGCTGCATGACAGCTTCTCCAGAATTCAGTTCTCTGAATGCATATGTGTAGTATGTGTGTACATATGATTTATACCATTTTTTCATAAATGTATACCCTCTTCAAGTGAGATTATGCTACAATGCAATCTATGCTGTGCTGTAAAACTCCATCTGATTTTGTTTATTTTAATCATTGCTTAACCAATGTTTATGACATCTGTAATACTTACTAGCAACAAATTCAAGTTTCCTTGAAGATATGTTATAATGATGATAAACAGCTTCAGGACAAGAAAAAAAATCTTCTGAACCTGGTTATAACCCCATTACCTGATTTTCTGTTTACAGTTTCTGTGGGATATCAGTTATCATTAAATCTGTGATACGCTGGTCTTTGCAGAATACTCATTTTAATGACGTTAAATTGATAAAAGTGAGCTAAATAATTTAGAGCACTAAATATGACAACTTTGTTAAAACACATAACCTAACAAACATTTTATTACAGTTCTTTCATAAAACTATTTTCCAGCATTGGACTTCTTGTTAGCTAATTTCTTGTTAACCAATCCCAAAAGTATCATGCATCTTAATGGCCTCCAGTTAACAGTCCTCTCCAGGATTTTTCTTTGGATTAGCATAATGCTAATCTGCCTACCACTATCTGAAACTTTCTTCCACTCTTCCACAGCTTCTGCCCTTTTTAAGACTTTCAAGTTTTTCTAGTATTGCAATGTTCTTAAAACCACTTCATCGATTCCTATCCTCACATAATAAAAGCTCTACACCATTCCAATGGTTTTCTGGATGTTTTTCTTTCTCAAAGAATTCTTATTGTCTTTATGCACAATACCAAAAGATTATTTTCCCTCTGCAGATTTATTTAGCTTTCAGATATCTACTCATAAATGTTAATTCATACCAGTTATCTTTTTCCTTTTATTTATTATGTATTCTTTTGTTTATATTGCCATTTTCATTTCTCTTAACTAGGCTTTTTAAAAATATTAAAATTATCTTTTCCATTTGGAGAGCCATGCTTTTTCAACTCTCTAATGAGGTTTTCTTTCAAATAACACCCAGTCATTCTCATCGCATTGTTTTTTTTAACGTTTTCTTCCCATATAATTTCGCAAGGGTAAAATGTGAATACATTAGAAAAATTATCATCTCACACTTGTGACACTTGTAGTGGGAAATGTGTTTTTTCTGTTAGAAATACTGATTGTGTAGTATATATATGTAATGCAGCACTAGATAAATCAGAAAAGGCAAAACTTTTTTCAGACAGTTACTGAGACAATGGGGACATGACTCTGGCATCACTAGTTTGAAGGCAATCATGGATGACTTCATGAAAATACGGGGTTTGGATTTTGTTTTGACTGAGGAGAACGTAAGAAAGAGGTAACACTGGTTTTAGAAAGGGGACTCTGAGAAGGCACAACAATAAGGCAGAGACAAATATTCTGAAGTCTCATTTACTAAATGTTTTCCCTCACATTACTTGGCGCAGTCTCTTCATCTTGCCCATTACTTTAAATATCAGATGGAAACTTTGCTATACCTTTTAAAACAAAACCAAAAATAACCAAAAACCAATGTCATGCTCTGAAGTGGTCCTGTGATACAACTTGTGTAGATTAATGGTAAAGCATGCCGCTCTTTCTGAACGGAGCTAATACTTGGAGTCAACTAGCCCTAACCACTTTGTGGCGATTACCTTACCCTGCCACTTACAAGTTTACCAGCAAAATGGGACCTCTGAATATCAGCCATAATAGTGTAACCATGATGATGGCAATTCAGAATAAGTAGATCTCTACCTTAAAACTGAAATCAGTAAAAACAGAGTATCATAAATGCTGACCACTCACTTATCATTTGTTCTCCATGTGAGGTTTCTCATTAGCCAATGAAAAACTCACACTTGAAAGTAAGCAGCCAGAGAAGCAGTGATCTGCCCCATATTTAGACAATGTATTCTAGATAGCTCCAAAATTACTGTTCATAATACTTCTTTAAGCAAAATAGTCTGGAAACGCCTGCATCCTCCCCTCTGAAAGTGGAGTGTGGTTTTACTCAGCTGAATGAATTCAGTCACTACTTTGAACTTCACTGTACTTCAGAAGACTTCTTGTCACCTCTCTGAACCCAATGGAGAGGTATCTGCCTGAACTGAAACTGAAGTCCTCTGTATTTCCGCAAATTCCATTAGAGCAAGGGATAACTTTTTTAACTGCTTAGGCATAAAATTATCTAAAACATGTAAGGTAAAGAAGAAAAAAAATCTTGTGGGTGTTTGTTGGTTTGTTTGGGGTTTTTTTAATACAACAATATCTGGTAGGAGAGTTTCTGTGAAGTATGAAGTCAAGAAGATTTTCCTAAAAAGTACTGGAGAGAAAAAGCTATTGCACATACATGGTTAGGCATACCATAGCGACAATATCAAAATATTTGAATGTGAGAAGACAACTCACATTCTCTTTACTCTTTAGAATTCAAGATGTCTCCAGTAAAAACTAGCTAATTTTTAATCAACTACTTCTCAGCCCTACTATTAAGGTCACTATCAAGAGATCTTCTGTAATTTAAAAGATATTTTTCCTTGCATCTTTTTCTAACAGCCTCATTGAATCCACCAATTAAAACCTGTTTTCCTTCTGGAGGCCTGATGATGCAGCCTCTTCTCACAATGCCTGAAGTTATTCACATGAATAGTCACACTAAAAACCACAGAAGTGTTTTCAGTGTGATTGAAAAGTTGTGAAATACATCGCCCATGGTCATTCCTCCCAAATCGATTATTATTACAGATGTTCTTTGGAGCACTTCAATGACACCTAAATAGAGAACCAGCTGTTTTGGCAGAAACCCAGTAGTATGTGCATTTTGCAAATGTATTTATAAATACAGCAACAGAAAACCCACACTCCAAAAAAACAGATGGCAAACATCAAAACTGCCAATCCTAATAACATCCCTTTCAAATAAAAACATGGGATTGCCATACCCACTCCAGACAAAACTGAACAGTAGTGATTTGAAAGGTTCTCTCAGGATGTGATGTCTACACCTTGGTTTTCATGACACAGCAACACTTTACCTAAGCACTGTTAGCCAGGATTAGCCTGTGCACACTGTGGGTAAGTCTCACCCGATTGCCTTAAGTTTTGAAAGTTGATCTCCATTCCTACATTTATATCCACAGTTCTACAGTACTTTCATCAGGAGGTTTACTATTATAACAGTTTGATTCATGTAGAAAAAAGTCACTAGGGTCGCCTGCTGCGTATTCAGATACAAGTACCAGACTGCCCCTCACACTTTGATCAAATGTCTAGCTATGCAGATTGTGTGCAAAGCTGCACACTGTGCAGAGCAGCAAGGAAGGAACGAAGCAGTACTTCCAATGCTTCGGCTAATCTACTGCTTTTGACAGGCAGTGGTGTGAAAATATAGAAAGCAGGACCAGTAACAGCCAAATGTTCCCAAGAAAGATAAACAGAGGAGAACATACTGCATCTTTCTGAATTCTTTGAATCAGAGAACACCTTAAAATCCCAGACTATACCCGAGATGCATATCACACATTACCGTCAAGGCCAAATCCTACTGACACCTAAATACTTGTACAGCTCCAAGCTATTCTGCCTACCTGAGAATTCACAACCCTTGGCTAAAGGCCAACACACTGACTGACAGCAGTTACTGGGCCATCAGGGTGGAGAGAATCAACACTACCCTCATAAAGAAAAAGCAAAGACCCAATATTAAATTTTCCTCAGTATTTAACAGAAACTATTGTCTTCTCCAGAGTTTGGCATTTGACATGTGTGGCTTCTACAAAAACTTCACCATATCCAATGCAATTTATCCAATGCAAAATAAAAATCTAAATAAACCATCAGGAACTTAATTGCAAAAAAAGAAATCTTTAAAAAAACGTAATGTACCTATGCAATCTGGTTAGAGATGTCAACATTTTATTTGTTGAGATGTTTTTCCATATACCATGTTTGTTTTTAAGATTTTGTTCTTTTGCCTTCTTGTTGAACTGGATTGAGCAAAACATATTCCCAGTAAATTCAACCCTGCTGACTCCTCCTAGATTTACACAGAAGCATTATGTAGCCACTGCACCCCAAAGTTGCTTTCTTCTCCTGGGTAGAAAGAATTAGCACATCGTTTACAATTTTTTCCCCAAGATATGCAATACACAAGAACCCCAAAGTGTAATTTAAGTATGCACAATCACAAACTCATTTTCATGCCTTCACATCACTTAACTGTATATTACATTAAGTGCTGATATTATTTTAATGTTCGTTGATGCCTTTATTTTCTAACAGCAGAAATGACAGCCATTCTTCACAGTGACAATGAGGATAAATTGTCTCTCCAAAGCACAGGTTTTCTTTCCAAATTAAGCCTTTGTTGTCTTCTGTGCTTAGTATTGTCAATATGCCATTGCTTCAAATATGCTGCTTCTTTCATATGGTTTCTGTGGTTTTGAGTAATTAGAATACATTACTATGCTGGTCAATGGGACAAGTTTTTTAACTCAGATGGAGTGGTAACAACACTACTGTGTGCATAGATTATCCCTACAAAGAAGCAAATGCAATACAGAAGTAGGCAATAAGCCTGAAGAAATGGCATAGTTTAGCATAACAGCCCACTCAAAGTAATTTTTTAAATTTTTTGCCTTAAAAAAAAAAAAAAAAAAAAAACAGGAAAACAAAAAAACAAAGAAAATTTGCATGGATAAGAAACCTTATGAACTTTTGAGTTACTGAGGTTTTAAGAGACTTCTATTACTTTCTTAGGGCTTCTGCACTTCTACCCAGCTATAACTGAAAAGAAGTACATACAATCTGAGTGCCCATTAAGAATTTGAAGTGGTGTAGATAAAAGAACTCTGCACTACAAAAGTAATTTTTTAAAATTAATTATGGGGCAAAAATCATTTAGTTTGATGTATACTCTAGGAAGTGAGTATAGTTAAAATAGATGTAATAAGAAATCTAGATGAATGTGTTTAATAGGAGTGCTTTTAAAAATTAAAACTGTAACAAAATGTTAGTGGGTATATGGTTGTGGCACTTACAGTAGTAAATCTTTGGGGAAAAAAACTGACACATGTATGAAAAACAGATCGAGCTACTAGCCTACAATTTAATGAAATAACAATAGAGCAGGAAACTGAACTGCAGACCCCTAACACGTGAAAGTCTGCACAAGGTCCAAAAAACACTACTGCAACTTAGGCCAAACAGTCATCTTTATCAGCTTCCTTTCTATTTTTTATCAATAAAATTAGTTACCTAAAGAATTGTCACACCTGCATTTCTGCCAGAAGCTCTCACAAGCCAGAAGAGCAAAGAATCGTGGTATCTTTTTTGTCGAAGGCCCCATGGGTCCTAGATAAGCTAAGAAAATTAAAACAACAGTGTCCATCAAGGTGTACAAAATGACTACAAGAAGATCAGCAGTACGCTGTCATAAAAGCACTTCTGAAAGATAAGAAAGGCATGAAGAGGTCTGGAGATTTGCTCTCTCCTGTAAGCCTTCCTCTATCAAGAATTAAGAGGGATAGGAAATTTCCCTTCCCAGAGCCTTACCCTACAAAGGTAAGAAACCAAAAAAGGGAGGAATACATTGAACCTCATCAGGATATGAAGGTCTAGAATCCCTTCTTCCCCAGAGGGAGTGTAGAAGGAGCTGCCATGTAATGTTACAAAAGCATGAACTGGCTGTATCCAAAGGCACAGGGCTTAGTCAACAGAACATTCTGATAAGGAGAAGGCTGAAATCCTACCCTGGCTTCAGCATTCCCCTATACTAGCTGCTGTGTGTCTTGTACCTCGATGCAAAAAGTACCCCACAAGCTGATTAGGGTACTTAGAAGTCTAATTTAATCATGTATCCTTTCACAGGATCCTGAAGGCACCCAGAAACATTAGATACTGTAAATTACTAGCCACGCTTATCTCCATTTGAGTGGAGATAAAGCCCTAAGGCCCACAACTAGTAGCTAGGCCAAGCTTGAACAAGAGGCTTCCAGTTTATAAATAAACAGATTTCAATGGCAATCGATGCTTGTGTGCTTATTCAGGCTTGTAGATATAATTTTCACTGCATTATTAGACAGAGTAAGCAGAACTGGAACTTCAGCTGATAACTTGCAAGCAGCTGAGTTGCTCAAGCTTAAAGCACCCCTTAATTCAAGCTACAGATTTTTACGGGTAAATGGGAATCAGTTAATGGCAATATTAACACTGTACTTCAAGCTAACAATGCCACATGGAAAACTCTCTGCATCCATTTTATAAACAGGAAAAAAGTCCTTCCCTCCCTGGCATAGCTAATGCAGGAATAAATGTACTAAATAGCACAATATATCCAATCATTAGTACAGCATTGTCTCAAATGATTGGCAAGTGACTGCAAACATTCTCATTTCGGCTTCTGAACTCTCCTGTGTGAATGCAGAAGCACAGTTCTTTATGTCTAAACAGCAATTGGGAAAGAACCCTAGAACTGTGAGTTAAGTTGCATGTGTATGCCAGTGTGTGTCTGTGCACATGCACATTTATATACACATTTATCCATCCTTCAGGAGTTATCCTCATTGCTATCATCCTCATTGCAGCTACACAGGATCTTGGCCTCTGCCCTGCCTCTCCAAACTCAATTGCCCCAACATTAGAGCAGCTCCCAACCAGGAAAAATTGTTTGAAGCATGCAATGAAGCTATGCCTCGGACACTTGGAAAAAAAAAAAAAAAAAAAAAAGTAATATAACACAAGATTATCCCCCAAAGGAAGTCAATATGTTGGAGAAGATAAGAACAGAGACAGACAAACCTGGATACCCATATTACCTCTAGCTTTCTTACAAACAAATAGACTGGTGATCTACAACTGGTAATGAATTTAAAATACCTTTTTAAAGCTCCCACAGGATTAAAAAGAATGTCATATTTAGAAAATAACTACTTTTTGTTGTTGCTTGTTAACAGTGGTGATTTTGTGTGTCCACATTTTCACATGGAATAAAGATTTGAAGAGCTCAATGTGACAATGATTAGAAGCAAGACCTAAAGAAATATTAATAACTGAATTAAAAAAAAAAAGAAAAAAGGGAATTTTCTTTATTCTGCCAAAACTAACTTAAACTTATGCATTCATACTGCACAAGACCCATTTCTAAGGTAGTTGCCACAGAAATGCACTTCTGCTACAGATCATTACTGCATATCTCATCAGCATAATTCACTAACCCACTCAGATGCAATTACAAGAAAGCTATCCGAATGCGAAATGCCTCTTTATGAAGGCTGTCATATACAGTTTCTCTGCAACAGAAGAGAATTCAAATACTGATACAAGGCACCTGGACTGTCTCATTTCTCAGTTATGATATTTTTGTTTTTCTTTTTAAAGCACTGTTCATCTGCATTAAGCACACAATGGTAATCAAAAATAACATCCAGTTTAAGAACAGAATGTGAATCCCAGAAAAAAGCTTGCTGAGTTCAAACACAAAAGAAATATAAAAACTTCCCTTGATAAGACTGCCCCACAGACTGTCATGTGGCTTCCTTCCTCTGCCTTCTAATTCCAAGTTCCAAACAAGGATCCAACTCCCTTTTCCTCTAGAAGTCCTATCAAACTCCTTCCAAACTCTAACAGCCCTTCCTGAACCCCTTCAATTTTTTGTTTTGCATTTCTGTTGTGGAACAGTCTGAATGCTGCAATTTTTCTTTATTAAAGGAATCTTCTTGAGCCCTATGCCATGACAGTCTTCTAATAGAGAGTTATTATTTCCCACTAACAGGGCAGTGCCACCAGAAGGTGGTGAGGCAGTTAAATAAAATTATGGTAACATAGTGCAGGCCACAACACCACTTTATGGGTTTCACTTACAGAAATCTGATTACATTTCCAGAACTTCATATAAACTGTTGGATAGACGGGGAGTGGGGAAAACAGATAACAAAAGCTTAGATTTTGGATTATTCTCAAAGCAGGTGTAAAGGCTCTTCCAATTGCATGCTGCTGAATTCATGAGTATCAGAAGCTTTACTTACATATATCTTCTCCATTGACACAATATCCAAATAGTTCTGAATCAGTTGAGTTTTTCTCAAATTCACAATTTGAGAATAGAAAAAATACCCTAGGAGAAGTGAAAGACTGGCAGTGCAAAAAGTAACACTTCTCTGTTACTCCCCATCTCTTCTTGGTGTGGGTCAGTGCAACTGTATAGAATGAAATCCACACTACCATGTAACAAGCTACATTTGTCCCTGATACAAGTCTGTGTAAGCATATAACAATTTCTGTAACAAAACAAAAGCAATAACTGCTATGAAAAATGACCAGTGTATACAAGATCGGTTAGAAAATTTATGAAGCTCTCCAAAGAATTTCCAAAGTGATAAAATAGCTTGGGATCCACAGGATCTTTGCATCCTGACAAGATTACAAGTTTTGTGAGAAGGTAATTCTTTTTATGTTGGCCTATTTGTTCAAACTGATTATTAAAAATAGAAAATAAGTAACTGGTATGATATGTATCTATTAAGACAAGTGAAAATCCACTGTCTTGCTCTATTGCAAAAGGATATTTTATGCCACTTAATACCTAAGTAACCACACATTTATCGATTCTGAGGAATCATTAATTATTCAAAATTAAGCATTCATATTATTCAAAACTAAATTCAGTAAGATATGGCAGGTAGCTTCCTTGAAGGTTGAATGGTTGACATTAGCTGCAAACTGGGTAGCCAACTTGCAAGTAGAAGAAATTAATTTCTGTACGAGAGTACTGACTTCTACTATGCAGCTCTATGGGTCAATTCTGCTTTCTAGGGAAAGCATTTTGGTGCTTTCTTGTCTGATTAGTTTATTCATCCCTCTATTTTTCTAACTTTACAAAGAATTACAAAGAGTTTCTCTATTAGCCTTTAGGTATATGCTGTTGGTTTGTGTTCCTAAAGAAATTTATAAAATTTATCTATTACATATAGAATTATTACATTTTATTCAAATTAGAACCAATGTATTCCTCAGTGTTTCAGGTTTAATTTATTTTCTCCTTTTATTCACCCCCTCCTTTCTTCCTACCTAACTTCCTTAAGACACTTTCTTCTGATTGCCATGAACTACTTCATTTTGTGTAGTTTGCCCAATCAGTACTGTCCACTTTTCATGGTCTTTTTACACTTCATACCCTCTCTTCATTTACAGCTCACATCTAAAGGTGGTAATTCCATAATACTTTTAAAATACAATTGTGATGCTTTAGATAAAGCCTAAGAAATTCTACATCTCTAAAACAAAACAGATGAGAATAGTATCGACTGAAAATCATTATCATTTGAGAGCTGGCCTGTGGAGTTGTGTAACAAAAAGACTGCTTCAAGTCATCTGACACTGTACAAGACAAAGACAGCGTAAGTTCCTTTAACATTCAGTAAGTCAAAGAGCCTAAATATTGAGTGAAAATAAGAAATCATGTCTTGAACCTAACAGTCAGATGATGATTAGGCCATGCTAACAGGGGACCATCATGGAACATGTTCTTCCAACTTGTGTTCTTTAGAAAACTAGAGATAGTTTTGGTTTCCAGCTCAGCAACCAAAACCTTTTATAAAGGCTGTTTTAAGTTTTATAAAAGAAGCAAAGTAACATTGTTACAGAAATGAAAAAAAAAAACCAAACAACTTTTTTTATTAAACATTTAGCATTCATTTAACATTCTAGGCATTTTAATATTTTTAGCACCCACCAAATAAGCTTTCCTGTCTTCAAGGTTTACTGACAACACACAGCACATAAATCACAGGAGCAAAGTGTTTTTAGAACAGACTGAACGCCGTTATTTTTTAAGCAAATTATATGACCAAAGCAAATTATGTGGGTGGGGATTTGCAGTCTTCCATCATGCCTCAAGCCTTGTGAGGGACTTCAGACTATTCTACCAGAAGAAACATTATTCATACAACAGGTGTATATGAGGCAGAGCTTAGAAGCTATTTCAACAGTTTGCTGTAGCTGTTTTCATCTGACTGCTACCTGATCTCATTATTAAAATGACTGTAGGAATGCAGGAGTTGCTTTATTGCATGAAACTCATTATTTCATGTAATACAGGAGGTTTGATATAATGATTGCTATGTGTTCCAGAAAGACAGAGGAAAGCTCCATACCAAATTAATGAGGAATAATTCTCCTCTACCCCCAACTCGATGCTGAATAGTTGAAGTGCTGAAATCCTTCAATAGAAAGTTTCTGTCTCCCTTCAATACTCCTTTTTTTAACCCCAGAATATCCTCAGCCTCCAAATACTTGTTCAAATTATCTCCAAATTTTAGGGTGGTTTCACAATGAGTGCCTTAGTTTCAATTTTCTTTTTTTGGGGGGGTGGGGTTATTTCCACAATTCTTTATTTTCTGAGAATTTTTTTCCATATCCACAGGTCATTCTATGTATCTCCTTCATCTATTCTAAAAGACGTATCATAGTCCTACCAAGAAGAGAACACTGCAGTGCTTATCTAGTTACCCTATCGTATTTTTTGCTGCAGAATACATCCCAAGCAAAATGACTTGTTTAAGGAACAATACAAATTCACAAACAAGTAAGGAGAACCTTACTTCCTAAATGCCCATGCCATCTATTAACCATTAACCAAGATCATATGCACTGGCAAAGATCCAAGGATAAAAAAGGCAAAATCCTTCATAGGAACTATACACATCTTCATAGTAGGGTGACCAGGGTCTCTGAAAGGCACATGAGAACTCTTGATGTTTACATTACTATGGATCACACTAAAAAGTTGTGTGAAAAAAATATGTTAACAGAATTGGCAAGAAACACAAATTATTACAGTTAAATAATTTGGACAATTTTGAGATTTTTTTTGTCAGTATAATCTTCTTTAAAATACTTGGGTAGAATTCATCCAATATTGGTTCTACTTTCTTTCTTCAATACACTGATTCTTAAATAACACTTTTGTTCTCTCATCCAAATGACTGGATGGAATCTGATAAGATGTCCTTCATTTCTGCATTTTCAACTGCTTAGAAACTGATTCCTGCTTTTCAGTAGCAGACCAACAATACTGTAAATTATAATAAACTTTAGTAAAGACTACAGACATATGATAATACACAAATCTTTCCAACCTACTTGAAGTACTTGAGCAACTAGCTTTGTATGCTTCATGAGCTTTGCCAACAGTTTGTCAACATTCTTGTAATTGCTACTACAGTTGATTTCTTTCACAGAAATTAGTTATTTTATGATCTAAGATTTATTCTTCTTCTTCCTCTGTCTCTTGCAATATAATAAATATACACTGTGTTATACAGCAGATACTGAATACCTTCATGGTCTGTTCAGGATTCACAAGTAGGCTGCCTTGTAACCAAATGAGAGGTCTCATCTGACAGTTGAGCTGTGAGCTTGCCACATGTACAGCACCATAACAACAGCAGCAATTTGCACCCAAAAATGTTGGTACAGTTGTGGTGACCACCTTTTATATTCCACAATCCAAGTCTGAAGACTCTGCCAGGCAACGGAAAACCAAAACTATCTGTCTTCTTGGAGAATGTCCTGCTTGTCAGGCATAACAGGATGAACTAGGTGAACTCTGCAGCCTGATTGCAAATGCACATGGAGTGCTATGGGATGCAACGGTGGAAGGCACAGGTAGTCAGAAAAGAGGGATAAAGTCCTGCTCTCATTTAAGTGAGCACCCCTATATTTTTCATTACAGAATCAGTGGTTAAAATATGTAACTGTATTAAAAAAGCATGGGGAGCAAGGAGTAGATAGGAGATCTAGTCTGTTTGCCAGATGAGTTGCCTTACCACTAGACAACATAGTCCAGTTTTCCCTAAAACTCTCGTACTCTTCCACTGACTGGTGACCTGGCGTAACTTAACAGGACAGGCATAGCTTAACCCCCACCAGCTTCGCCTGTATTCTGATGCATAGAACATCCTCTTTGGAGACGAGACTGAAACATCTCAGACTGAAAAGAGGGAGAAGCTCAGTCCTCACATCAGAAGTGAGAGACTTATTTCATAAAAAATAGACACTGTCAGACACCTTTAACACCTGCCATTTGGAAGAAAAGGCTGCAGTTGCCATCTGCATCCAGAAGAACAATACAGACAGACAAAACAGAGCAGCAGGCCAGGAATCTTGACGCCATATAGACCTGGACTGCAAGTCAGCACCTACATGTGGAAAAGACTGAATTTCAGCATTTGGCAGCACTGTGCCTTTTCCTATTCATTCAGGACTCTCTCTTCCATCCTCAAATTTTGACCGTATATCCTTTCCTGTACTGCACAGGAGTCAACCTTCAAGTTAGTGAAGATTATTTGGATTGTACCAGAGCACGGAGAACCATTACCCTCCTTTACCCATCTTTAAGAGAAATCACTATCGGTCATTATGTTTTAACCTAATTTAAACCTAAACCAGTCTTATTCTTGGTAGTATTAAAATGCTTAAGGTATTTGGTGAATACTTAGTACAAGTGTGTTCTAGCTGCAGGTTTTTTTAAGATATTGAGCACAGTTTGAATAAACTACAAAGATAAAAATTACGTTTGGCAGCCAGCTTGCTCAAGGATGCAATATATGCAGCACTTCACCATAAAAAATCAGAATCATTTTGTTTTCTGCTCTTTTCTGATCTTCCATCTCTTCCCTTAAATATTTCATCACCTATATAATAATGATTTTCTCTATGTAACATTTCTAAACACCAGCAGATCACTCAATAATTGCACAAAGCAAAACAATTAACATCTCAGGACACTTAAAACTAGAAGACTTTTTCACAGCGAGGCCACTGACTATGACATGCAAACAACATGTACAAATTGTTTGAAATGCTTCCAAACAGTAAATGAAATGTTTTACCCAGATGGCATACATACATCAGATGCGCACTTACAGATATTACAGTATGATGTGATGCTTTCAATGCTTCATTTGTGCCCTTAAGTTATACTGGATAAGCAGAACCACAGTTCATAATATCCCATCTACACAAATACGGCACAAGCCTACATGTATATTCCATAATGCACAGCAGCTTCTGTGGGTTTGGTGAAAACAGAATGAAAAATGGGGCTTAAAATGAATAATACATCAGTCCTCTAGCACATGTCTGGCAGTGATGTTTTGAGTCAAGGTGAAGTCAGGTGGTAAAGAAAGCAAAGTACAGAGATTAGGTCCTCTAGTAAAACATTCAGGTTGCTTGCTGCGAAGTTTCAATCCTTCCACTTGCACATTTAAGCATGTTACATCATCTAAGACACGTGACAAACTCTGCAATTGCAGTAACGGAAAGACATCTATCTAACCTACCTTGTATAACACTGAAGGGCTGTTAGAAGCCTTTTCGTTCCAACAGCTAATATACTACTTTATTTTAAAATTCATTAAAAAGAAGTGACACCACGAAATTCTTGTAGCAATATATGGAAAAATTATATTATTCATAACAGCTAAAATTAAGAAACTACATAGATCATACTTTAATGTAAAGAAATTATAGATCAGATGGTAGATAGATGGTAACATGGACTACTGACCCTAATAAATTGACCAGGACCTCAAAATATGCATATACTTCTTCAACAGAATTGTATTTCAGAGTAACCACACCTCCTGATTATAATAACTCTTACTGCAAAGGCACAATGTAGCACTGAACATACACACTGCAGCTTCAAGAATTTCACCAGTAGTGAACTTCACACATAAATGTTAAGTATAATACATCATAGCAAAATAATAGTATTAGAAATAACATTATTGTTCCAATGTGTGGAGTATGTATTGCAAGGCAATAGGATTTTAAGAAAAAAAAAAACAGGCTTAAGTCAAAAACCTCAAAACTACAACCCTTTTGATTAAAGCTATTCAAATTAAAGACTAAAATGTATACATATTTTAAAAACCAAGCAGAAAAGCTAAGGACAGATCTATCTGTGAAAACAGTATGCTCTTCAAAATATCTTCAAAGCAAATTTTAATTACCTTCTGCACTTACAAAACATTGTAGACTGGCAGAAAGGCAATGTGTATGTTTCTGAGCCAGGCCATGCAAAGTTTGCTTGAGTCCATCCATTCATCCTGTCCCTACTTCTCAGAAGAAAACAATTGCTTTTCAGCTCTGTCTGTGCCTATCATCATTTTCTGCCTCAGGCACTAAAATAAATCCACATCCCCCTTCTTTAGGAGCTTACGAAATTTTAAACACAATTGTTCTTACTTGTTCATTTATTTGGTAAAGAGTTAAAAGTGAGATGAGCCACACAGCATTCGTGTTTCTGTTTCTCTCATGACTGAATGGTAGGCCCCTTCTGCTAACTCCATTTTCTTTCCAACAAGCACACAATATTTAGCAGGTCAGATTTCATCTTCCTGCCTAGATAAAAATGTTCTAGCATACTAAGGAAGACCCATATGCTGATACAAAAGCTCTTCCAACTTGATTTTACTAAATGATTGTGTGATGCTTAAATGGGATTTAGATAATCAAATAATTACTGGTTTGATACTGCAAAGCAGCAAAATGGTATTTTGATGGTGGTCTGAAAGCTCCCAGTTGCTGGTCAAAGCAATAAGCATTCCAAACTGCACCATAAATAGAACCGAAAAATGTATGATGTTTTAAGCATACCTGCTTTGGGCTAGTTACCTGGATGCTAGGTATTGATTGACAAGCACAAAATGAAAGGTCTTGGATTTTAGCCTTTTGACTGCTAGTGCTTTTTTCCTCCACACCTCCACACTCCATATAATACCGGCAAGCAATTGCCAGTCTTTACAATATTCTGATGTCACTGTTACTTAGTGTACACTACCAGTAATTCTCTGATACTTGACGCTAACAAGAATAGTTCAAGAAATAGATTAAGCTTCAAATAATGCTTTTTCTATTTTAGTTTGCTTAATATATAAAACATCCCCACTATTCCTTGAATACAGTGCTTAATAGATATGTTATACTCAAGTAGTACAGACTATATATAGATTATTACATAATTATATAAACGTATATTTATGTGTATATACACATTCACGTAAAAATGTGTTTTTATAAAACACTGCAACTTTTAACACAATATATTGAATGCTGAATCCACTGCCAGGAAGACTCCCTGTGTATGTATCACGTTACAAATGAACATGCCTAGTTTAAGCCAGAGCTGCCATATATCAGAACTGCAGCCTAAGTATCTTTCATATAGAACTACCACGGAGCTTACCTGCAGAGAAATACACTTTAGCTGCACTTTCACAGCATGTCTGCACTTACCACTACTCAAATATAGGAGGGAAGGGAAGAGTTACCTGTACTCTATTGACTTGTTGACTTTGTCAAACGCAGCTTAACTTCAGTGTAGTTCAGCCATAATGTTCAATACATTATCGACTGTAATTGCAGTCATACCATGCTCCCAAAAAGGCAGTTTATGTAACATCACAGGTAGCAGAACATTCTCCCTGACAAAAGTCTAGCCATTTTAACCTAGATTACTATGTGAGTTTTAAAGCCTGAATATTTTTTACTTTATGAATATATATGTCTTTGCAGAGGCCACAGACAAACAGTTATCTTGCTTTTTTAAACCCATCAGGAATATGGAATTGTCTTATACTTAAAAAACAGCTTTTGAAAGTACCTTAGACACAGACAAAATATATGGGACATCCCAGATAGCACGTACAGCAATAGCACCCAGAGGGAAAATAATTACACATACTCGCTGCTTAAATGCCTAGACAGATCTACAGCATGCACTAAAGGTAACTTCTGCCCATAATAGACCTGTGTCATTATTCACAAGCCTTTAAGGAGATTTCTAAGTTCATGTTCCTGAAATTTTTACCTCTCCTCCAAACTACACCCATTCATCTCTTTAAAGATCTTGCCACTCCTACAAGCCTCACCTACACAACCTGCAAGTCATTTCTCATGTTTTCCTGAATGGACTTCTGTACCAAGGGAAGGTGGCTATTAGCAGATCACAAATATCACTTCATAAGTATTTACTGAGGCTTCAAACAATTTCTACTGTTACAAGCTGGAGAAACTTTAAACTTTTTTCCCTGTGTCTTTCAATGAGAGGAAGGTATTATTAAGATAACTTTTTTTAGTATCTAAAGGAAGACTTGTGCACCCAAAAAGCTCATTAATTTTTCCCTTAGTAAACTAGTTAGTGTAATAAATTAACTCATCCCTTCCTGTAAGCCTCATATTGCTCATCCTTAAGTATGAGACCAATGTACAACACTATCAAAGACTGTCTTAGACCAAACCGCTTTGGCTTTGGATTTGGGGAGCTTCCAGACTACAAAGGACATTCATTTAAATGGATGTAGAATAATGAACTGAATCATAATTCAAGTTTCCAAAAGTTCCAGTATTAGTAATATAGACTTACCAAACTTCTCAATTACTTCTAAGACCTAAAGCTGCAGACTCTGGGATGATACCTTAAAGCAAGATCTCTGTCTGACCTGCACAGAACCAATTATACATTAAGAATCTAATGTGTTAGAGTGGAAGGTTAAATGTTTCTGTTCGCTATATTTGCTTAGGTTGTGTTTTCACTTAAGACTGAACAGTAAAATTCTGTAGTTCTATTAAGCACTGACCAATCATTATTTTATTTAGACTGTTACATAAAAAATGATCTGCTCTTGACTGGCTATCTTCAATGCAAGACACACAAGAAAGAGAAAAAGTAAAGGGAAGAGGAAAGAGGAAACAGAAAGATAAAAAAGGGGGGGGGGAGGGGAGGGTAGAAAAAGTGACAGTGAGAGAAAGACAAAGAGAAGGCAAGAGAAGGAGAAGGAGGAAAGTACTTATCTCCAAATACATGGTCAATTTTTACCTTTGAGGGGCTTGGTAACAGAGGTGACCAAAACTGTATCAGTCGAGAGATCCAAAGGTGTTCAGAAGTGGAAGCGTCATGAAAAAATTACCCAGAGCTGCGTAGCTGCATAACTTACTTCCTCCTCCTCATTCCCTTTTGACACCACCATCCAAAGAAGCTCTTAAACTTGCACAACAGTATCTTGACAAAATGCTGTGGCTTATATCTGACAGAGTTCAGCAGAACAGAAAGCTGGAAATCAGGCCCATAGTTACAGCAATTTTCCTTATAGCATCATCTGGACAAATCTCCCCTAATTCACTACCTAATCTGCAGGGAAGTCAGCGTTAACATCCTAGTTCCTTCTACCATCTCCCTGTTTCACACTGTCTGGTTTTCAAGGAATGAAGTATCTGGCCTAGTGAACATTCTGGACTTGAAGTAAGATTCAGGGTTTCCCATACCTCATCTTCGAATATATAATATCTGATTTATATACCAAAAAATTTTCAAGTTTATTTCAGATAGCAGAAAAGGGGAGAAGAGCACCATGGAAAAAAAGACACAGAAAATTATGGCAATATAAAAAGATGCAAGCAGCATTTGCTTTTCATGTTTTAGTATGAGAAAATAAGTTGCAAAGACAAAATCTACATAGTTTTTTAGAAATTAAAACACAAGTCAAAGGATTAAGGATAAAATCCTCTTGAGTTTGTGACTTCCAACGTGAGCACAACACACAGACTGTCATCACTTGTTACTTCCTTCATGCCAAACACCAAAACAGCATTAGTGGAGCAGTGCTTGTAGGACTCCAAAACCATTACTGTTGCATCTAAGCCTGAATCTTTCTTCTCTGAAAAGGAAAACCATACTTGCTTCAAAATTCTAAGCCTAACTAAATTTATATGTAAGCTAAAGTTTCTCTCATTCAAGAAAAGAGACCACATCAGAAAATAGTAATTCAAGTATCCCCAATTGCTCATTATGCCCACTAGCACCTAGATTTAAAAACAAACAAACAAAACAAAAAAACACAAGAAAAAACCCTTTACTGTGACTCTTTCACCTGATTAAAAAGGATTAAATTCTAATTAAAGGCTTTAAAATAACAAGTAGCAGGAGTTCATCCAACCTTAATGACACTACTTTAAAATGCTCATAGAATCCTCTGCTCATCAGGTAACTTTACATATGTTCCACATGCTGCAGAGACTTTAAGGAAAGGCTCCACAAACCTGCCTCTCCCAGTTCTCAAGTCCTTTCTCAAACCTCTACATGCCAGAAATTTAAGCATGCTGAAAAGGCATTAAATTGTGCTAGCCCACTGGCCACGTGTACCAAAAGAACCCTCCACAGTGGTCATGATCTCAACATTTACCTCCACGTCATGCATAATTGCAATCCATATACTCAAAAGGATAAGAGCACTTCCCAATAACAGCTGTTTGTCACGTCTGACGATATTGAGGCAAAGAATCTTCTATTGGCTCAGCTTTACATAGAAAGTACAAGAAAATCTCAAAGGACAACAGCTACATTACATTTTGTTTATTGAAGTTCAGTGACAAGATAGCCAAGTTCCTTTCAAATAAAACTACACAAATCTAGTGAAGCATGAACCACACCTATTCTCTGAAGGTAATGGAGATCACAGCTGCTCATTTCACAACAAGACTCACGATTTTGTCATGCTACACAAATGCAGTCTTCTTTTTTTTTTTTTTTCATTCCATACACAACATTTCCGTTTCACAATATAAAATCACATTTTCAAAAATTCTGATCATATCCTGTGCCCTTGGAGACTTGAGAAAAGAACTGAATGCTTTCCCACTTTTCCCCAGAAAGCTTCACAACACATGTGGCAACCTAACCTTTGTTAAAAGTCACAGTCTTTACAAGGAACCTATCGGATCTTAAACACTCCCACTGCCACCCTCCAAAACTATTAAGGGAAGATTCCACTGGACTGGAAGAGGAGGGGAAAAAAAAGATGGGAATAGCCATGAAAAGCTGTCTACTGGTGATGTGTGTTCTAGTAGATTTGGTTTATATCCCAGCTCTTGCAAATTTGGATGCCTTAAGGCTGGTCTAGTAATAATAATGCAGAAAATCTCGATGAACTTTAAGACACCATTATTTGGCATTATGTACTATCTTTGCTTTATAAATACAGAAACCAAGTTCCAGATACAATTCTGATTTCTTGGGCTAATTTATTTTTCAGAAAGGCAGAAATTAAAGTAGTTGGAAAAAAATGAATCCATAAGCTTCCCACAGCAACGTTTGAAAGTCATCTCTTCCTGCCATCCTGAGTTCCTGGGCATGTGGTTCTCACTACATCAAAGCTGCCATGTTCTCATCATCTCTTCTCTGACACTGTAACCCTACAGCGTATGGAATATTTTACAGACCTCAATTTCTTTATGTGCATGCAGAATTGTCTGCATTATCTAGAGCAGATTAAACTAAATTATTACAAGTTGAAAACTATCATTTTGACGCTGTTCCACTATGAGAAGAACAAGGGTTTCCTGCTCTTATCTCCCCTTAGGTTTACAAAAAAGTCACAATCATACTTATTTCCCGAATTCAACCTACATGCATTTAAAAATGAGAGCTAGAAATATGCTTCCCCCTCCTTTCATCATAGCAATCTTTAACTAATATCACTGAACCATAGCTACAGCTGCAAGTAGTATTTTACTGATGCAATTTCTTTACAGAAAAGCTGAGCTATAAAGCAAATTAAAACCATGTCTCTCTAACTCTCAGTGAATATAGCTGTGTAATGAAGTGGCTACAGAAGACATTGGTAGTTGGCTTCTATTACCAGTTTTACCACTGAAGACTTTCGTTCTAGCTCTTTCTATGTCATACAAACTTTTGCTTCCTTGCAGTACTTGTAGCAAGATACAGACAAAATATGGACAACCTGTAGCACTCAAAAATGACAGCACTAAAGAAAACAAGCAAGATTTGAGTTTCAAAAAGTAGGTTTCAGCTTCTGGCTTGGTTCAGTTCCGGTTATTTCAACTTCAGTCTTAGCAATACTACAAGTATTGCTCACTTTCTAAGACTTAAGTTACTGTCACCTCCACCAACTGGTACATGATTTGTGAATTTCATCACTCTTCCACATCTAATAAGGCTTCACTGCTGAAACAAACTGTATAGCTTCAGTACAGAGAATGTATCCACAGTTGCCCAAAATTATTTAAATCCATGTTTTCAATCTCCTAGGACACCGGCCCAAATTTCAAACTAGTTGAAGAGAGGAAGGGAGTAGGTATTTTTACTTTTCTTACTCAGCCTGTTCTCCTGTGAATTTTTGAGTATCAATTTGGTCCAGAGAACAAAAGGAAGCAAAATTTTTCAGCCATGGAGACTAGTCTAGTCTAGTCTTTCAACATGAGAGGTATATTGTAACGTCACCAATATTTTTCTCATTGCTACTCTTTCTTTGCCCTTCTACCTATACATTAGTGGTCTCAATTACTAATAATATAATCTACTATTCACTTGCATTAGTTCTTTCCTCATCATCTGCCCTTTTTTTCTAACAGTGTCATGGTATCAGACAAGAAAAAGTGCCTAAATTGGGGACAGTTGATCTCTCTCTTTAGGTAAGAGCAAGTCTCCTTCAGAAGACAAATCGGAGCACCTCAGACTCTGAAATGCTGTATGAAACAAAATAACCACACTAATGATTGATAGAGAGAGTATCTCCCTAATCAAGCCGCATGCCTAATATTAACTGGTATAGATACTTCCCCCAGGAGTTTATGTTTAAGTGTCTTGGGTTTCTGTGCTAACTTTCTTTTTTTGGCTATGCTTCTGAAATGCCTTATTGAGTTGTCGGAGAAATATAACTTTAAGACACTTCATAAGAGACAGCAGCATTCCTCTCAAAACTTTCTTGATTCTTTACAAATATGAAAATCCTTAAGTGAGATGGGGAGCTACTGTGTAACTCTACATATTTTAGAGCAGAAAGACACCAAAGCTCTCTTAGTGAAATGTTGATTTTGGAATTCATATCTAAACTTCTGACAGAAGTCTGCCCAGGCAGAAAAAAAGGAACGGAAGGGACCAGATCTTGGTATTTTTATTCACAAATTCTATGCAGCACTCAGAGACAGCAAAAAATAAAGAATTTTATTTGTTCATACCAAATTTTGCTGTTAAGAGTTTAATTCTACAGACAATGTAATCTATTGTACATCATTTCAACTAAATGAGAAAAAAATTCTTACTTTGAGGAAGCCAAATCACAGTAATTTCATCATCATAGTGAAAAGTTTTACTGCCATTTGAGAAACATGAAAGCAGTTAGTTACCCTGAAGATGCTGCCTTGAATAACAGTATTTCTACACTTAAAAGTAACATAAAATAATACTTAACTGCACTTGAACTAAACAGTTACGTAAACCACAATTGCTTATCATTTGGAAGCAAGTCTACACACAAAACTGAATACAACATTTTTCCCTTTGTGATAGGGAACAGTTAATCACAGACTACAGGACAAACAGGGACAACAGAGAGCATCCATTTATAACGGAGGTTGATTTTGGATCCAAGCTTGTTTTATCTGGCATATCAGCAATACTACAGGAAACCACACTCAGATTAGAATGCATAAGGTTGAAAGATTCACAACATTATCAGATTTCCCATGCTGCATGGTGTTGCACTGGGTAGCATCTTAAGATTGATAACAAAATCCAGATGCAAACCTAGGACATTATTTTTTAAGCTTTCTTTAAATTTATAACTTCCTGTTTATGTTGTTCAAATATCAAGCTTGCAAGAGTTTGTTAGCAAAGACCAAAAAACTTACTGTGACCTGATTTAGAAGACCACTAAACTTCTACATCCTTCACGTTACTTGTCCTTGTAGGGTCTGACTCTGCGCTCACAAAACATTCCACTAACAACAATAACCGGATATTTTTCGAAAATCCCACACTGATCATGTAAGCATTTGTAGAATAAGAACACTGAAAGCGTAGCAGTCTTAAGTAAAGGACAGTATCTCTAACTATTTACACAGCACTTTCTACAGCCAGCTTCGCCATCCTCTCCACACCACTGAGGACTGCCTTAATACAAATATCGCATTTTAAAAACACATACTTGCCCTGTTACTATTTTTCTAGTCAAATGATACATGTAGGGGGCTAATCTTCCATATTCACAAAGACTGCAGTAACAGGATATATTTGAAATATACATGTAATATATGAAATATATCTGTACATGATGGCATGCATTGCTTAAAAAGTATCAGCCAGAAGAGTTTCCTGGAATATTGTGTTGGAATACTCATATCTGGGAAGGAAACCTGACCCCAGCCTCTCTCTGTCTGGGTCACTATGATTCAAGCAGATCAATTAGATTTAAAAAAAAAAAAAAAAAACAACAAATAATCCTACATCACACATTTCAACTAATTGAATATAACAATAGACCATGCAGTGCCAGAGAGCACCTGTCTTCAGAAATGTTGCTATTTTTCAAAAGTACATTCTGGACAAGAGTGCCTCTTTCTTTGAAAAAAAACATAAGAACTATCACTTTTTCTGAGGAAGACAGAGGTTGGTGCACAAACAGATGTCCTCAGACAACAACATATTTCCAAGAGGACACTACTTCTGTTTCTGGGCCTACTGAAATAATCTCCTTGAGCCTTTTTTATCAGGCTGAAGACTGAACCACAAACAAACTATTCAAGGTCTGTGCACCTCATCTTTTTCTTTCACCTCTTGTACCAAGTAAACTGTCAGATCCAAGGATAAGTTCTTCTGTGGGCAGAAGTCATGAACCTACTAGATTTAATAATGTTAATAGAATAATAAAATTAATTCAGTATTCCATTATACATCCACTATATCAAAAGCACAATGCACTTATCTAAATAGCAGTGTACAAGCTTCATTTATGAATGTGGAAAGAACAGTTTAGCTCACCTTCCAAGTACACATCTATTCTAGATAAAAGTAATTTCTATTTAATGGAAGTTATGCAGAGACATTGCATACAGAAAGCGGATGGAATAATAATAATATCGGAACACAAAAGGCTTCTCACAAGGGGGGGAAATATGACCTGTCTACAATGTTCTTAAAAATACTATTTAAAAAAGCAAAGTACATCAGAATAGCTACAATCTCCTTATTTGTTTCTTCTTACAGTAAACCAGCCTATATTGCCACAGCTAGGCCATGTCTAGCAGCCAATCTGTTTGCTTTAAACTACATGGTCT
Source organism: Aviceda cuculoides (assembly GCA_035590195.1). NCBI lineage: Eukaryota > Metazoa > Chordata > Aves > Accipitriformes > Accipitridae > Aviceda > Aviceda cuculoides. The sequence continues at coordinate 21,649,464 of JAVJGG010000082.1, read as the reverse complement.
GTATCTCGGACCTATATCCATAGTCTAATACTAAAAATACAGATTCACTCAAAACTGTTCCCAAAAACTGAAAGTCTTAGATAACTAATTCAGCTGGAATTTTAATGCAGCTTAGTAATATGCAGTAATTCTAAACATTATATATGTTGCATCTTAGGTAGAGTGACATACATTGTGATGAAACCAAAGTCCTCTACTACACGTATAGTACAGCACACTGGGGACAAAAATTGAGTTAAGAATATGGAAGAATATTTTAGTATGATATAATGTCCACTAACAATAACCAGAGTTAAAATTCCAGGGTTAGTTTTAGAACAAAGCCACAAAGATATTCAGAAAGAAAACAGCTTGTGTGTGTTCACTGATTTAGATAAATAAATAAATCCAAACAAATACACACTTTTTTTTTCATGCTAATTATATTTCCTAGTGGAAACTAAGACTGAGAAGCATCATATCTTAAAATCTCTTTAGGTCCAATAAGCCTAAATAGACTCTTGCACATTAAATCCACCTTAAAATCTAAAATAAGATGTCAGATACAATAAGCTTTGCTAATAAAAATTAATTTAAATTCTTTTAGAATAAGCTTCTAAGACCTTGAGCTTACTTCTTAAGACACTTTATCCAATTACGGCTGAATCCCTTGCTTTAGTCTCTTCGCACTGGTAAAAATGACAAGAATTATTTGTGCATAAAGAATTATATACCTGTTTGAAATTACCACTGGTCAAGTTTTTCATAAAACATCCATACACTCATAAGTGCACGTGTAGGAGTGATTAAAGTTCATGAAACAGAAGAGTGGGATTCTAGAAGTACCATCTGATGACATGCCAATCAGTATTTTGATCCTCACAGATTTAGAACAGCTGTTTCTTCAGCCCAGCTGATACAGTGAAAACATCTCAGCTTGGACACAGAAAAGTTTAATTCCTAACAGCACATATTACTATGAATCTGTGTATGTCATTTTAAAGAACTTCCCCTTTCATGCCACTTCCACAATTAGTTTATCTTAAAAGCTAATTGGTTTTGTTCATTATTTGCTATAAAGTCAAGGGAGCTGATACAAAGATAGAAACAAAGCCTCATTTAAACAGGAAACAATGCTAAATGCTTAATAGCTCCCTGTAGCGACTCACTCCCTAGTTTTCAACTATTTTTAACTATGCCTTCTGACAGCTCTGGGACCCTCTGGCTCCTCTTGGTTCTTCCACTCGTTGTAGAAATAAACTGCTTACGCACACATATGTTCAGCAGAACATTAAGACAGAACAAAATGTTGTGTTCTGGGATGTATGCTCCCTTTATAAGGACTGGGAATGAAATTCCTGCCACGAGGAAGTCAGTGAGAATTTCACTGTAACTTCAAACAAACCTAACTATCACATGATATTAGGTATTTTACTCAGATATTTCAACTAACAGCCATAAAGGAAAACCAGGTAGTGAATGAGAGAAAATTATTTCCTTGGACTCTGTGTGGATTTGGTTTAGCAGGGAATACATAAGTTCTGTTTCACTTCTAGAACATAATTGTACAGGAAATGTCATGCTGTAGACAAATGCTGCATTTTTAAACTAATTCCACAAATGATTTAAAGGTCTGCTGTGCAGAATATAATGGCTTTTAAACACGAAATTTAATAATTACTCAAGTTTATGAAACAGATTGAGTAATTTCATCTCATTGTAGATTGTCTTAATAATGTTGACTCACTTTGAAACTCAATGTTATGTTACAGAGGTACTTAGATCAATTAATGGGTTAATTCATCAACAGATTTTCAATTAATTGGAAATACTTATTTTCATACCATGAAACCAAAACTCCTTCTAATTCCTAGAAACTCTATTCTATGGGACAAGTCTAAAACAGTGCCCTTCACGCATCATGTTCAAAGTCATGCACCTGAGCAGTATAAATGCTCCTCCAGTCACACCTGACCCTGGGTGTCTGTCAAGTAATCTGAGGCACACGTTACTCAGCCACTCAGCTCCTTTTGCACAAAAGCGATACCCCATGCAACAGTTACTGGGAAGAAAACTCTCTGTTGTCATAGCAACAACATATAAACATAAATAAAGACTGGTAATAACAGAGGAAGAGAGGCAGTAGTTAGAGTCCACATTATGCATGTTATAGTAGGAGTTGTTTTCACTATGCATTTACCAACAAGCTAGGGCAACTACTTATATCAAAACTGTTGAAGCCTTACTTTTCCTAACTTACTCAAACTGCCTGTCCAGCTGAATGTTCTGTGCTGTCATTCTTCATGTTTCCAGGTATAACTCTTCCTATGAAAATATTTACAACTAAAATGAAGGAAAAGTGAGACAACGAAAATTTCTTGCATGAGAAACGTGCAACTGGTTTGTTTCACAAATGCACAGAACTGACATAGGAGATTAAAAGCAGAGTCTATATTTGAGCTACAACAGATTTCACCATTTTTGAAGCAGACTGCCTACAAATGATCCCATCTTCCAGAGAGATGAAGAGATTCACATGAAAAGTGATGGTCTATAAATGATCATCTGTAGAACTGGGATTCCTGAGGACTTAGAGGCTTACAGTTAGATAAGGCAGAACACTTCCTACTTACTGGATCTTTAGTAACTGAGCCATAAGAAACTGGCTGCACCCTGTTTAACTGAATGTTGCATTTTCTCATGTTAATTGAAGGAAAGAGGCTCTGCAGACCCCTACTAGTATTACAACAAATTACTGAATAGCTTCCAATATAACTAATGTTCATATCTATCAATTCAATTTCAGACTAATTCCATCCCAGCCAGGCATATAGCTTGTCAAGACCTTTGTGAATTCTTCCATAAATGGACTTCTTTTTTCTATGATACTGTAGTTTAAGACACTCAGGCATACTCTCAAATGCTCTTCTACAACCCTTATCAATATGCCTTATACAAATACTTCGAAGGCTTATCCATATAATATATAAAAGCCACTCTGGCTCTTGCCAGCACAACATATTTATCCTTGTATTTACTAATTCTATTCTTTATCATGTCTATGACTGTGTTCAGTTCTAACACTATACTTACAAGTTCACTGTGTGAGGCCTTTTTAAATATTAGGATCATATTTGAGAGCTTCCATTTCCCCTCCAATGAGGATGTTCATATAACCTGTCCAACAATCAGTTATATAATGTCATTACTCTATCAGCACTTTCACACCAAGTTCTTTACATCCTTCCATAAATCTCAGATTCAAATACCTATTTCCCCTAGAGCTACTGAGCTGATACCACTCATCAGCCTTAACCAATCTATATGTAAGCTGATTCCACAAACATTTTCATGCCAACAACAAATCTTATACCCAGAGTTGATAACTTAATAAATCAGCATTTCTATCCTCCTGTATCTGCTGTTTGGATCAAAACCCTGAGGGCATTAGCTTCTATGCTAATGTTGCTCATCAGCGCAATTTTTCTCTTGAACTACTTCATACACGTGATCCAGCAGCGTATCACCTTCTGTATATATGGCACCTATATTTTAATCCTAAAGAGCCTGGAATACAGAGACAAGGCTTAATATCAGCAAAGGTTAATTTCTGAAGCAAAAAGCTTGGTTTATTAGCAGTCATCTCACAGAATACCTAACTATTTTTATTTTCATTCTTACAGACAGACATAAATAGCCTTCTCTCCCAAACTTTTCCCCTCAAAAATTACCTTATGTTCCTCAAGCAATGTTTTTAAGATGAGCACTGTCAAACTGTACATGTATCAGTAAGCCATGTGTTCATATTAAAAGCCACAAATTACAAAAATAAGTTTTTTTATAGATAATGAAAAACATAAGCACTGTGCAAAGAACTATACACACAATTTTACCCTCTGTCCAAAGTAACATACTAAACCAAGCACTGATCTCTCTCTTACTAGTGCCATATGTGTAATTTTACTATTTTGAGTTATATTACAGGACTTAACCAAGATGAAAGACAACACATGAAGGCAAAAAGCAGACCAGCAAAACAAGTAGTTGCATAAGAACCTGTCACTACCTCTGAATCACATAAGTTTCAAATAGATATTTTGGGACAAGTAGGTATTGTAAGTAGAAGCTAAGTACTGTACAAACAGCCACAGATGTGTTACTATCATGAAGAACCAATACATTAGAACACAGCTGCATAAGTCGACCCCTTTATGTATTATCATCTAAGGAGGACAGCCAGAAGTGAAATATGAGATCAACGATATTGACCAAAGGATAAGGTGTATCTTCAATGAACAGACAAATGACTCAGTGTAACAACTTGAGTTCCACCTTATTCTTCTGGGACAGCGTCTTATTTCCCCAAGAACTGACTCAAACTCTTGATGATGATGATAATGACTGTGGTTGTTATTATTGTTGTTTTTCACATCACTTTTCCATGTCACAAAAGTTCTTTCACCAATTAAACTATGAGCTTCAAAGCCACTTTAAATAACTCCTACCAATATGGCAAGCAGGCTCAGTGTATTTTCCCCTCTAGTTAACAAGCTATGAAGTTGATAAAAGCATTTAACTATTAATTTTGCTAAAAAATTACTACCTTATTCTCCATGTCAAAGCTGCAGCTGGGTAAGGAAACCAAAGCTGCACACATAATCAATGATTACAGGGTATGCATGTAAAAGCTTCCCACCTACTCTGAATTTAGAAAATATTTGTCATATTTACTATATAAGCATGCCAAAAGTGACTGGGAGGTAGCACCACACTTACACAGACCCTAAACCCACACAACACACAACCTTAGTACAACAGAACTAATTTAGAAGGCTGTGCCCAGCTGTAGAAAGACACCATGCTTAAGAGAAGAATTCAGTGTGCATATTACAAATATATTTTTCAGTTAAATGTGTGGGGTTTTTTCACATGGTAAAGAAAACCTTTCTGTGTGAGGGCTCATTCTTCTTTAAAAAGGAATGATGAATAGAAAATATTCTCCAATTATACCAAAATCAAAAGCAGATAAGAAACATTCTCTGTTTTATGCCATGTACTGCATATGGGAATTCTTATATTCACAATTGGGGGGGGTTCCATAATTGTTGTAAAAGGTGACTAAAAAATTATCCACAGGGATGATATGGTACCAAGAATATTTTTTTTTCAGGTAATATTAACAAACTCAGTATTGTCTATGACAAGTCAGGGTTAAACACATGAAGCATACTTCTCATGCTCTGCAATCATCTTTTTGTTGCCACTACAAAAAAATGCATGCATAATTCACACAACTAAATCAGATGTGCAACTGCATCACACTCAAATCACCAGCTCTAGGACTTGCAAAAACATACATGTTCTATTCCTGGTGGTTTCAAATATCAAATTCAAAAGCCCTGTATGTTTTATTTATGTTACTTTGCATTCTTTAAAAGGCATGGATTTCTTCCTGTTTCATAGAGTTCTCTGGCTTTCGGAGAAATCCAGACTACTCACATTCCCTACCATCACAGACGAGTTTAGAAAATGCACAAAATAGTTACCACTGCAACACAGTATTTGATCATACATATTTAGAAACATAGTAATATGTACAAATAATGCTATTTATTTATTCCTTCATCCAGCCTAAAAGTTATTTAGCAACAAATGTACAGCAGTAGTTCTGCATTCTCAGTGCAGGACATACTCCAGGAAAGTTAATATATAATGCATTTCCCTATAATAGAGGTTATCCAGATATTTCTGTGGAACAAGATTACAGGCTGTTGAGCAGCTAGCATAAACAGAGGAATACATTGCCATGTTCAGCATCTTCCATCAAAACCTAAAGGTAGCCTGAGTGAAAGCAGCATCTAAAACTCTCAGGGTTCATCTGAGGAGCTGGTGTACATGTAGAAAACCAAATTAAATCCTAACTCAACTCTCACTGGAAGCGTGCAGAAAAACAGTGCTTCTGATTTCTTTTTCTTGCACCTCTAAATCCTCATCTGCCATCCCCCAGCTTTGCTCCATTTTCCCATAGCAGTGGAAAATATATACTATGTTTAGAGGAATTTTCCAAACTTTTCTGATGAATTCTTCTTTCTAACTGGCTTCAAAGACTGCCCCCACTCATTGGGGTAGGTGAAGAATGACAAGATACAGTTATTTGCCATTGAAAAAAAATTATATAGCTATAAAAATATTTTTTTAAATCCTATTTTGTGCGCTTTTTGGTAATTTTCTTTTTTATTACATCTTAAATCCATGAATTATGACAGTAGTAGATACACACGTCAGTTGGGACAGAACAAGGCGTTGTAATGGTATTTGGCTAATCCACTCTGCAGGAATGTTCATTATTTTTCCTGAGGTTTCACAAGAGCTCCCTGGCATAATACTGCTACAGCTGCTTTACAGTCTAATGTTATTACAAGGTCTGATTCAAAGATAATGTCTGCTAGAGAAATCTGGCAGGAAGTGGAGTCCTAGGAAAATCCTTGTGATACTAAGGTATAACTCATGGAGACTGAACTGCTGAAAAAATTGAGGGTAGTAACAGTTATTTGTTTTGAGTTTTACAAGAATCCTGAGAGATCTCTGTTACTTCTCAGAACAAAAATCACACAAATTCCAGTTCATTTTTCTGGAAATCTTATCATTTTTCTAATCAAAATACATTGTAAGAAAAATTTTAAAAAGAAGAAAGGTCAAATCTCTACCTTATCCATGGTACAGAAGTGGTCCAAAACCATTGCCTGCCATTTTCTTCAGTACCTCTCTTATCTACATTTTCAGATTGAGGAGAACATCAAGACTGTGGAAAAGCTGGAACTAGGAATCGGCTATCAACTACAGAAGCTGGTACAAGAGAATAAATAACATGTAGTCATCAGCAGGAGACAGCTCATGAACTAGCTTTACTGGCAAACACCAAAGAATTCCCCTTCTTGTTTCAAAGACATGGGTGGATTCAATATAAAGTTTAACAAACATAACATATTTGGGTGTATTTTACTTCTGCAAGCAGGATTTGGTCTGTATTACTGTTAGTGTGGCCTGAGTTGTTAGTGTGTGACATACAAGCTCTCAGATATTCTAGACAGAACTCTCATTCAGGAGAAAAACATCCAGTAATTAAGGGCTTATTATCTAAGAAAACATTTGGGAAAGAAAATGAGATAATCAGGTATGCACACGGGTTCACATTCGCATGTATTTGTGTCCTATCACCATTCCTGACCTACAAGTGTAAGAAGTCTGGACTTCAGGCAAAAAAAAAAGGGAAGGGGGGAAAAAAAAAAAAAAAAAAAGAGGCAACACTGCACCAGGAATCCACACTGCCTCTTATTCCAAAATACTATAAACTCCAAAAACTGTCAGTCCAAGTAGCTGGATAAGAATTAGAACATGTGTGGGTGGATTCCTTCCTCCAGCCTGAATTAATTAAAAATTATTGTCTGTTGTATTATTTTAAAGTGGATTTTTGGAACAGGTTAAAGAACCACTGTTCTGACTTCAGTATTTCAAGCCTAATAAGAAAGACTCCTGTAAAAAACTTGTAGGAGGAAAAATTAATAATAAGGAGTTTAAGCATAAAGTGCATCTTATGTTTTTATTTTTTGCTTGGAGAAATTCACACATTCTTGTACAAGACCCACCTCATTTAGTTTGGCTGTGGTTATTTCAAGTTAAAGCATGTACACAGAAAACACAAATTCATGTCTGCAGTCAGTCTGGGCAATTCTACCTATTTCTAATACCCTATGTTGGCCCTTAATTACTATGTTTTCCTTTCTCACATTCTAATCCTGAAACACATATTAATACTCTCTGCTTTCACTTTCTCAACCAGTTATTAAACTGTAAAAAAAATAATATGGACAACAACTTTAAAGTAAAAAGTTAGCAGCCATCACAACATATTTTTGAGATCAGCATTTCCCAAAATTTTCGGGCTGGTTAATCCCTATTGATCAGGTAGCACTAAACACTAAGAGATTTTCTAAAACAATCAATATCGCTCTTATAAACACACATTTAAAACAAACAAACAAAAATCCTAATTTCCAGACCACCAAAAGTTTATCTGCAAAAACATGTAGTAGCAGATAGAATGAATGGAAAAATGGTATACATAGAATGTACTATACTGCAGTACACCTTGAGTGACCAAGGCTTGTTACCTGTTACAAAACCCTGAAATTGGATTAAGGAACTCCTTTTTTTAAAAATTATATGTAGATTTTTTACACATTGTAATATGCCTGCCCTCCATAACGGACATATTCTCCTTCACATTCTTGAAGCCAGAGCCCTATATATGTTGACCAACCAGACCGAATGGATTAGATAATGGCTAAATTCTACCTTTCCTCTCACAGAAGAGAAAGTACTTTGGCATTCTTTCTCCCAAATAGCCATTGATTTTCAGTTATTACCTTAAAGATTTCTACATTGCTTTCACATTTAGTTGATATTGGACAACAGCTTCAAAATTTATTTAGGTGAGAACAAGCTGATAAACAGAGTGATCACTAAGCCTTGTTCTCACAGGAAAGTAGAGTGCAGATTTACCAACATTATTCTTTCCAATACCAACTAAATAATTTACAAGCACCATTCTCCAAATAAAGTCAGGAGAATGTTTTGAATGGTTAAATGCCATCAGCCATGATGGAAATGCTCTCTATAGCAAGATTACAGCTGCTGTGGGGTTGGTCATTTTTGAAGACTGACCTTACTCTAAAGAGGTCCCTATAAAGAAATAGGAAACTTGACTTTTGCTTTAACAGATTAAAAATTAATTTAAAAAATTAATAACATATTAATAACAGATTAAAAAAATGCTTTTTTGTCTCCAGAATTAAAAAATCTAAGTCCACACAACATTCTTCAATCTTAATATGTGAAATATTAAAATTATGTCCCATTATCTTTCTCTCTTGACTTTTCAGATTACAGTGTACAATACACATACATGTACGTATGCAGGAAGGAATCTTGTAACTCTTTATTTCCATAAGATAACACAAAGGTAACAGTTTTGAACTCTGAAAACTTGTTTAAAAAACCTACACCTACAGACAGACTTAAAAGTACTAGCCAACGTGCCACCATTCATTGCCTAAAAGATTGCCACCAGTCATATTTTGTGCCAACACTAGGTTGACATTCACCCCTCATTTCTCTTTTGAGTGAAAAATTTCACTTTGACTTCATAAGCATCCTATATACTTCACCTCTTGGAGACAACTTACACTTCCAATTTGTGAGATGCTAAGAAACACCCATACTCCACAAGTTATCTCCACTGACGTCAGCAGCTGACACCACAGATCAGGTTACTGTGCAGTGTATGTTCCTTAGCCCTGTCGCTACTACCCACACCTTTCACAGACACATAGCTTCAGTACACTCCTATGATAGATACTTACAACTTTTAATAAAAGAATGAATTCTTCAAGATCAAAAGCAAGTTTTTTATTCCTTTCTAAACTACTACTATTTTGTTGCTCTCATGTTCCACAGGAAAGAGGATGAAACAAGGTTCAAGATTCAAAAGGAACATTATATAGCACTTCAATAAGTTTGCCTTAACTGCAAGTTTTTAATACCTTTAAGAAACAGTTATAGAATGCACATGCCTTTCTGGTTCTGATTCTTCCATTTTATGAGAAATTCTACATGACTACCTAGTGTTCAAACAACAGAAGAACAAACAACATGTGTAGCTGAAAAAAAAAATTAAATTAACTCCAGGTTTCTGACCACAGCAAATCTTCTACCAACTTAAAAATAAATAAATAAATAAATAAATAAATAAATAAAGCCCAAAACAAAACCAACAGAATTACAGACTGTTCTCATCTTTGAGGTGCAAAATGTTCTTGAACTGTTCTGTTCTAAAAAACAACATGGGAATTCATTGTGATGTCTCAAATACTGTTTTTCAAAGCATTGCAGCTCTGTTACATAATTCTCTCCGCAGACATCCGACTGGTGCTAACAATTATGGAGCAATACTTACCATCCAACATTACGGTTATTACCAAATAACTATTAAGTGGAAAAACAAAAGTTGTAAGTCTAAGGTATAAATCATGGGCCTAGTAACATTCTTGTATATGTTAAAAATCCACCAGGACTTCAATGAAGTCAGACTTTCAAACTTTTTGCATTAGAGTGGAGTTCATTACCTCTTTGCCAGGGCAACACAGTGGTAACTACATAGTGCTAGCACCTCCTAGCAGCTGTAACAGATCTTAGAAAGAAACTTAGAAGAGAGTAAATGGCTTAAAAATTTGGCAGGCCAGCACTTGAATTCAACTGTGAGGTTTAGAAGGTCCCATCATCGCATTATTAACATTTAATTAAAAGTCCTAGTGCTCCTCACTGAATTACCAGAACTCAGTTATAACATAACACCAGCAATGCAGCAAATGAATGCCCAAGACACCCACTTCCAATTTAAAAGGAAAATAATGATCATATCCCTTCACTGCAGAGGTTAAAAAACCCAAGATACTGCATAAAGAAAAGGACATTCTCCAAAAGTGTCTGTGTGTGTGTGTGTGTGTGAGAGAGAGAGAGGGAGAGATTATTAAAAGAAATGCCAAACCAGTATTCTTCCAGCTCACAAATTAGCTGGCAGGGGAAAAAAAAGAAAAAGAAAAAAAAAAAGCAAGAGGAAAATGCATGGTGTACTATATATTAAATTCTCTGCTTCTAAAATCTCAGTCTTCAATGTTTACCAATACGTCATCATCTAAACACAGTCTAATTCTGGAGGAGTTTTTATCTACAGAGATACTTGATCAACTGTCGTTTATCCTCACACAGTAAAATTAGTATTAAGGAGTCAGCTGCTCGAGACACTTTTTTCACAAAATGACAGCACATCATGTTTTCCAAAGTAAACCCTAAACCCTAAAAATTCCTAATCCAACATGTTCAGCCTATAACGTGACATCAAGGTCAAACAGAAGCTAGCTGTTATTCCAGTGGCTTTAGTTTTATTTTAACACACCCGTGGTATCTCCTTACTGAATTCTTTTTAGCAAGGCCAAAATGTAGAGCAGCAAACGCAGGCACTAGAAGGAATACTGTGAGCTGAAGAATGGTTTTCAGGATTTCCTATGAGAGCTGATAAATTTAATGAAGTTTGTTTCTCCCGTATCTGTACATCCCCCTTTTTGACCTTTCCACATAACACTAATTGAAAAACCAACCAAACAAAAACCCCTTACCATCAACACACCTAAACACTGCATAATGGAAGGTGACTACACGTGCAAGACATTGACTATTCATGCAGGCTACGACTGATTCTGTTCCGACTCCAGTCGTGGCTAGTTTTTAACAGTGAGAAAAGCTTTGTTACTGGGTAAGCGCATCAAATTGTCACCTTAAGTAAAAGCAGCCCGAGCGGCCCGCACTTGTCTCAATACAGCCTACCAAGCTTCCCCAAATCACAGAGATGCCAACGGACGGGCACAACACGGGGGCAGAGGGGGAGAGAGGGCTGCCAACACATCGGCCTGTAAAGACTGTCAGGCCGCTTCGGGGACCAGGACACGTCGTCCTGTCGTCCCTCGACTAACGGTAGGCACGATCTGCCCCTCCGTGTTCAGCCACAGCGCAGCTCGCCTGCCACGCTCTGAGCCGCGACTTCGCCTCTTAATCAAAGCCTGCGTGGGACAGCTAACGGGGAAGAGCGGGCGGCAGACAGGGAGCACCGGGGCCGCGGTGCAGCTCCCCGCCCGCTTCCCCCGGAGCTCGGGCTGCGCTCCCGGCGCCACGGAAGCCCTCCTCGGCCCGGCCGGGGTACCGGCGGCCGTGCCCCGGCAGCGTCCCGCCGCCGAGTCCCCTCTGCAGGCCGAGGGTTACTTGTCACGCTCGGTGCCTGTCCCCCCGACCCTCCCGTCACCACAAGGACTCCCGAGCGGGTGGCAGGGCCGCCTCCCCCTCTACGTCCTCCGCGGCCCCGGCCGGGGCGAGTGAGGCACAGGTTCCCCGCTCCCCGTACCTCTCTGTGGCGGCGGCGGCGGCGGCGGCTGGCCTCGGCTGCCGAGCGCCGCCAGCAGCAAGAGGAGCGGCAAACCTTCCCGTGCCATGGCTCCTCGGCAGCCCAGCCGCTGGCTCCTCCGGCCCGGGGCCAGCCAGGAGAGTGAGCCGCCGCCGCCCCAGAGAGGAGAGAAGACCCCGCTGCCCCGGGCAGGGAGCAGGACACACCCCTGCCCCGCCCCGCCCCGCCGCTCTCCGCCCCGCCGCGCCGGGCCCCGTCCCCGGGGGCAACCGAGGCGCCGGAGCGAGAGGGGCAGTAAAGCCGGGGGCTACGGCGCGAGGAGGGGGCTGAGGCCGCCGCGGCCCGCGTCTGGGAGCGGCCGGGCAGGGCCGGGAGAGGTAAACGCCCGCCGCACGAGGCGGGCGGCACGTGCCCCGCTAACTAACGGCCACCGGCGCCCACTCCCCGCAGCCTCCCTGGAAATTGTCCGAACACTTTGAAAACGAGACGTTCATCTCCGAGGTTATCGGAGGGAGGGAGAAAAAAAGACCTGTGCCGCCGGGGGTGGGGGTGGGGGGGGAAGCTTTCTGGGTAGGCATTCCGAAAGCTAGAGTTGCAAACAAGCCAAATGCGTTTTTCCTGCTGTGTCTGGGAGTAGTGTGTCAGCGCTAGCCGCATATGACAGGAAAAAAATCCATGTTACTGCGGAGAGGAAAAAATAACGTTGGATTAAAATAAAATGCTGATTAAAATCTATTGCATAGTTTTCCTAAAGAAAAAAAAATTACTTTAAAGAAGTCAATAAAAGCGATTTTGATAATGGGAGTGAACAGCAAGGCTGCCAACCTGCCTGTAAGCATACTGAAAAAGTACATAATAGACTGTCAGGGTGCTGGGCTGAACTTAACAGTGTATCTGCACAAAGGCACAAAAATAAGATTGTGCTGACAGCCTGTTGCCGACTTGCAGGGTCCCCCCTTCACCTTCACAGATCTTGTAACACTCTGCTTCAAACTGAACGTTCTTTGTATTTCATGAAGAGATTAAGCAATTACGTGTGTTTCCCGACATAAGTGCTTCAGTATGTATGCGCACAAACACATCCTGACTTGCTGAAGTCAATGGTGAGCAAGGCTAGGGGTAAGTACGCGCAAGCCTGAGTTTGATATGTTGTCTATTTTAGCTCTCAAACCACGGGATTTTCGATTGGTAAATTTGTTTGTTACTCCAAACCCAAATTCAAGGAAGGCGGCATTTTGCATATAATAGACTGTTACATCCAGCAACATAGCCTGCTTGTTTCTCGCACTGTCATCCCGCCCTGTGTGGACTCCGTCTTTCTCTTCGTAGTCACTGCTCATTTCTGAGGTTTCACCCCGGATGGCCTGGGCTCTGCTGCTGGGATTCCTCTCACCAGATGCCCATTGCTTCCGCGGCCGCCTGAAAACTGCTCCCCCAGTACAGGGCGGCAACAATAATGCTGTTGTATGCCTCAGCCATTTGTCACTCGTAAGTCAACGGAAAACACTCCAGTCCTCTTGCCAAGAGATGATGTAGTGGCCTTCTGCACTTCTTACTGGGAAACCCAAGTTCAAGGTTCATCTTGATGGTTTTCATCTTGTCAACTCTTCGCTTTGTTGTGGAAGTACACATAGTGAGCTGTGAGGGACCGAGTGGGAGACAGTATTTATGACACTTACCCACAGTTTTATCACTATCACTATTTAGTCCGTAAAGTGTTTCCATACAAGCAGTAACGGTCGCTAATTTCTTGCAGCTGCTTCTCCCTCTGCAATTCCCTTCATGCAAAAATTTTGGCTGTGAGGAATTGTGCATATATGCAGGAGGAGTAAGCTAGTGAATTGTTAAGTACACCAAAAAAAATAAAACCGCTTCACCCCAAGTATGTGCCTGTAACTTGGAGAATTCAGTGCCAGTTTTATAGGTAGGGATTTGACTGCATCTACACTGGTTTGATTCTAAAAACACATTTACTGGCCGAATTAGGTGAAGCGTAGTGGCAGCTGCTGCGTAAAAGCCATACTAGGACGAGTTGCATACTCCCCCAGCTGGAGGAATTCTTTCCAGGGCTCCGAGAGCTGCAAGTGCTACAGATGAGTTTGAAGTCATACTCCAGAAGCAGACTGTAGAAACTGAAAGTGAGACCTGAAGGTGGGATCCTCTGCTGCTTTATGTAAAGAAGGTCTCATCAGATCTTAGGTAGTAGGCTCAGATATGGATTCATCACTTACTGGGACTGAAAGGGGTTATAGTTTTGACTGTATGTTCAAAACTATCTTAACAACCTTTTTATTTCTACTCAAAGATGAGTCAAATTCACTCTTGCCAGTGCTGTTTTTTTTCTGTGTACCCACCTTTCTTGCCTTTCCAGCTTTTCAGGTTGCTGTTAGTCTCAAAAACAAAAGCCAGTACTTTTTCAGTGCCTGTCCCAGTATGTTTTCCTCTTTTTAGGTATCTGCAAAATACCTCCATGACTTGTGAATTATTAAGATCAACAGCAGATTGGTTGTAGGGGTCCCTACCTCCCCACATATCAGTATTACACCAATATTAAACCCAGCGTACGTTATTTACCTGCCCTTTTCTTTGAATCGACTTTTCCTGCTGTTGAGCCTGTGTGGTCTTTAATGTGAGATGGCATTGTAAGAACTCAGCCTAGTTTCCGTTCAGCTGCACTGTTGTCACACCAGGTACCTAATCACTAGTCAGAGCCAAAACTGACATCTCTGTAACTGTACACCAGAGCTATAAACTTTAATAATTTGGGGACACAGAGAGGCAAGATATGCCAGGATAACCTACTGACTGATTAAATCAACAACATTTCTCACATCTGAACCACAGGAAATAATTTCATACTATAAAATGCTGAGCTGTGTCAAGAAGCAGCAAGAGGGGGCTGCTCCGAAAGGAGAGGCAAGTTGGAAGATGAAGACACCACCAAGGCAGTCAGGGCAGTGGCCTCGCCTACGGGGCTCGATCCCACAGTACGCGAAGGCAGGAAGAGCAGGTCTGGGGATGATAACCAGGATCAACCAAGAGTCCAGATCAAGAGGTTCATAGTGAGGAGACAAATCCGAGGTCAAGCTGGGAAGTCAAGTCTGCAAATCAGGGTCGGGATCAGTGAGGTGCAAAGCGAGGCACAGGCGTAGCCGCAATGTAGCACAGGCAGAGACTGAGGGCAAGGGCTTGAGCTTTAATGCAGCACCCACTCCTTAAGCGCAGGGAGGCACCAACAAGGTTTCTTCTCCAAGCTCTGCCTCACACATCAAATGTGTCACCACTGCCTGACAGTGTTCCATGGCTGTGGCAGGTCAGAGGTGGCCTTGAGCACAGGCAGCCAAACCCATAGGAGTGGGGAGAAGAGGCTGCAGAGCCTGTAAGTGCACTCAAGGGCCATGGACAAGCGGGACAAAATGGAGGTAGATATGAAGCTTTTTAGCTACGGCACCGGCTAAAGGGGCAGTAATGATAGTGTGTACTGGGATGACAACTGCTGGGCTGAAAGAAGGATGTGAGTAGAATCAGGTAAGGACTCATCTGGGAACCAATATCACTTAATATTTTCACGACCTCTGCATAAAAATAAGAAGGTTTTTTTCATGAGTTTTGCTGATAAAGTAAGATTGGGGAAGACCAATGTATACATCAAATTTATACATTTATGTATACATACATACATATATTGTGAATTTATGCAATTTTTACTCTCAGTGACTGAAGTGTAGAAAATTAGAAGATACTAAATACTACAAGATTCAGGGTCACGCACATAAGGACTAACAGTTTCTTGGGAAAATTAATAATAGAGAGCATAACCCAAAACTCCTGGGTGGAAGTCAGTGAGTCACACAGCATTTTGGAGTCACCAGAGTGATGCAGCTATGCAATAAGCAAGTAGTGCCTGGGATCAGATAAAATATTTCCAGTGAAGGTATGAAAATTAATACTGCATCCCACCTAGGCTATCACAGGGAATTATGATCACCCATGTTCAAGAATTAATTCAGACTTAAACAGAGCAGAGGCCTCTGGGGAAGGAGACCTTATCCGAGACACATAGATTAGAAAGGTTTGATTTGTTTAACCTAGGAAAATAAGATGTGAGACAGTGCTAAGCATATCAGGGATGTTAATGGATGGAATTGTCACAAAAGGAAATGAGTATAAGCAAGATACAAATCAGTATAGGCTGGAAAACTGGAAGATGGTTTCTAATTATTAGGTGTGGAAACAGCCTTCTGTTCGGAGTGCAGAGGGAGAAAATTTAATTGATTTTAAAGTAGGGCTTGGTAAATTTATGAAAGAAGTTCCATCACTTGCCTGCAAAAGGCAGGAGGAATGGATTTGATGACCTGTGCAATACGGTCCTATGTTCTTAAGAGGACTGTAATCAAAGGATAAAGCAAACAAACATGAAAAAGAGGTTTAAAGGATAGAGAGAAGAATCAGATACAGCACTTGGGATGAGTTGAAATGTGTGAATCACAACAATCAAAGAATTAACCCATTTTAGGGGCAAGGTGAGACATGATCTGTGATTTGGACCCAGTCAGGAGGAACCAGAGATGTCTTCATGCCAGGGTCGTGTTCATCAAAAGTAGATATTAGGGAAGGGGCTGGCAAAAGACAAGATAAAGAAAGACAATGGATAAAGAAATGAGATATGTGACTAGGAATCAATATCAAACCAGGGAACAGAATTCAAGATCAAAGCAGACAAAGGAGATGTGAAGAAAAGGAAGAATCTAACACTGATTGAAAGCCATTCTTGTGAGGCCCTCTGTTGCCGGGGTCACTGAGTATTGTCAGTTTAAAGGCTGGTGGGCTAGTAGATGTAGGTAACTGCAGGTCAGGAAGTAATCCCATAAAATTAAAGGGGGAAAAGAAAGGAAAAATAATTAAAAGAACAGGGGGAGAATAGGATAGACCTGGGCCTAGGTAATAAAAAGAGGGTAAATATGATCATTTGACAGGAAAGGCTGTGAAGAGAAGGATTACAATAGCAGTCACTGCATCCTGAAGAGGCTGCAGTCAAGAGCAGAGTTGTTACAGTTTGGTGAGCTACAAATGGCATCAGGAAGGAGCTCATTTCAGAATGGAGCTCATTTCGTTTCAAATCCTCCATTTTGCCTTGCTCACCACCCCTATAATTAGTCAGACTATGAATCTCATGCACCCAACTCACCTACTGCCATTATTTTTTATTAACTCTTACAAAGATAAATGCTCATCTGTTAATACCTCGCTATTGGTACTTATGCGTAAGGAACAGACAGGAGTCGTGGTCTTCTTGCCTGATACTGGATTCTGTGTGCCATTTGTAAGTGCCACTCATTTCTTGTCTTGACTTCTAATAACTTCCTTTTAAGCCATTGTCCTTTCTGACTATGCTGATATTTTAAGTGGCTTTTGTTTTAATTTCGGTCCTGTGAAAAAGAAACAATTTGGAGAGCAATGGCAGCGACATTTAGCTAAGAATATGAAGCAGAACGCAAATAGAGTTGCTCAGCCCATAATTAATTTTTACAACCAACGCCTTTATATACTCTCCATAAATAATATACCTGTTGCAAAGCATTTTGTGGCTCTATTTTCAGAGAATCGGATTGCTGCCAAAAAAGACTAACTGATTTTAATAGCTACTCATTACAAAAAAACCTAGAACTTACTCTGAAATGACACATAATCCTTTCAGTTTTAGAATGCATTTAAAAATAGTCTCTATCATTCATTTATTTAGGAGGTCTGTTGCATGTGAGAAACTGCCAAAATTGTTAGAACCGATTAATAAGAAGAGTTAACATCTACTAATTTTGCCCTGAACTATAACTTTGCCTCTCATGGAATGGAGATGAGGATTGTTTAGCTGAATCATCAGTGTGGGTTTTATGTTTCCCTGCCAGCCACTAATGAATTGTAAAAAATAAAAATTAAATAATAATAATAAAACAGAAGATTAAACCAATTCTGTAAAATTATATTGACTTGCCTTCCTAAAAATGGATATTACTGCAAAACTTGTAGACAGGGAGAGAAACAGATGGATGATATCTAACAAATAAAATTTCCAGATACTGCCCCATCTGTTTCCTTCTACACATTTCAGCTATAAGCTTTTTAGCATTATAGGGTTGCTTAGGTGATATTCCTCTTTGCAATGATCTCACACCCAAAGACTAGCAGAAGCAGGTTGATGCAGTAATCTGAGAGCAAGGATCAGTTCACTAAATTATTATCAATATATACCCTCAAAAATAAAGGCATTAAATTTCCCTCTTTTATAATGGAAAGATTTTATCTTCAAGAAATTGTTTGATAAACTCTGTGGTTTCCTTCTTGTTTTCCAGAAATAGTAAGACCAGCAAAATTAGAGAAAAAAAATCAAAATGTGCAGAAAACACTGCTTCACAAAGATAGTAAAAGAGGTGTACTTATAAGTACATTGGCGACATTAGGTCACTGCCAGTTAAGATGTGAGGAGTTCCTGATCTCCTGTAGATTTGAAGGCCATATTACTTTATCTGGGAAAATCTAAATTTTTAGCTCCTCTGCTTAAGTTTTATTATATTTTCTTCACTCCCTGATACATTTCTAAACAAAGTTTATTTTTCCTCTCTGAGACTCTCAATGACTTCATTTATGAAAGAAAAATGCGTTATGAGTATTGCTACATTTTACAAAACCAGAATTCATTAACTAGGAAGTATAATGGCCATAAGGAGTATAACCATACAGACTATCCAAAAGGCAACACATTTTAGACTCCTCCCACTGACTTCAAGGAATCAAAATGGTCATTAGTCCAGCAAAGTATTTAGAGAAATGTCTTTCATCACCTGAGTATTCATGGAGACAACTGAAATGAGTATGAAGTGTTAGAATCAGTGAAATCAGTTACATAGTTAAAGTTACACACATGATTACATCTTATGGATCTGGCTGTACTGTGGTTTGATACACTAAGGAAAAATCTTTGGCATTTTTCTGGATCAAGGGTTTTAGAACTCTGTATCATAGTGTAATTGAAGCTGATGACAGTTTTGGCTTGGAATAGAGAAGCTTGTAACTAACTGGAAAGCAAATGGGAAGGGAGAAGGGGAGGGAAAAGAAAGAAACAAAAAGAAAGAGAAAAGAAAGAAACTCACTCTTGAATCCCTTAAACTACTATTGAGTTTTTCTCAGCTGATTTACTCCCAAACATAAAGGGCCAAGCAAAAGATCTTTAAAGAGTTCTTCCATGCAGCTGCTCTGCAAAGTGACAGATACTGAGTGTATACCTATCTATTTTGATGAAAAGTCAATCTGTACACTTTGTTCATTAGGAAAACTTGGAGAATATTGTAAAAGAACAGTGAAGATACAGTTTTGTCAAATTACATACTTGTGTATGTGACCAAAAGTGAACTGCTTCATTTAAACTATAGCATAATTTTGCATTCAATAAAGAAGCCTCCAGAGCTCATCCACAGGCTCAAAACAGGCATTTTAGAAGTAGATGCAGACTAGATGTTTTTTGACTCACTTGAGTTTTAGTTCGTACTTCTGTATTTAAAAATGTGAAAATCTAGAAACTGGAAATACACAAAAGGAAGAATTTTGAATGCAATGCCCTCTTCGAGAGAGCAGCATATCATGTACTATTTAGCCAATGCCTTTGTGTACCTCTGCAAAAACATCTGTCAAAGGGTCAATTTCTGTACCGATACAATACTTTCTTTTTAGCAATCTTAAAATGTAAAATTAAGGGATGTTTCTAATATGTATGTACATCCTCAAAGAGAAATTGTGACTTGGTGCTGTCAGTAGATTATTTATTTTACAAGATTATTATCTGTTTGAAATAAAATTTTAAATAGCCAGATTAAACAAGCATCTTCGATTTAAATATATCCAATTACCCAATCTTTATTGATAGGTACACTGTATCACTGTTGGCTGAATAATTATGTTAGTCAAATAAAATTAGTCTATGGCATGAACTTTAAATGCTTTAATTATTGGTATACCTGCCCATCTGTTATCCTGCAGAACTGTACACACAGTACAAAAGTATACCCTACCTGTTCGAGATATCCAAAATAATACCGTTTCTAAACAAAACCAGTAAAACACAGGAAGAAACAGGCGCATGGAAAGTAATTCTGTTAATGAAACAGTTGATCTTGTTGAATCTTTATAGGCAAGAAACTGAATGTCTTGCAGATCATCTCTCATCAAGCTTTAGCTTGACAGCCTGACTAAGATAAACATGATACATTCCTAAGTTTGTTTTACATGATGCTGGTGACTGGATGTTCAGAAGAACAGAAGGCTCTTCATTCTGTTTCTCCTCCTCAGTCCAAGGTTGTAGACTTCTAGAACTCCAAAATCTGCTTCTTCATGAAAGAAATGAGGAAAAAAATGAGAAGAAACATGTTTTGAGCTTAATCTAGACAATAGAGTTCTGTATATTGTATATCAGACGTAGGGTTTGTTGTCTTTTCAGGTTATTATCCCAAAGATGTCGAGGTAGCGTTATTTGATTTCTTTGCCATGTACAGTTGGCTTGTGGAGAGTTCATTTGCTCATGCATTTGTTTCATTTCTAGGCACTACCTTTTTTTGTTTACAAATAGTAAGGAATGGCTTGACACATACCAGAGTAACACATTAAAATATGACTACATGCATGTCATGGTTTAGCCCCAGCAGCAACTAAGCACCACGCAGCCTCTCACTCACCCTCACAGTGGGATAGGGGAGACAATCAGAAGGGTAAAAGTGAGAAAACTCGTGGGCTGAGATAACGGCATTTTAATAGGCAAACCAAAAGCCACGTGTGCAAGCAAAGCAAAACCAGGAATTCATTCACCACTTCCCATGGGCAGGCAGGTGTTCAGCCATCTCCAGGAAAGCAGGGCTCCATCACATGTAACAGTTACTGGGGAAGAGAAAT
>JAVJGG010000082.1:21589492-21623179 GCA_035590195.1 Aviceda cuculoides | reverse complement strand
TACTGAACTTAAAACACAGCACTGTACCAGCTACTAGGAAGACAATTAACTCTATCCCAGCTGAAACCAGGACAAAGGGACAGCAACCGAACATGCAGCAATGGTGCCTCACTGTCTCTTGGGGTCCTACTGATGGAATGGGAACATTTACCTACTTGAAAGCCCAGTTTCAGGCTTGTGGCATTTGTCCTTAATGGGTATTCCAGAGCAACAATGCTGGAAAGAAGATGATTTCTGGGTGTCAGCTGACAGCCTGGCTTTGGTACTGAATTACCTCTGGTGACAGAAGGCCTGAGGAACTCAATTCCTCGCTCCTCTACATTTTCTTTTGTGAGCTTTCTGGGATGGCCTAACACTCTTACACAGTGTGCCAAGAAATAAACACATGATGAGTGAGGTGAGGGGAAGGATGATCTCCTCCTCATCTCCTTGACAAAGAAAGGGAAGGGTTGAAGAAATAGACATTTCCAAGGCAGAAGACAGATCCACTGAGGACTGTGGAAAAACATCAGAAACATCCCACATGTCTAAACAGGGACTTTATCTTTCTATGCAAGGCAATGATAGGTGTCTACTAGCCCAGACCATGCTTGCGGCCTGGTATTTTAAGCAAGAATCATCAGTGAAGTGTTTCTTCTCTGGGACAGAAAAGTAGCCCTATATTAGCCTGTGTAGAGGCAGCTCATACTTATTTCTTCAGGAAAAATAAAACCATCTTATTTTATGAAATAAGAAAATCTCAGTGGAACAAGAATGAACAATCGCAAGCCAGTTATATATAAGCATATTAATTTGTCACTAACCTCCATATTGTTTCCATGTGTTGAATGAATTTTCCTAGGATTTCATTACCATGATCCAGCACTGCCTTGCCTTAGAAGCAGTACTGTAAAGGGAATATTCAGCCTTCCTTCAAAGTAAAAGTTTCTAGCCCTTTTGCTTGCAATGATAGAATTTAAAATATGTTTAAGTGCTACTACTGAATCACTAGTTTTAAGGAATGAGCAACTGAACCTTACCTTTGCGTCAAGATACAATATACACAACTTTGTGTGAAGTTAGAAATATCTCTGGACACATCTTATTTCTAACCCCTAGCCCTCTTCAGAAAAAGACCTTTAGCCAGGTGTGTTCATAATGAGTATTAGAGGTGAACAGGACTTGCTGAGAGGTGAATAGTGAGAGCAGAACACACAGAAATTGTTAGAAAGGGGAAAAATGTTTGCTTCATTAATCCACCTCAGAAGGACAGATTTGACTCTAGAGCAAACAGACATTGTACAACCTATACTTTCACCAAAAACAGTTGTGTTGGTAAGTATTTTCCTGGTCTCTGTCTAGGAGAAGAGAGTTGGGTTATTCACATTGTATTTTCAGCATTCATGACTTACTCCTTTCAATGTCTTGTTGTGAAAATCCATGATACGGATAATAGGGATACTTACACTATACTGTGGCTGCATTACCTTAAATCAACAGCAATTTACCTTAACAACTTCTCATTATAGATTTTCTGCATATGCCAAGGAACCTTTCCTTTTATTGCACATTAATAACGAGAAGTCTCTTATTAAAAATCTGAGAAATTGAGAATATCTGCCAGGGAAAAGAGATATATATCTTGACCATAGGTAATTTTTTCCCATTCCTCTGGTTTACATGCAACATTGTGTGAAGCCCAATATTGCTTTTCAACCTTTTTTTCCTCTTGGTTGCAGCTAACAATCTCTGGTTGGGAAAAGTGATGATAATATTTAAAGGTTTCATGGAGCAACAGGTGCTCATCAGTCCTTAATTTTCTTTTCTTTTTTCTTGCCTTTTCTCTTTTTTCTTAGCATGCAGTGCTTCTTGTTTAACTTTGCCTATCTCTATCAGCAAACACTGTGTATGGGAAACACACAACACAAATTCAATCCTGCTATAACTATGGTAATAACAGTTGAAGTTAGAATATGTGTTGAACTTTACATTCTTTTGTTTCCACACAAGGAAGAAGCTAAAAGGTTCTGGCTGTGATTTTTTCATTAAGGCACCAATTCCTTGCTCTAAAGCAAGTGTTTCAAAAGTAATCAGTGTCTTTAAAAGCAAACTGAAAATGATCTCTTGTGCTTGTTGTTGAAATACTAATTTTTACAATATAGGCAGATATAAGTATATAACATCAAAGAGTTGTAATCTGGGTAATATAAATTAAGTTTATCTGTTGTTGTGCACATATCCTCTATATAGCTAATGAAATGATTATTGATCTGTAAACCAAGAACATGTAGAAAAACTGAAAACTAAAATCATCAGGGTAACAAAAATATACTAAGAAAGACTTTGTATATCTTACAGGAAAAAATGCATGACCTTGAAGACAAGGTTAATAGAAATGGGATGGAACTTAAGAACTAAGAAGCACACAAAGGGCTAACAAAAATGTCTGCAGTGAAAGAGCCAGTTGCAGAATACTACTGAAAAGGCGAGAGACTTGTACATGTTAGTCAATCACAAGATGTCTATGATTCACAAATGTGATGATATCATGAAAACGACAAATACACTCTTCTACGTCTCAAACATTTCCCACAAATGAAGGCAAGACTGACAGCATTGTTCAAGCTCTGAGAGATCTCATGTGAGGTACTGTGTACAGTTCTGCTTATTCACATTCAGGAAAAATTAATTCAAAATGAAACAAGACAAAAGATTATTAGATGAATCTATGGGAAAAGACTAAGACACTGGTTTCTTTCAGGAAAAAAAATTTTAAAGGCTGTATGACTACTGCCTAAGAAAACATTTGTGTTACTGCAAAAGCACACAGCTAATTCTTGTTACTATAAATTGGCATAAGTTAAGTAAGAATAAATGTAAGCTAGAAATAATAGTGCAATTTCAGTGCAATACCCATTAAGGACAAATGCCACCAGCCTGAAACTGGGCTTCCAAGTGGGCAAATATTCTCTTTCCATCAGAAGGCCCCTCAAGAGACAATGAGGCACCACTGCTGCGTCTTTGGTTGCTGTCCCTTCTTCCAAATTCCATGATTAGGCTGGTATGGCAAGTAACTTGTTCTTAGGAGACAAAAGGAAGACTAGGAAAAATACAAACCCATTGCTCAACAAGACAGGGGACCTGGTTACATAGGACACGGAAAAGACTGAAGTAATGAATGCCTGCTTCACCTCAGTCTTTAGTAGCAAGATCAGCCTTCAGGAATCCCAGGTCCCAGAGATGAAGGGAAAAGGCTGGAGCAAGGAAGGTCTATCACAAGGAAGGAGCAAGGAAGAGGATCAGGTCAAGGAATACTTAAGAAAACTGGGCATGCTTAAGTCCATGGGCCCTGACAAGATGCACCCATGAGTGCTGAGGGAGCTGGCTGATATTGCAAAGCCACTCTTGATAATCTTTGATCAATGATGGCAACTGCAAGTACCTGATGACTGGAGGAAAGCAAATGTCATTCCTATCTTCAAAAAGGGCAAGGACGACCCAGGGAACTACAAGCCACTACTACTCACCTTAGTCCTTGCAAAGGTGGTAGAGTAGCTAATCCTGGAAACTATTTCCAGGCACATTAACAAGAAAATAATCAGGAGTGGTCAGCATGGAGTCACCACCTGGAAGCCATGATTGACTAACTTGGTAAACTTCTACAGTGAAATGTCTGGCCTCGTAGATGTGGGGAGAGCCGTGGATTTTGTCTACCTGGATTTCAGTAAGGCCTTAGACACTGTCTCCCATAAGATCCTCACAGATAGGCTGTTGATGTACAGGCTGGATGAGCAGACAGTGAAATGGATTGAAAACTGACTGACTGGCCAGGCCCAGAGGGTGGTAATCACTAGAACACAGTCTAGTTGATGGCCAGAAATTAGCAGTGTACCCCAGGGGTCAGTACTGGGTCCAGTACTTTTTAACACCTTCAGTAATGATCTCCATGGATGATCTCCAGAGAGCACCCTGAGAAAGTTTGCTGATGACACCAAACTGGGCAGAATGGCTGATACACCAGAGGGACACTGGTACCATCCAGAGGGACTTCTACAGGCTGGAGAAATGAGCTAACAGGAACCTCAAAGTTCAACAATGAGAACTGCAAAGTCCTGCACCTGGGAAGGAACAATCCCAGGGATGACCATATGCTGAGGACCACCCAGCTGGAAAGCAGTGTGGCAGAAAAAGACCTGGGGGTCCTGGTTGACACCATGTTGAATATGAGCTAGCAATGTGCTGGGGGGCAGGGGTGTGTGTGTGTGGAATGGCTAACAGTGTCTTGGGCTGCATTAGGCAAAGTATTGCCAGCAGGTCAAGGGAGGTGATTCTTCCTCTCCATTCAGCACTGCTGAGGCCAGACGTGGAGAGCTGGGTGGGATTGTTCAGCCTAGAGAAGAGAAGGCTGAGGGAAGATCTTATTAACCTATATAAATACCTAAAGGGAGGGTACAAAGAGGACGGAGCCAGGCTCTTTTCAGTGGTGCCAAATGGCAGGACCAGAGGCAATGGGCACAAACTGAAACACAGGAGGTTCTGTCTGAACATTAGGAAACACTTTTTTACTATGAGGGTGACCAAGCACTGGCACGGGCTGCCCAAGAAGGTTGTGGAGTCTCCATCCTTGGAGATAGTCAGAAACCATCTGGACTCAGTCCTGGGCAACTGGGTCTAGGTGGCCCTGCTCAAACAGGGAGGTTGGACCAGATGACCTCCAGAGATCCACTCCAACCTCAACCTTTCTCTAATTCTGTGTTTCTCCTCATAAGAATAATTTAGACAAGAAACCTTAGAAGTTTAAAATCAAACTTGATGAGTTTAAGAAACAGATTACGTGAGAAATTTGTGCATAATAAGAGAAGACTAGGACTGATGATAGTGGAATTCTCTCATTCATATGTCCTACTTTGAAGTTACCCCCCCCAAAAAAAAAAAAAAAAAAAAAAAATCAGTAATACCTCTCATTGAAAATACTTATTGATAGAGGTAGAAATGAGATATTGCAAATATTAGGAAATTATGGTGTTTAACCATGCAGTGATATGTGTGGTATGCATAATTTAGGATGCTTTTTTACCTAACAAATAATGAGCTAGGTGTTTTACACACACAGAGCCACAAGAAACCTTCCCCATAATCAAACCACTATGTCAACTCTCTTTACATTTAATGAGCTGGTTCACTTGGAATATACAGCAATACCCTTTTTTATGGGTAGATGTATAATATAAAGGATCTTGATAACACAGAAATAGCTGCAGGCATTGGCCAAATGTGAGTTTCTGCAGAGGGACTCACTACAGGGACACACTGTTATTTCCATTCTCATTTCTAACTTCTACTGCTATCCTACTTACCCTGCTCAGGTTCAGAGTTTATTCAGTTCCCTTCCACGAACTTGGAGTCAGCAGCTGGATACCCAAACCCCTCATGAGTCTTAATTATTTTATCATCTTATGGACTGACCCTAAGTGAAAAGTCATGTGCTTGTGACTCAAAGGGAATTGTTCATGAGGGTCTGCAATTTGGCAAGAAGTGCTCAGTAATTCTGTGTTTAAAATATGAATAACTTCTTTATACACAATCTTAGAAGTAACAATAAGTCTATTGTATTGTTATTACAGTGTGTTGTAACACAGCCTGTACACCAGCTGTTCTTGTTTACAACATGAGAAAACCCTTCATCACAAAGGCTTATGTTTAAACAGAAAACATGTCATATAACCTGCTCATGCTATAAGCATTAATTCTTATGAATTATTATATGTGCTAACCATACCATTTGATGATCACATAGATCTAATAGGTTGTAGTTGAATGAACTTTGATCCTTTATCTTATATTCTCCACATATATCTGTGCATGGATGTATATAAACACATTTAACTTAGAACATGTTTATTATTATGCTTGCTCTACTAAACAGGGAGTAAGGTGCTAATAGCACTACGTAGAATTAAATGCTTTGGTTTAATTAGCCAAGTTAATTTGTATCCTCTTCTGTTTTCTCAAAATCAGCCTATTTTTTAATCTAAAAGACTGTGTCGACATATGCAATATGTAGAGTGCCCTTCTATTTATGTAATACTGATAATAAGCCACCACACAATTCCTCTTCAATTCTCAGTAATGAAGTGCTGGCATGTGTCTGATTTTTCTCCACATGGTTTTAACGAAGAGCTTTTCAGTTTTACTAGTACATAATTAGAATATATGCATAAATCCCACTCTATTGCTCCAATGTAATTAAAGATCTTTCTTCAAGAAGAAAATTATAAAGCTTTTTTAAGCAGAGTTGCTGAAACTTGAAATCCTTGACTAAATGCATTTTTATGCATGAATCAATCTTCCAAAATAGTTCTGAAAACAATTAATAATGGTCTGCTTAAGAGAAACCATCTTAGTTGTTTAATGTCGGAGAGGAGTTTCTGAACATTGTCTTCTGCACAACTTTTATAACAGCGTTAAGAAAAGAGAAACATTCAGGCATTCTGCTCACATAGAAGATGCAAAACCCCTTTGTGATAATTAGCTTAAATAAATCTCTGGACAGGTAAAGTTATTTACCTACCTGCATGCTTTATACTATATACTCCAATAAAGTATAAAGCAGAAGACTCACTCTTACTCAAAAAATAGGCATTATAGGGCTATACAAGTACTATCTATTTAAACTTTACCTCCTTTGCCCAGGGTGCAGCTAACAGACACAACACCTTGCACAGTGATTTCTGGGCTTCTTTTATGGCCTGGGATGCTTGGAGGACTTCCTGGAATTTGTCTAAGAATTCTGGGGTGCCTACTGCTGCTGGAGAAGTGTGAGTACTAGAGGTTTTTGCCTCTAGCAAATTCAGTTTGTAAAAATGTCTGCTAGTCTTTCCTGCTCAAAAGATGCTTAGACATTTTGTCTGCAACTGACTCCTGATTAGAGTGTCAAATGCCCACTGAGCTAGTGCTAGCAAAAGATCTGTGTAACTACCACACCTACAGTGCAAGCAAGTAGTAGGTAGCAGTTGCAGTAGTTCATGCACAAGAGTGCATGGAAGGGAGCTGGAAGGCTGCTTAAAACAGCGTGGGTCTGCTCAATACACTTGAGCAGATGCCACAAAGCACAGTCCCTAGCATCAGCTGGAGCAACTAGTGGTACAGCAGAGGCCTTGGCTCAGAGCTCTGAAGGGCAGATGTGGCCATCCAGGTCTGGGGCTACAGGAAGGGCCCGATGCCTCTCCCTGGGCTGGGGTAGAAGATAGTGTCCTTGCCTGCAGGGGGGGTGCTCTGCCTGAGGGCCTGCACTGCCAACAGAAGGCGAGCAGACTGTGCCCTGTCAGAGAATGTGAAAAAGATTCATGGACAGAGTCTGCACAGAGATCCTACAGAGACAAAGGCTCAAATCATCCAACTGCACAAGAGAAGCAACAGCCAGAGACCTGCACTTGTTTAAGCAGCAAATGAGACTTCCAAGATCAGGAAGGCTGGGACTGATTGGGGAGCAGATTTGCAGGGAGGGCTTGGGGGTCCTGGTGGGCAGCAAACTGAACATAAGCCAGTGGCTGAGGGACCAGGGCGTCTTCAGTCTGGAAAAGAGAAGGCTCCATAGGTTCTGGGGAGAGGGGGAGCCAACAGCAGCCTTCCCATGCCTACGGGGATATTATCAAGAAGATGAAGCCAGGCTCTTTGCTGTGTAGCATGATAGGAAGTCAAGAGACAATGGGCATCAAATGAAACAAGAGAGGTCTGGACTGGCTATAAAGAGGAACTTTCTTCCTATGAAGACAGTCTAGCAGTGGAACAGAGGTGCTCAGAGAGGTTGTGTAGTCTCCATCTTTGGCACCTTTTAGCCCCAACTGGAAAGACCCTTGAGCAACCTTGTCTGACCTCACAGCTGGCCTAACTTTGAGCAGGAGTTTGGACTGGAGACCTCCTGAAGTCCCGTCTGACCTAAATTAGTCTATGATCCTATTACAAATAAAATATTGCATATTTCATGTGCTCTGACCAGTACTTGCACAAAAGATGAAAATGTTGTGAAGGTTTCATATGGTAACCCTTCGAGCACGGAGATTTGAATGGCTCTGCATTTGGTGTTTATCTTTAATCAGAAATGCTTCTTGGCATTGGACACTGTCACTTCCCAAAGAAGCAGTGGGTTGGTTTGGGGGTTTTTGTTTGGTTGGTTTTTTTTTTAAAAAAAAGGCATTAAAAGATGAAAAGATGAGATAAAAAGAAATTAAATACCTTGGGTTTTAATTGAGTTCGTGAAGAAAGATCATTCCTGAAAGGGAAAAATAGAAGAGGTAAACCACCTATGAAGTTTGAGTCATTTCTAATCTAAAGAGCAGAGCATGGCAGTTTTATAGTAAGGAACAACAGTGGTCTATTCAGCTGCACCTTTGTTTTCTCTGCTTATTCCGATTTAACCATCTGCAAAATTTTCTATTATTTCTATTTAATTACTGCATGCTGTTTATTCTAGTCTGCAGAAGTGCTGATATTTAATCTCTGTTGGAAAATACAACCAAGCTTAGCATCTCAGAGCATTTGTTTACCTGTGAAAGCAAAGGACAATGATACATTTTGCAGTTCTTTCTTTTTTCATATATACTTACAATGATGGATGTCTTGTGTTGTAAGACTATGCGATTTCACTATTTACCTACATATTTGAACTTTTTATCAAAAAAATTCAGCAAGAACTCAGTTAATGTGCCTTCTACCATTGTGACGAAAGTTTAAGATGAAATTTGTGTTACTTTATCAGTCCAGTAAAATAGTTATGCTTTGAATCGCTGTATAGGTACAGTTTCTGCATGAGCTGTATGACAGACTCTTGGCATACTCCCCACAATCCAAAATCCTTTTCTAGTTCTATGAAACAGGTGCACCTCTACAGAACAGTGTAACCCAAGAACTGTTTAAAAAGTAAGCCTGAAAAGTCAATGCTGAAGAACTGTAAATGCTATTTATGATTTGCTATTGTAATCTTAATTTGGCTCCTTTATACATCATTATGATAGTCACTTACCACATAATCACATATTTTCACCCCCATCTTATCCTGTGCTCAAGGGATGGTCTCCACATAACAGACAGGTATTCAGAATCTCTTTTTAATCCTCATTCTCACTGTAGAACCTCATACAAAACAGAGTGCCCAACATCAAAACCACACCTTGAGTACAGAATCAAATTTGTACTATCCATAAGGTTATAATTTAAAAAATGTAAGCATCTAACTTCCTAAATCAATGAGAGCAAACTACTTCCAAATAAATTCAGTTTTAAATGTTGCCCTTATTTCTTTAAAAAGGAGTGAATCATTTCCTACTATAACATTTAGCAATAGGGTTAATTACTTTCCTTTACATATATTTACATGTCTGAACAAAAGCACAGATTATCAGCAGAAATGCCAAAAAAGCTGATAAATTTGAATGCTAAATTTAGTCAGTACTTGGTGAGAGCACCAAGATGGCTACATTGAAGCAGTAGTTATCCACAAATTGAAGTGAGCATTCAGGAAATGCATAATATGGGATTCACCTCACCTGCCTTCACATGACTAAAGTACAGATAGTTATATAACTTCAAGCTAGTGATCCCAGATTTCCTTTATAAACAGAGGAGGAAAATGATCAACTTTATCGCACTGACCTATGGCATCTGACCTACTTCAGGTGCCAGCTTTAGGCTAAGACAAACCATTCTCTAGAAGCACCTGTTTTATTCTACTGTGTATATGAAAGGGGCCTGCAAAATTTCTGTGCTGCTCAGAGTGGTATCCCATCCATATCCACTCATGTAAAAACCATGGTGCAACTCACGAAGCTGTAACTTAGTGTTGCAGTCAAACAGAAAACACATTTCTCCATTAGCTACAAGACTATCTTGTCTCTTCTTGAGATCATCAGTCATCTTAGCTCCGTAACGCTAATTCATTTCTAGATAATGGTGATTTCTCTTCAATGAACTAGACAATGGGAAGAAATAAACCTCTATACAGTTAAGGACTACATCATAATGCACGTGTACAAATGGCCTGAATTAAGGTCAATACCTACTTCCGGCATTTATATCTCATGTGAGCTTGATTTGGAGACCATAAATTCCTTGAGCGTCATCCCTGGATATGTTTAAATAGCCACTCCTGATGAAGCATATCTCTGTCTTTTTCCTTGGCATTCTTTCTGATCCTCACAAATTACATTTCTTTTTCCAGCAGAATATCCTTAACTGTGAAAATTGCCAGAACTGATTCTCTTTCCTTCTATTGCAAGAAATAGAAGGAATCTTAGCATATAGCAACTCTGAGAAACTCAGAAAAGGTTTCACAATTCTGGTTACATATGGAGATTTTTGTGGCATGTCTTAGACAATATTCTATGTAAATAAATAATAAAGTTCTTCACATGATGACATCCTGTCCTTGAACACTTGATCTATCAAGTTACCTTTCTGTCTCTAAGCCTGTTCTTATTTTCTCTTACTTACAACATGCAGATGTGTGTTTCTTACAATCCTCTTTCCTACTGTTTCTTTATCCCTCCACTATTGGGTTAATTCCTTTCATGTCCCTTAGGCTTTGAGTAGCTCCTTCTTCTTTGACAAGAGTTGTCCTCTACAAATTCTGGCCAATGATCAAGTTCTTTCAAGAAGCTTTCCAGTACCGATCTGTTCAATGTTAACCACTCCATTCCTTCCTTTTTGTTTTAAATTGGTGTCACATTAATTCTTTCTGTCTGGATTAGAGTTTATCTTCTTAGGGGAGGGACCTTATCCTTCATGCACACATTTACAGTCATATATATTTGCATGCATGAACATAATTTTGAATAACTAAAGAGCTGTCAGAGTAAAATGCATCGAGCAAGAAACAATACAGAAAACCTTACAGAAGCATACAAATACATTTAAGTGGATGCAAAGAAACCTTTCCACAAAGATACAATCAACTACTGATACTATCTTTCATCATGTGGTATGCCTTCTCTGTGTCTGGTTTCCAAATTTGTATAATTGGCAGAAATACCTGGAGAAGATGAATTTTGGTAAGAAACCTGAGCATTCATCAGAAGTATCAGTAACAAGTGTGAAAAAATGTTGCATATATTTGTATTAGGGATCCACTGTACCAAAACCGAAATCCTTATTTCACTACAAAAAAAAGCACTCAGTCACCATTAACCTACAGAAGGCAAAGGGTGGATGGATAGTCTGTGATATTTTTTCTGGATATGCCTGTCAAACTGAACACTGTTTTGTTTCAGGTATTTTTTTCATTTTGCACCATTATATCTATTGTAGTTTAAAGTCATTCAGGCAGCACTGAAAGCTAGACTAATACCAAAAAAGAGCTTCTTTACCAAAAAGGACCCTATTAAGCTTGTGTTGGAGAGTGAGATAGTCAGGATGTACCTAAACTGTGCAACATGGGCACTCAGCAGTGCACCTGCATTCCTGGTCACTCCATCATACACCACAGATCTGTCTTTGTTCAACTCTCAAATTTTCATGCTCTTGGACCCAGATTTACGCATAAGCCTAGTGCATTGACATGGAAAGACTGAAAAAGCCCTTCGGTTGTAAACTAGTTCCATTACAGGAAGTAACAGCAGTGCATATACTCTAAGCAGACATTTGTTCAATAGAAAATGTCTTGCATATCTGGAAGTGCTGTATTCGCCCCAGCTAGCCTCATGACTAGGAATGGTGATTACTTAAGATACCTTTTTTTGTGGAGAGAAATCTTTTCCCTTGTGAAAGAGTATACTAAGCAGCCATGACATGCTACTACCCCAGTACTTGAACCAAACACATGTCCCACAGCAAAAAAAGTGAGATTACAAGGAAGATATAGGATTGACAATTATATAAAAAATTCTGTTAATACACTGCTATGTAAGGTAAAAGCACATGAGGTTGAGAAACTATTTTGTTGTCCTGCTTTTCACTGTTGTTCTGAAACACTGTCCTTGAAGGGTATAACTGAAGGATCCTACAGTCAAATAGATTTTGAGAAAACATGTCCAAAGCAAACAGCAGCTCTGAAGACCTAATTCCCTCAGGCATAAGCAGCTGCACTATGAAATTCTACTGACCAAGAAAGGTGTCTTTTCCAAGCCTATCCACCCACTCTTCCTGTTCCTGAAATTCAGCCCTCTGAAGCTTATAAATCACAGAGACAGTCTGTTGCTCTACAAGGAGAAAATTTTAATCTCGATCTAGGTACTGAAATAGAAATAGGTGTATAGGTGACAAGGACAGTGATAACCATACTTACAGGCCTACCATAATTCAGGAAGTTTTTCCTAAGACAAGACATAAGGTTTAAGTAAACTTAAAATATTGGCTTGTGTGGATAAAGAACATCTGTAGAAAGAATGTCTAGCAGAAGTAGTGCATGGGAAAAGTGAAGAGCTGGACTACCCTTTGACTGAGTCCAGTTCTCATTTCTTGCCTTTACTGTTTATTTTGGATGGCCTGGAAGTAACACAATAAATATGAAATTTGCTGCAGTCATCTAGATGGCATTTTAATGCAATAATAAAACCAGATTTGATATATCTTCCTTTGCTCGTTATTTATGTCAGTGAAACAGCCAGTAGATATACAGTGATGTAACGAAGAGCATAATTTGTTGTACTGACTGCAAAAATCAAAGCTGCAGGTAATATATAGAATGAAAACTCCATGCCCAGTAGGCAAAGAAGAAGGATAGATTCCCAGATTGCCAAGTGCCTGTCTGTCTTCTCTTGTTAAACTGTAAGCCTTTCATAAAGAAGCTGTCTCCTTCTATTTGATTTTAAGACACTTAATCCAAAAATGGCTGCTAGGATCTCTAAGCAGTATTATCAATACATAATAATAAATATTGTACAATGATAATCTGTGTTGTCCTGTGCTATGCTATATGTCGGAGATTAATAATGATATTTCATTGAAACAAATAGTCCCAACTGTATACCAAGCTTGGGTGATCTAACATAAATATTTTATTAAATTCAGATATTTCTGGAAACATATAAACTTACTTGCATTTGTATCTGGTAGTCAGTAAGGAAGCAATGAATGTAAACCAACTAAAAGTTATATTTTAAAAGAGATTTTACATTATTTTGTAAGTTCTTTTGTGTAACTGTGAAAGAACATTTCTTACTATTATTTAATTTTTCTGACTTCCAGATGCGATGCGTCTGGCAGATAAGAAATCTGAAAGTGAGATTCTTTCTACTGCTGTCAGAGAGCCTTGGATAAAACTGGACAATTCCTCCCCAACAGTGTACAGGCAAATGAAGTGGTTCTATATTCAGAGGTATCTCTCTGTTCCTAAACTTGCTTACACTTCGCTTAAGATAGCTGCATGAAACCCTGACTGATTTACAAGGAAAACCAAACTAACTTAAAAACAAAACAAAAACAACAACAACAAAAAAACAACAAAAAAACCCACCAAAGAATAAAACAAAAACCCCACCAAGCAGCACTGATTGCTGTCTCAATAAATTCTTTTAGACAGAAAAAAATTTCTACAAACACTAGATAAACAATGCAATTTCTTATGTAATGCATAATTTGTAAATGAACAACAACTTTTGTATTTGATTTAATTCAGTTCCTCAGGATGTTAAAATCATTCTTATTTGTATTTAATTAATAAAAAATAGCTTTAAAAATGCTAATTGTGTCCCCCATGAGGCTACCCGTTTCATGAAAGTCAATGACAATAAAATGTTTCTGTGCAGAAATGTAAACATCTACAGAAGTAATGCTTAAGAACAAACTGAAAATACATACTAATATTTACCACTTCCCATTGTTCCATTTGTGTATCTCGGACCATTCTGTATATATTAGGAAAATCAACCTTGTAATTTTTATGTTGTTAGTTTCCCGCCATAGATATTGTTACCAGGTTTACTTAAACTGAGTAGTATATACACCTATCGTAGAGCAGTTCCCCTCAGAAATCTGCCTGAAGCTTTCTGTCTGAATGGCTTTGATGAGAGAAGGACTAAACTGAGGTCAAAATTTGCTGTAAAAACCATAGTTGTATTTTCAAGCACCTGCCAGGTCACTCCAGGAGATCATTATATGTTTGTGACATTGCTAGTGACATTCACTTCCGTCTTCAGAAATACCAACAAAAGGATATTTTGACAAGCAAGAGCCACTTGTTGTTCAGCTCAGGTCAACATTAGCAGATTTCACAATGTGTAAAAGAAATACTTTAGAGCATCCAGCAATAAACCCATGGACATGGCACTCAGAGGTGTCAGTGATGAGGCCTGAACAAGGCAGGCACAGGAACATAATTCCATACTGGTTGTATTTCTGAAATATTTTAGAACAGATGGATAAAATGTGGAGAGCTTCAGAATATTAGTTATATGATAAGAACAAGACCAATTTCAGTGTCTGGTCAGAAAAGACAGAACAGTGAAGGTTGTCTCCACGTTTATTTAATCCTGAGCACATAAGAAAAAACAGACAAGGACTGCATTAAGGATATTTCATTTTGAAAATGGGCAAGACCCAAGAGTTACTAGTGAGACTGCAGTTCATATCTATCTGGCAGAAGAGTCATCAGTTCAGAATTCTAGTTCAGAAATATAAACTTCTAAATTTGTTTCGAGATTTCCTGAAACTTCAGCTAACAGGAAGTATGTGCTAGTGCAAGCAAGGACTGTAACTGATCTCATGTGGTCCAATTCAGATCCGTTATAAGCAAATACTTTTTTCAGATTGATCAGCAGTGTTGTACCAGTTATTCAATTGTTAATGTAGAAATATAGCCGTTAAAACTCAGTACTCTCAATAAAGAAACAAAGAGAGAAGAGGAATGTAGGGCAGGCATGAGAAACAACAAAGGAAAATGGGCATAAATAATCCTGTAGCTGTGCAACCCAACTCTCTCTCTTTACCTTTCTTTCACAAATTTCACAGGCGATGCAAGGAGAAAAGAGGATACTTTTGTAAACATTATTTTTCAGATTTTGCAGTGTGAATAATCATAATGTATCACCATTTACATCCATACAGTAAACATACAATCACAGCTCTATTTCATTCCCTAACTGTCACTAGCAACTGTGAGTTATAGTTATGAACGAACTACATTTTTTTTTCTTGCAACTTTGAGCTTTTTTAAGAACATTTTTAAAGTTCTACTGACCTCTGTAGACACTAAAATACAGAAGAAAATTCTCACATCTGGAAAAGTGAACTAGTTTACATTCATTTACTTAGCAGTCAGTCCATCAGCTCTAGTTTTTAACGAAGCATTTTTTTTTTCTTTTGGCAGAACTACTTATTTGTATTAGAAACATGCGTAATTTCCAGGAAGAGATTCTTGCAACCACCTGTAAATGCTCCATGACTGACTGATCTACGTAGATACCATAGGTAAAAGGGAAAAAGATTTGAATTGTAAATTGCAGCTTGCAGACTACTAAATCTCACTGCAGACTACTCTGGGCAGTATGTTGAAGACCCAGGAAATATTTCTTTAGCTGGTGTTTGAAACCAGCACAAATAAATTAACTAAGGACAACAAACTTCATTAATCATAGCTACAGTATAAAGGCTAACCCAACAAAAGGATTAACAATGTACAACTGCTGAAAAACATAAAGACATATAAGGAAAGATTTTACTTTAATATTCAGGATGGCTCACCTGAAGCAGACTTTTTCATCTCTTTTCAACTGGTTTAGGGAAACACCGTCTCTCTTCCTGGGAATGGCAAGATGGGACAGTTGCCTAGACACCGATGAAGAGCATGTGAATTTTGCTGGAAAAGATGAACTGAACATAGCTCACAGTGAGGAGAGAGAGGAACCAGATGGATCCCTGAACTTTGAGCTTGATGTTTGCCACCAGGATCCAGAATACAAGTCCCCAGCTCCCCTGCCACACGCCCAGGGCAAATTGATCACCAGCTGGGAAGCAGGATGGAATGTAACAAATGCCATTCAGGTAACCTTTTACTTCCCCAGTCATTACAATCATAATTTGAAAAACCTGGTCATCATTTAGCCTGTTTTATTTTACCTAACTGTACCATCATTTTGCAATATTCTGAAAGGTTTCTATGAATTTATCAGTAACATATTTCGACCTTTCTGCATACAATTAGCACTCTGAAAAAATAAAGTTCCAAAGGGAATAAAAGATAGATATGTTAGCTAGATTTTAAAAAATCTTTAAACTAAGTGAAAATGAAAAGGTGGTGATTGCACTTGTTTTGGAAGTGCAGACATTATCTTTAATATCTTTGAATTCAGTGACAGAGATGTTTGCTAGAAATGTGAGGTAAACATCTATTGAAAAGAGCCAGACTGACGTCAAACATAAATTTACTGACATGTAAGTTAGACTAGATATAAATTAGAGCATGAAGCACAAGATTGTAATAATACTTGTCAATGTTAAAGAAAATAGTCAAGTTGAAAAGACTGAAAGCATTTGGTCCCAGCATCTTCTGTGGAATTTGAGTATCTTTCTGAATCCTTAAATTTAGAATTAAATGTTTCAGATTCTTTTTCTCACTTTTCATGATTCATTTCCTTACATAATTCTATCATTACCACTAACTTTCTGTCTGACATGGTAAGAAGAAAGCAGTATCCACAGACCCATCTAGTCCCAGTAACTGCTACTTAAACACTTTTTATGCCATTTTAATTATAGAAATATAATCTTTCCAGTGTCACACAAGTCTGTGATCATGCTGATGAACATTTGGTTATGTATCCAGTTCATCCCATAGCTCTGCAAAGAAGGAGAAAAAGGACCTCTTTCTAATCCTGCTGTATTTTCAAACATGAGCACCACCACATGAGAGCCAATACAATAACAGGGCAAAGTAGCATATCATAGTCAGAAGCGTTCAGCTGTGAATAAAAGCATGAAGTCCTAAAATACCCCAACTACATTCTAGTAACACGTTTTATCTTCAGTCTCCCTCAGCAGCATCTAGTCAGGATAGGAGTCTGGGATGAGAGCCCATTGTTGTCTCTGTGAGTTTTGCCTTCAATTTCACGAAAGCCAAGATTTCATTCTGAAAGTCAATTTTGTCAATATTTGCTGTATGACCTTTTGGCAAGTCACATTCTCTCTCACCCATTGTTTTCCTTTCTGAAAAACAAAAGTAATAATGACTCTGTAAATACATCACAATGCCTAAAAATTTCTGAATGTGGTTATGTACACAATTACTATTAATTATTAATATTATAGCTTCCAGTTAAAAAATAGACGGATAACACTGTAAAAACACAATCAAACATACAGTCGCCTATTTAAAAACAGGACAAATTTAACCTGAATTATCCAACCAGATCAGTAACTATGGTCTTAGTCAAAACTCTCAGCATGCTGAGTGTTGCATACTGCTATTGGATCTTATTTGGTCAAATATTTTAGAAATCAATTAAAAGAGCAGTTGGCTACAGCTGTATTGAGCTTTCCTCCTAAAGCAGGCTGAGGATGGCAAAGCCTGGGAGGAGCAGTTTCATTAATAGTACAGCCAAAGTGTCCTAACGACACATTGAGAACCTGTGTGCATATCTGAGCACATATGTGCATCTATGTACACATGTGTGTATTCTTCCTATTTCCCAATACCTTGGCATTTGGTTTAGGAACAAGGGTAGAGAGCAGAGAAAGGGAAGGGGAAGGGCAGGAGAGGAATGGAGAGGAGAGAATTTTGATGAGGCATCTGCCAGTAAAAAGTAACAGTTTGAAAAAATTTCTATGAATAGCTTTGAACAGAAAGTCAGAGTTGTGAACAGAATGATTAAAACAATCCAAACGTTCTTGACTGGTGAAGACAATCTATGCTAAAATGACAGTTGGTTTTGCCCTACCTGGAGAAAAGGGCAGAAGTCTTTTGCATGGCAATTAGAGGTAAATATTTCAGCAGAATTCAGAAGTGTTCTAAACAGTTATTCTGGTGAATACAATTAGTCTAAAAGTGAAAT
The DNA here is from genome assembly GCA_035590195.1 of Aviceda cuculoides. Classification (NCBI taxonomy): domain Eukaryota; kingdom Metazoa; phylum Chordata; class Aves; order Accipitriformes; family Accipitridae; genus Aviceda; species Aviceda cuculoides. Next base: position 21,605,222 of record JAVJGG010000082.1, on the reverse strand, counting down.
TATTTCACAATACAGATTTATTATAGGAACAATTAATTCTTTGCTTCCTGAAATTAAATACAAGGGCTTTCATACAGTGTTTTAAATGCAAATATTTGCACATGTTTTCAAACAAACGGGTAGATATTTTTATTTTGTTTTTTACTTCAACTGAAAAAGTATGCACTTTTGGAGATGATACTGTATGTGTAAATGATTGCTTCAGACATTTAAAGTTTCCAGGGAAACATGCTTCATATTCCAACACAGCACAGGCAAATGAAAACCTGTATCCAGTTAATCTAGGTAAGGACAGAGACCATAAAGCTGAGTTAATTCAAAAGGGAAAATGAACAGCATCATCTGGCAGAGTGATGCAAGTTGCATTTGTTTGTATATAGCAATGAAAGGCCAACAAATTTTGTACTGACTTCTACAGTAGTGTTGGATAGTTAAGCAAAGCAAAAGTCACAAGGAAGAAGATAGTTAAATTTTAATGGTACAGCATTTCACAGCAGAACCAAAGGACAATAAAGTCTATTTATTTGACATCCACATGTAGGAGGATTGTTGCAAACAGTACAGAGAATGTTTGTCCGAGAAAGAAAAAGCCAAAGTAAAAGAAAAAGGCATTCAGTCTATAGTAGCAGTCTATAGTATCATGAAGGGGTACAAGACAACAAAAAAATGGAGAAAACACAAGAAAGAGAAAGGGAAGAAGTGAAATAATGGCAAAAAGTGAAATGATGTTAATCTCAGCATAACTGTAATTTACACCATTGTGAGTCTATCTCCACTTAGGTCTAAGGAGCACAAACAAGTTTTAACAGTGCAAAAAAGTCAACCACTTTACCAGACAGCTCCAAAGTGCTGTCAGTATTATGATGCTTGTACAATCTCTAAAACACAGTGTAATATAAACACACAATTCTTCCCTGCACTTTTGGTGAAATATGATGTATCAAAGCATACTGAATGTGCTATTAGATCCAATGCATCTGATACCTAATGTAGCCATCTTTTGTCCCCTGTCTTTTGCAGAGATTAGGTTGTGCAGTGATTAGGTTGTATAAAGAATAGAAATACCTGCAGCAGAGGCAGTTTTCTTGTTTTGTGATCAGAATAACACAACAGGGTGCTTGTCTATTGTGAGTGCTTGTAGGAATGACAATAATGCAATTATCATAAATAATAATTATTTTAAAATGCATCAATAATAAATTAATAATTATTACAGTAGTGATCATAAATATGCTAATTATATTTTATTCTGTAAATTGTACATTAGCTTAGAAAAGACTCAACACTTCGAAAATCACCATTTTAAAAAATGAAAGTGTATATCTGTATATCCTTCACAGTGTGCCATTATAGATACATTTCCATATTGGGTTCCAATTTGGCTCATATTTTATTTATCTAAAAGATTCACTTGAGAATATCTCATAGTTAATATTTATTTTTCTGTGATGTTTCCTCTGAGTTACTTGCCTTCATCTCCCTAATATAGATTGAATCTTTAGAGTGCTTACTGAGTATCAACAACTCCCAAAGACTTAAGTGGAAAACACAGTGATGCTGAGAAACAGAATAAGCAGACATGCCCCTAAAGGTATAAAGGCAAACATCTTTTTAAGGCGTCTAAACACCCCTCTCATTAAGCTTTACTGACACCATATTTAAGCATTTTCTAAATACAAATATGTACATGCTTTTACTTAGAAAGCTAAATGTTTTTGCCATCGGGTCATTAGATGTACCACAGTACAAATCTTCTCACCCTCAACCGTAAGTAATATAGTCACATTTAACTAAATAGTCACTTGGATCTTAACTGCAGTACTTGATCTTAAGTATTTATTTTCCAGACTTGAGAACAAGAGTCAATCCTTTCTGGTGCCCAGAGCAGTAACTTCCTTGAATTATACACTGAAGCTAAAGTCATACCCTGATCTAAATCATAGATATCTGAGGGAAATAAACTTCTGCATTTCATATCAAGAGGTACTGAGAATTAAAGGGAGATGCTCGATGCTGATATCTAACCTAGGACCAGTAAATAATTCAAGTTTCCAAATGGAGTTAGTAAAAAAATAACAGCACAAAGTAAAATTCCAAGACTGTAGGACTACTGTGGTGCACATAAAAATGCCAATTAATATGATTTTAGCTGAAATGCACCTGCAGTACTGGCCAAATTTATTTTTCATATATTTGCAAACACAAAACCATATAGCCACACCTGGAGACCCAAAAATGCCTAGAGCCTGGTGAGAGCCATCTAAACTCAGATCTATTTTTCCTATGAAAGAATGTCACCATTATGCAATGCAATTGATAAAAAATGTATTTTAGGGAAGAAGACTCTGTAACTAATGTTTGTGCCCTGGTTTTCTCTTTGGATTTTCTCTTGAGGGAAAAAAAGATTCCAGGCATACATCACTACTTCATATAACCTTTTATTTCAGCTCAGATGCTGCAGTAGATTTCTTTAGTTTTGTGCACATATTCATATAGCACAGAGAAGGCTGCATACAGCATATATATTCTCTCTATTCCCAACCCTACTTTCTATCACAAAAGCTTTTTATCAAAAATGTGTTATCCTGCAACAATGAAATTATATCTATTTCACAAAAATCTCTTTATTTGACATGTAAGCACTGTGCAGTGGACTGATTTTGAGTTAACTAACTGCCATTCCCATAAATCTCATTAGAGAATGCACTATATCAGTCTACTTTTCCCTTGGTCAGCTGCAAATACTAAAAATGTTATGAAGCCAGAACTCCTAAACATAGATAGGTGTCTCATCTAAAATTGTTTCTTGTTCCAGGAAGAAATATTTAAATTGTTCTTATGGGATTTAAGTTGCTGGTTTTTAGGTTTTGCATTTTATGTTGTTTGTCACATCATCTGGGCAATGAACAGATGGAGGGGGCATTGAATGGATTTACATCAGCATATTCTACTGTAGCTATTATGGAAATGTTAGGAGTGGCAAATCAGTTTCCCATAGCCCCTCTGTGTCAGATTTGCCAGCAAACAGGAGCTGTGACGTAACATAACTACTCCACAAATTATTCACTGGACATACAGACTAGTCCCAAGGTATAGGGAATTGGTTCAGAAAGCACCGTACTAGCTCTTGAAATATCCCAGAAACAAGTACATGGGTTACACAAGTAATGGATATAAGTATTGCAATTCTTGCAGCCTTCTAGATGTTAAAATGACATATTAAAAATCTTTAGAGTTAAAAGAGTGTCATGGTTAAACCCCAGCTGGCAACTAAGCACCACACAGCCCCTCGCTCCTTCCCCGCCCCGCTGGGATGGAGGAGAGAACAGGAAGGGTAAAAGCAAGAAAACTCGTGGGCTGAAATAAAGACAGTTAAATAGGTAAACCAAAAGCCACACACGCAAGTAAAGCAAAACAAGGAATTCATTCACCACTTCCCATGGGCAGGCAGGTGTTCAGACACCTCCAGGAAAGCAGGGCTCCATCACGTGTAACAGTAACTTGGAAAGACAAACGACATCACTCTGAACATCCCCTCCTTCCTTCTTCTTCCCCCAGCTTTATATGCTGAGCATGATGTCATATGGTCTGGAATATCCCTTGGGTCAGTTGGGGTCAGCTGTCCCGGCTGTGTCCTCTCCCAACTTCTTGTGCACCCCCAGCCTACTCGCTGGTGGGGTGATGCGAAGGACAGACACGGCCTTGACTCTGTGTAAGCACTGCTCAGCAGCAATGAAAACATCTTGGCGTTATCAACACTTTTCAGCACAAATCCAAAACATAGCCCCATACTAGCTACTGTGAAGAAAATGAACTCTATCCCAGCCAAAACCAGCATGTCTGTCTATGCTTACAGCAAAATTTTAAAATCACAGGTAGGCGACTGTGTTTTAGGAAGGCACAGGCTTACCTCAACAGTTATTTTATAGTCTGATTCGAGAGTTGCACACATTTACTGTTTAGTGTTTATTGAGAAACCCAGACTAACTGAACTGAAGTGAGGCTTGGTGTTCAACGCCAATAGCAGGAAAGCTGGGTGTGTATGGAAGTAGGTAGATGAAAGCTGTATTCTGTGTTGTCCTTGAAATGCACTGACCAGCACTGTGCGCCATCATTGCTGGTGACAAGGCAGGTGTAAGTGGTGGAACTGCTACACAGCAAATGCAAATTAGCCTCCAGATTCCGGAAAGGGTAAGTAACCCTCTCCCTCACATTCACAGCCATCCCCTATGGCCTTTATTAGCACCCACATTTGGATCTATATGATGATCGTGTAAGAATTATTTACCTCTTCCCACTCTGAAAGTAGTGCAGCAAAGCAGTACATTAAGAGATTTTAAGCAAATAATAATCTAGTTATTGTTTTTCCCTTATGAATGAGCAAATAAATGCATAACTGATGTTGTTTTTCTGTAATTAACCCTGTTTGATGTGGAATTAATTTGACCTTTTTTTTCTATTCATGCTTCTTGGACAATTAAAATGTTGTGAAGTCTTTTGTAGCAGAATGTCAAAAGAATGGTTCTTGGAACAAACCAATGGCAAAGTGCATCAGTAAGTCAGTGCTAATATTTGCAAATTTGAAAATTTGTGTAAATATTTATATTTAAAACATTGGTTTTGTAAAGACAGTGATAGAAGTTGCAGTATGAGAAACATTTTCTTCTGCTTAGTAACTCTTCCATTTCTTGTCAAAGTGCAATGTTGGAAGATGTTTCAATTTCTGCTATTCTTTAAAATCTCTAAAAAGCACTGATGGTTATTTAAAATAAAAAAAAAAAAAAAGAAAGAAAAAAAGCATGGTAGTGTCCTTCAAAATTGTGTACAATGTCCCAACAGTTTTATGTGACTAACAAAAGCATCATTGTCATAGGAGAAAAATATAGTACCTGTACTCTTAGAGTACTGGTACAATTTATCTTTAATTAGTCTGTATTCATGAATATATGTGTTGGTTTCCCACATACATGGTGTGCAGCATGAGTCTTGCACAGTCACAGCTTAATCTAATGGAAGGGAGTGCAAATTTTCTGAGGAAATCACAAATTCTACTAAAAGTTTTCCAGCTCCCAGTATTCAGCCATGGCGTTATTAATGTCTGCCTGCCCAGTTGTGAGCATGGAACCTTCACCAGTATTTCTGTTCCTGACATCTTGAGTAAAGTGGCCTTGTACCATTCCCTGAAGATCACAGTTGAATCCTGCTTGATTAGGTTGAATTTTTCAGCACACTACCTTTTTTTTTTTTTTCTTAATATATTTTTGAGCTGCTTTATTTGCTGACTGTTACATATGTTACGGGGCCTGAGAAGACCACCTACAATGCTGAAATTCAGTACCAGTGTGAAGCCCCCTTCTACCCCATGAAGGCTAATAATAACGGTAAGTCCTAACCATCAGATTAAGAGTGTTCTTGGTTTTGGTGGTGTGCAGAGTGAGTAGCCCTGCCTTACACAGACATGCCTGTAAAGGTCAGCAGAACCTTTCTGAAACACAACACAAAGGCTTTTAACTTTAGAAGTGTTTCTTCCATTTTTAAGGACATGTTCCTAAGCATACTGAAAAGCTCACCAGGTAGGCTGCATTCAGTAACAGTTGGAAGCTTAACACATTCTGGTAATTCCCCAATTAGTGGCGTTTAATAGTATTAGATCCTGCGAACAGCCAGAGAGGGGTAAGTGATGCGGAGTCACCTTCTCATGAGCCTGCAGTGAACTCAAAGGAGACCTGAAATACGACATCTAGCAATGCCTGTAGAGTGTCACTTCTGTGTTGTTTTAAAATGATGCCCAGCTGTTCTCATTTTTGTTGTCTCCGTGAGATGCAGAGAGATATATATGCAGTGATGATGGATACTGGAAAAACTCCAAAGGAGAAATAACCCCTCCTGTCTGTGAACCAGGTAATGCACAAATGTACAAAATAGCTGGAATTAGTAGTTGCTGCAAAATCATTAACAAGCTGTCAGCTAGTACTGACTGTTGTTGGTCCATGGTCACGCTTTGATACAGAGACAGCCAGGCAGACTGTACATAGTTCAGTACTGAAGGACACAGCTTGCTTTGAAGTAATGCACTTACGTGCACCCGAGTTGGAACTTCAGAACGTTTCTTGTAACGAAGGGGCTAGGCTCCGCTCTGCAATGCGTGTTCCTAAATACCAGCTGGCAGGGAACTACAGATGCTGGGCTGTTAACAGTTACTCCGCTCAGCTATTCTATTGCTTATGTTAAGTAAAGTAGCAGGTGTAATAGCATGGCTTCCTTAGATTTTCTTTCAGTACTTTTAAGTTGATGAGGCAGAACCTCGTTGTAGAATGCTCATCTTAAGAATCAGATTACCACCTTTATAGTACTCCAGTTTTCAAAACTGCAAGTGCTACAATTGCTGTTTAACAGGGAGGAACAATAACAAAACTAAAAATGTTATGATAACCACATGGTGTGACTGGCACTCCCTGTAGTTATTGACCTTACATTTATCTGTTAAATTACTACTTTAACATGCCTTGGTCTTGCCTGAAGCTCCCTGTTGCTACTAGCATTGCAGGTTAATGCCAAAAATTCAGTTCAAGTTTCCCTCAAAGAGTAAAAAGCTGAATCTTCAGTTTACTCCAGCTTTCTTTTGGAGAATGCAGTTTCATAAATAACTAAATTGTTGTTGCTTTTAAATTGCTTAGCATTGTTTCTGCCAGGAAAATTAAACCATGTTCCAGAAGTATTTGTGGGGGGGAAAAGCCACTGAATACCCTTATCACAAAGTACGGGCTTGGGGATTTTTATTTTTATAATGCTTGAGCTGCTAAATGAGTTACTCTGTAAAATTACTCAAGATCCAAGACTTGAATTTTGGGAGAAACATTTTACAATGTAGAAGCGTAATTGTTCCTCTTATCTTTTAGATTAGAATATCCATATATTCCAATTACTTTAATTTACATTCAGAACAAATAAACTTACTTCTCTATGCCCAATTCCTAAGCAGAACTGTCTCTCTTGATTACAGAACTTTTCCAGAGGATGTATGTATGTAAAACTAATGAAAATGGTACTCTAAATCAAATATTCATTTGCAAGCAATTTTACCATTCCAAAACAATCTAGGAATTACATTTAGAATCATTAACTTAATTTAATCCATACAAGCATAATAATTCAGCGTCCAGATCTTAAATGTTTAACAGTTATTGCTGCCTTCATTGTTTTGCAGTTTGTGGAACATGGAGAAGTGAAACTGTGGCACGTATATATGGAGGAAGGCGAGCCGAGCCTGGAGAATTTCCCTGGCAAGTGATGTTAATTACAGAACAAGGAGGATGAGGAGGTGGCTCACTTTTGAATGACAACGGGGTTCTAACAGCTGCTCATGGTGTAGCTGATCAAAGCAAGCCCTCAGCTTTGAGGATTAAATTGGGGATTTTGAACAAAGGCTCATTTTGCTATGAAGATGTCCAGGCAAAAAAAAATTTTTATTCATGAAGGTTGCAAAAATGATCTTGTTCAGCTTTGACAATGACATTGTATTGGTTAGACTGGAGCATAAAGTCTCAATTCATACCAATATCACACCTATTTGTTCACCAGGAAAAGATGACAGATTTCAAATGAAAAGCAAATGATGGGGCAGCTGTCTCAGGGTGGGGAAAAACTGTCCCAGCAGCTGTTAAAAAGACCTTTAGATTTACAAAATTGCCATCTGCCTGAAGAAGGCATTACTCTTCTTAAAACAGCATATTTTGTTTTCTTTTAGGTAGTGCTGTGGATTCTTATAAGACTGCAGCTTTTGAAGGAACACACGCCCAGGGAAAGTGTGCAAGAGCATCCAGGTGCCTTACCCCACTCCCTCAGGTATGGTGGTAGTTGAAGAATCCCAGTGGCACCAGCTGCACCCTGTGTTTGGGGGGCCTTTACGTACAATGCTGTATACCTCAAAGTACCTCTGCAGGTACCTGCTGTACAGAGTGTAGGGACAGCTGTACAGCCCTTGCCTTAAAGAAGTTCCTCGCATCAGCTGCAAAAACTGTTTTTCTGAACATAGTTTTATAAAGAATAAGCTTTCACATTCAGATTTATAATTTCAGTACGCATTCAGCTGACAACATTCTCAGAACTAATTAGAAGGTTATAAAAAAAACATTTTGACTACACTGTGTATCCCCTTACAATTACATAAACTCCATTTCTGTATCTCACGTTCTTTCATTAGTATTTATTTCACTTTCTAGAATATAACTGAAAATACAATCTCTTAAAAAAACCCAAACAAGACTCCAAACACTTCAATATGTTTTCAATAGTAGTTTATTTACTCACTTATAAACACTAGAGTATGCAAAGCAATTAGAAAATACTACTAAAACTTGAAAATTATTCTAAAATTCTCAGGGATTTTGTTTGAGGGTGAAGGAAGGCTAAAATTATTAGCAAAGACTACTCAATGCTGCCAACCAGCCTGTTAAAACCTTAAACCTGGACAATTCAAACAAAATTAAAAGCCATGCTAATTACAAAAACTTACCATGAAGTTCCTTGCAGGGGGGGGTCACAGTTAGTCTTTGGAGGTCCAAGAATACCATTTTTAAGTGTTACTCAGCAGAAGTAGCTGGTAATAGTGCAAGTGCTAAAATGCAAAATTCACAGATGGTACAGAGTTTGGAGATTATTCCGATTTAGGTGCATTAAAAAAAAAAATTTAAGTAACTTTTTGCAGTGGGATATGAACAACAGAAGAGTGGGATTACTTCTCAGCCTGAGTGTTTAGAACCCCTCTTTAAACCCTTTAAGATGAACATTGAGACCCAGCTGATTTTTTAATACTGCATGTGGAAAACTAACAGTAGTGCAGCTTTGTCCGCTATTTAGATGGTCTTCCTATTCACAAGCCTCAATATAATACGCAGTAAACGAAGATATAACTTGAGAAGTTAAATAGGTTAAAAAAGGTGTAAATATCCATATTCAGAATGTTCATAGCTACAGCATAGTAGGATGGTGTATAAAAAATACAGATCAAACTTCAGGGGTTTTCAAGCGCAAGTAGATTAAACAATTCCTCAAGTTCCTACTGCCAGTGGAAATAATCTTCCACCAGTTTCTGCTGAAACATCCTGCTCTTTGTTAAGAAGCTGCCTCTTAGTTGACCCTTCTGCACCTGTAATAAACTTAGTTTTTCAGATTAAGACTTCTGTCAAAGTCTGTGGACATTTACTAATGCTTTGTTCAGCTGAAAGTCTTTCCCATGAGTAGTTTTAAACACGAGTTTACAGCTTTCTTCTGGCCTGAAGGTGTTGCAGAACCCTATTTCCCATGAGTGGACTGGTCTAAAAACAAGTTAAGAACATACATCCCCAAAGGAGATGCTGTGGACAGAAATACATCTTGACAGTAAGTGTTTGTCTCCCCCAACCCACTTCTGATGAGGAACTCCAACGCCTAAAAGAATAAGTAACGTTCCTTGGTACAGATGCAATCTGGAGGGAACTGCTTACCATTCTAGGTGCGGACACCCAAACGTGTGGGAACTGGATTTAAGATCTATACGTATCACTGAACAGTGCAAAAATACAGTGGATTAAAGTTGGGTGTCAGGTATCGATACATGATGAGCGGTGGCTTCGTTTGACTTGTCAACTTTTAGAGCATGCTTATCTGAAACAAACCGAATTACTGCAAAAAAGCTTTACAGAAGTTCATCTCAAAAGGGTAAAATTAATTGCTATGAATTCTTTGCATTCAGGGCTGCAAAACAAAGACACATATTACTTAAATCAGTTTTATTTAAGAATTTCCTACAGTGACAAATCTTATAAAAAGCATCCAAACACGAAACTGCAGCAAACAGCATTCTTATGGATATCTTACAGACAGTGGAACTTCCACCCTGAAGAGGCACACTGAGCTCGCTAGTGATCTCTGCTGCAAGAGCTACTGCAAAGCACACCACAAGCTCAATGTTCTCATCACAAACCCCATCATCTTCAATTCACATTACCACACTTACAGATCATTAACAGAAAAAAAAAACACACACCATACAGCATTCACAGCAGTTGACATAAGGGAAAAAAAATACAAATATTCATTTCACATAACACATTCAACTAATTGATTAACTAGGTATAAAACCCACTTAAAGTCTTCCACATATGGATGTCCTTTGAATGCAATAAACACTCGTACTTTATTTGCTATCATTGCTCTCCGCACACTCTCTCACCAAAGCCACAGGATTGAGAGACATCTCGCCAAGTAAAATAAAATCCCATAATGCACCACCAGGTCTCTGCATGCGCTCTCTCCTTTATCTCGCACATACCAGCCCTCTCATGCCTCGGCACCACCATCAATCCCACACAAGGTTTCAAAAGTTCAAACAGCCTTCTGGTTCCATCTCACAGCCTTGCGTTCATAGCGTTGATACGACTCCATGAAATAAAGAGTAGCGGATAAAAATGGAACACCCACCGTCTAAGACGCAGCATGTGCGGTGTGATGAAGTATTCTTGGATGAGAAAGCATGTAGACAGAAGTATTCCTAAGGCAGAATATTTACAGCACTGCTTTCAATGAAGTGCTTCTTCCATACACATTTGAAATGAGATGAACTGCGGAGATTAAATGAAGCCTTCATATTGTACTTTAGTATGGAGGGGAGACAGTGTTAAAAAAAAAAACCAAAAACAAAAAACACAAACAAAACAAAAACGACACTGTTCTCCAACTGGGGCACTTGGAGAGTCTTATGGTGGGATCAAATTAAAAACAAGAGGGAGAGAATGCTGTTTCTGACCAATGGTTTCCATTTTGAACATGCAAAGAATTCAGGTAGCCAGGAAACAAGGGATAAAGTATTACAGGAGAAACCTTTCCTATCGATTGTAGTGTTAGTTCACCTATCGGGCAAACAGCAGTCCACTTCCAAACATTCAGTATTCCAACAAGGTATGTAACAAAACTTACAAAACTCCTTTTACCTTTCTTTTTCTTTTTTTTTCTTTTTTTTTAAAAAAGAAAAATGTCAAAAATACTGCTGAATATACTGCACACTGAACAAACTGATTTGAAAAATTTTAGTATATATGTAATTTACAGTATACTTACCATGAGTTAGAAAAATTTGATTTCCCACCATAGAGTCAGTATCAGAGCCCACTGCGTCTACATTCCCCAGCCTGACGATTTGGAATCCATGCTTGAACCAAAGCCTCCGTTAAACCCACTGCTGGAGCCCGCGTTCGAGGCCGAGCCCCAGCCTATTGCTGCCCCCGAGTTGGAACCGCCGTAAGAGTTATTTCCTGAACTAAAGCCCTGGTTCTGCTCCCGCTGCATGTTGCCTTGAGGCTGGTTGTTTCCCGACGGCCCCGACTGGTTCTGCTGACTAGCCAGCATGCCCATCATTCCCCAGCTGCTCTGCAGGGCTGCCTGCGCTGCTGCCATCATGGCAGGGTTGATGCTAAAGGCTCCGAAGTTCATACCTCCACCCATGTTACTGCCCTGGTTGTTACCCAGTCCTCCCCCACCTCCCCTGCTGTTGCCAAACCCCCCCTGATTCCCAAAGCCTCCTGGATTACCACCAAATCTTCCACCTCTCTCTAACTGTCTATTGCTATTGTGCTTAGGTTCAGCATTGGATATATGTACGCTGACTCCTTTAATGATCAAGTCCTCTCCACAAAGAGATTGGGCAACCTATAAGAAATAAGGGACTGATTAAGTGTCTGTTAGAACTTTTTTTTTTAATGTTAGTAGCACAAGACAAAAAAAAATCCCACATGATTCTGAGCAGATATTTAACCTGCAAAGGAAGCATATGCATATACTTAATCCAATTTGAAGTGTTTTCTCTTCACATTCACTACTACACTAACTGCAGTACAAAAACCCATCTGTATAATGGCATCTGAAAAGTGTAACCTTAGACAATTCGATAAATCAAATCAAGCTAACACCACTGGAATTCTCAGGACGGTGGACAATTAAGCCTTCCATGTGTAGCTCCAGAAATAATGGTTTATCAAGCTACTGAAATGTAGGCTGTCTAATAGGAAGTTAAAATATTTTAAGATGTACCTGATCATCTGCAAATGTAACAAAAGCAAAAGCTCGGAAGGGTGTAGGAATGAAGACATCTACCACTTCTCCGTACTGGGCAAAGAACTGTTGGAGTTCATCTGCTGTCATGTCCTGAGTGCAGCGCCCAACAAACACTTTTCTGCTACGCAAAGGTTCATCAGGACTTTGCTGGAGAGAATTGAAGAGGAAGGGGCGGGGGGGGTGGGGGGGAAAAAAAAAAAAAAAAAATCACAGCTATCCTTGAGAACCAAGTTACATTATGATAAAGGCCCCTTTTAATCTAGCCTGTTCTGCAGACTGAAGATCAAGAAAGTTTGAGACTGTAAGTTAAAGGCTTAAAAAAAAGAAAGTTCTGTTCAGAGAACACACCTGCACCTTGCTACAGATGGAGAAGAGTCACAAGAAAATGAAGACGGAAGCCAATACACAGAACAGTGACAAGGCCACTGCAGCAGAAGGGTGCTTTTTTTTTTTTTTGTAATAACTGAGTATATACACACAGGAAATAGACAGAAGCTTTGGGTTTGCATTCAAACTAAGACCCATTCTGATCTTCCCTAGGTTAGTTACTCCACCTGCTTTATTCTCCATTTATTCATGCAGCAGACAAGTTAAGCAGGTACTGCTGGACATTAAAACACATTATTTTCAGATTTCCATGTGTCCTTAATTCCTCCACATAATTAGCTGTTTTCCCAACACTTCTTGATCACTTCCTGCTCACCCACCTCCTCCCTATTTTCCTTCCTTGCTCTTGCTTGTCCTGTCCATTCACAGACTGAAAAGCCACATCCAAGAGTGGATTATTAATCTGTTCATCTGCTCACCTAACACAGTTGCTAAAGAAGTGCACTTTGGGTGTGTGGTAAAAATGAAACTAGCAATAAATACAGAAGTACCTTAGAATTGGGAAGTTTACAGTCACACCATCTTCCATCTATCATGTGCCGTTGAGACATTACTTTCACCTGGGTTTCATAATCCGTAAACCGAACAAAACCAAAACCTTTTGAGTGGCCAGTTTTAATATCCTTCTTAACCTAAGACAAAAAAACCAAAAAAAAGCAGACTTTAAAAAAGTTTTTATTATCAACTGTATATGCCTACCTTTTCTTACAAAAATTACCATATTATTATATAGTCAAAGCAGGGACTTGTGACACTGACAGATTAAAATTACTAAGCTTGCCTTGAGCCCAAGAATAACCAAAAATGGGATATAAGTATTCTGTAATAATACTGTGACAGTATAGCCAGACTAACTGTATAAGCAATGTGACCACCAAAGGGGCAAACGCACGTAGCTGCACACAGGAGGCACACAAGTAAGAGAGACAAAGAACAAGACAAGTGTATCGGACCAGGTGAGATCCCCCTTCTGGGAGGACGAAAACATTACGCATGAAGACAGAAGGAAACCGAAGCAGGTTTGTCGCCTGACTTCTGCTGTCAAAGAGCCCTCACGCCTGGCCAGGCCATCTCGGCAACTAAGGCCATCAGGGTTCCCAGCATCCATGCTAACCAGGCAGCACCAGGTCCGTGCTGAGGCAGGATACGTGCGTTACAGACTAACAGTCTGGTGTAGGCAGTGACAATACAGAAGTATGTATGAAGTATGTATTCACGCTAGTATGAAGCATGCTGTTGCTGAATGAATTCAATAAAGTTCTGTCTGAGAGTTTATCAGTCTTGCAAACACTCCCATCACAGCAATCTCTAATTTCTTAAACACACACATATATAAGTACATTCAGCTACAATAATTAGTAACAGTAATATAAATCAAAAAGCTCTTAAAAACACTGTACCCATTAAGCTGATCTGCATGAATTACCACTCCCAAATATTCCTGACCATCCGTACCCACACAAGCCTGTGGCTACAAAGCTCATGGAACAAACAAAATGCAACCTAGGAAGAGACACACAGCTTCAGATCTTCTCTGAGTTGATACTGCTCTGTTTGTTTCTACTAGCTTTGCCAGAAGACTGATTTCTACCTAATGTCCCTCCTTGCTTGAGCTGCAAAAGGCTTTTACCTGCACCATCAGAACTTCTCCAAATGTACTGAAATATTCCTTTAAGTCTTGTTCAGTGGTTTTCCAGGGAAGACCCAAGACTATTAAATCCGAAGTCTTCTGTACTGCTCGTTTCACTTTCACGGCTGATGATGCATCTGTTTCATCCATTTTTCTCTTATTATCTGAATATAAAGAAGTACATTAGACATCATCCTCACCCCTGAAAATTGCTTCCACTGATTATGAACTGCATGGTATAAAATCATAGACTATGATGAGAAAAAGTACAGACTACAAAAGACACCTGCCAGCTGCTGGGACCTTATTATTGTAACATGTATCCAACTGCCTACAAGTATAAGGAGAGAAGAAAGAACAGTCTACGCTAAAGTCCTTCTCCAGAATGCAATTTGACTTAGTCCTGCGTTAGTTTACTAGAGTATTATTCAGAGTCCTATAAGGATGTAAAGATGATGGTAATTTTTAACAAGAACATTTCATTAGCAATTTACTTCCTTCCTCCCTTTTTTTGGGGGGGAAGGGGAGGAGCAGGGTGGTCAGGCTCCTCTTTTCCTGAGCATTTTCAAATGGTACCTCTGATCAAACCACAACTTGAGAAGCACCTGTGAGTACACTGAGATCCCATTATGCCACAGTCTTCAGAGGCCTATATAAGGCTGTGAACCCTCCAAGAATAACACAAGACTTTGTCATTACAGTGCTTATATGGGTAGAGAGTTAAAAATCTTACTGCAGATCTGAAAACGCAGTGGGGTCAAATCTACTCTGCAGGACAGATACATGAATAAAGTTGCTGAACTTCAGTATATCATAGGGATCAACGGTAATACTGTTGCCGTGTTAAATTAGGAGTGACTCACACGGACCTCTTCACTGAAAACACAAGCTTGTACAAAAAAGCAAATGGAACAAAGACAAACCTTTGGGATAATTAACAACATAGACCAGGTTTCCCCATCCGGCTTCCGGCGCGTGCAGAATGCCTTCCACCAGCCGGACCCCCCGCATGCACTGCGACACCGGGTTCCTGTAGCGCAGCCCGCATGCCCCAGGGAACTGGGCGGTCACTGTGGACAGCAGCACGGTGCCGTCGTCCTCCGAGGGGATCTCGATGGGCTCATCGTTCTCGTCCTCCGTCACTCGGATATACTCCGACATCTTTCCTGGAAGTTACTGAAGTATAGGCGAGGGGGAAAAAGCAGGCGTAAGCAACCACCTTGTTTCCCTTGACTTGGACTTCACCTTTCTAGCCTTAAGGCATAAACCCATCTATATTTATTGCACAACAGGGTACAGCGAAACGTGTTAGTCACTGACGTTAAAGCCCCGGGCCTTGCCCTACCGACAGACACACGGACCGGCACCTCGGCCCGTCCCGGAGCCTGCGGAGAGACCGACAACGACGGCTCCCCGAGGCACGGAGGCATTTCCCAGAGCCGCCGCAGCCTCCCCCAGCGAGACCGGGACCAGTGACGGGCTGGGGGGAACAACCCCCCTCGGCCGCACCGCCTGCCCCGGCCCGCCCAAGCCTGCGACCTCCGGGCGCGGCGCGGCCCAGCACCGCCGGCGGCCCCGGCCCGAGCATCGGCTCCGCGGGGACTGTCGCACAGCCCGGCCGGC
>JAVJGG010000082.1:21518591-21589392 GCA_035590195.1 Aviceda cuculoides | reverse complement strand
CTCAAGTTGAGGCAAGGGAGATTTAGGTTAGATATTAGGAAGAATTTCTTTGCTGAGAGGGTTGTAAGACATTGGAATAGGCTGCCCAGGGAGGTGGTTGAGTCACCATCCCTGGAGGTATTCAGAAAGCGTATAGACGAGGTACTCTGTGCCATGGTCTAGTGGGCACGGATGACAGTTGGACTCAATCTTGTAGGTCCTTTCCAACCTAAATGATTCTGTGATGCTATACCTTTGTCCATGCCATGCTGTGGATGTCTGTGTCCCCTGAACCTGTTGTAGCAAGGGAAATTGGCCTTCACTATCTCTTTCATTACTCTTACTATTTATGTCAGAGACACCAAACCCTTACACAATCCACAGATTTGTACATTATGTGCTTTTTCTTGTAGCCTTTAATATGGCAGATTAGGGTAGTTCTGTTTTTTCTGGTTTTGTGCAGCCTGGTCATTGAAAAACAATACCCACACCATCTTCATACTTTTTCTCTAGTTTCCATAGTGAAGAGAGTTTAGTTAGTTACAGGTGAAAATAAGAACAAGGTTTTGAAATCTGCTTTTCTTGTAATGCAGCTCATTCTGTTTTATGATATGGATTCAAAGTGGCATTATTGGATGCATCCTAAGTATTATTTGCTTTTTGTTGAGAAGACAGAAAAAACAGGGAAGTCCATCTGAAGCTTTTTATAGTATTCAATGAGAGCTTCCTCAGAGCAGGAAAGAATGCTAGCTTATGCTTGCTAAACTGGCACCTTCTGCTATTCCTCCTGCATTTTGTTTTACTCTTTAAGAGTAAATGTGAGTTTTTCCTTTTCTTTGGGATCTGGTAAAATGAAAGGATAAATCCTCTTCAGCCTCACAAGTAGAATGCAATTTACAACTGAGATGCGTTCCTCTGATTTTTTTGTGGCACTTTGGTCCTGATACCTGTGATACATTCTCAACCAGCAACCCACAGGTGGTTTAGTGAAAGCTGTCAGTTATCAGTGCCTTCAGTGCTGGTGATCTGTGATATACTGATAAGCACTGAGGAGTAGGTCCTCCCAGAATCAAATTTCTTTCTGCCCTGACTTTAAAAGCAGAATCATTGTTTTGTGTTCTTTGCTCTTTTAACGGTCTTCTAATGCACTGCCAGTCACAAATTATGTTGTTCTCCAGATTGGATGGTAGAAGATCTGTCTTTCTTCAGATTTTTAGATTCTATTTCTAGATTTTTATATTTCTGGATATTTTTTTTTTCTCTAGAAGAAAATGGCTTGTTTTCTTCCTTTCTCCTAAACAGCTTAATGACTATTCATGTGACTTGAAATAAATAATAGTTAATTACTTGCTCTTTTGCCCAAGCCTTATTTGTCCAAGAGATTATCCAGAAAATGCCTCCACAGCTTAAGCCCATAGTAATTTTGAATGAATACCTACATGACTATTCACAGTTTTGACAGTTTACTGCTACTCTGCAGTCTAAATCTTTGTCCATGTGGTATGCAGCTTGTTAGGAAGCTACGCTTTGTTCTAGATCCTGCAGTAAAAGCATGCTTCTACACATGTGCACTTACCAGTGTGTTTTTCAGTTAATGAGCAATCATTGTGACTTTTTTTCATAGTTTGGAATTGCAAGCTTTTGTATTATCTCTCAGAACAGAGTTACCGTTCAAGGCAGTTCTCTGTGGGTAACTTGAACTTTATCATTAGTGTTTCTCCAGGTAGAAGATGATACATGTCCATATTACAGAAGTTGTTAGAGTGACTGGCATAGTTTTAGCAATCAGACTGCGCAAACATATTAATGATCTTTGATATCTGAGTCTCATGTCGGTTTTGGAGGTGTGTTATGCAAACTCTTGCTCTGGCATTACAGGTACTGAAGCTGGTCTGTGGAAAAACAGGGAGACTTTTTCCCCTGTAAAACCAAGTTATGGTTAGTTCTTATGAAGAACAGATTCAATTAAGAATACTTAAAAATGTGGAAACTAAAACCCCTGAAATATTATTGTTTCAAATCAAATACTTGTTTGGGTTTTTTTCCTGTTTTTAATTCTGCCAAAAAAATCAAAAGATCATGAAGTGTGCTGTGGTTTAACCCCAGTCGGCAACAAAGCCCCACACAGCCACTTGCTCGCTCCCCCCTCAGTGGGATGGGGGAATCAGAAGAGTAAAAGTGAGAAAGCTCATGGGTTGAGATAAAGTTTAATAAGTAAAGCAAAAGCTGTGCATGCAGCCAAAGCAAATCAAGGAATTCATTCACCACTTCCCATGGGCAGGCAGGTGTTCAGCCATCTCCAGGAAAGCAGGGCTCCATCGCCCGTAACGGTTACTTGGGAACACAAATGCCATCACTCCCAATGTCCCCTCCTTCCTTCTTCTTCCCCCAGCTTTATATGCTGAGCCTGATGTCATATGGTCTGGAATATCCCGTGGGTCAGTTGGGGTCAGCTGTCCCAGCTGTGCCCCCTGCAAACCCCTTGCGCACCCCCAGCCTCCTCACTGGTGGGGTGGGGTGAGGAGCAGAAAAGCCCTTGGCTCTGGGTGAGCGCTGCTCAGCAGTAACAAAAACATCCCTGTATTATCAACATTGTTTCCAGCACAAATCCAAAACTTAGCCCCATACTAGCTACTATGAAGAAAATTAACCCTATCCCAGCCAAAACCAGCACAAGCAGTCCTTAGATTATGCTTGCCTGAACCATGTTCCCCAAATGGCATTTCCTAATAGATGTGTTGCAAGAGATACAGAGGTGTCTCTGTCTCCTTCATAAATGACTCTAATAGCCTCAATAGTTTGGCTATAACTGATATACAGTGGTCTATAATTTATGATCTTGATGTTTTAAGCTTATTACTGTATGAGGTAATTATATGAGATGAGAAGAAGACATTCTCAATTATAATACTCAAGACAAACATGGATTTTAACATGCAACCTCAGCCTTAAATCTGACTATCTCGATTACACTGGTTGTAAGATAGATATATTTTAAAATATCTATTGTTAACCAATACCTTTATTTTATATCTTTAACTGATTTTTACCTGAGCTTTACTGACATAGCTGTCTCATATTACATCCTTTTGATAACAGTAGCCAGAAGCACTGCTGTGCTTAGAAATATCTGAATAATTCTTTTCGGAACCTCAAATTGTAACCTTACATTTCAAGAATGCATTTATTTGACACTTGATTTTTAGCAATGTCAATTATCTATCATTTCCAACAACTTTAGCTGAAAATCTTCTTGGCTAGTACTTTTGAAGTCTGTATATTTCAGCATCTAAATTTCAAAGCCACCATATTATCTTGCAGGTTATTCTTAGAAACAATAGCTAAGTCACTGCAATGCATAGTATACTTATCCTGGGGTTGATGTCCAGTTTGTCACAGTCAGGAAAGTCTTGTGGAATTTGCAAGTGCCTATTTCTCTTAAGGGGAGATTTCTTGTTGATTGTTCATTGACAAATGAACTAGCAAGTAGGCATACAGTAATGTGGCAGGTTAGCCTTGGCTAATAGCCATGCTCCCACCCAGCTGCACGCTCACTCCCACCCACCCCCAGTTGGGCAGGGGGGAGCAAAGGCAACAGGAGTGAGAAAGTGCATGGGTCAAGATAAGGACAGGGAGCTTGCTCACCAGTTACAGTTGTGGGCAAAACAGACACAACTTGGGGAAAATTATTATTAATTATTGCTGATTAATATATACATGTTTAATTACTGCATGTGGTATTGGGAAACAAAAAGACAAACATTAAAATAATACCCTTCCTCCTGCCTTTTTCATGCTCAACTTCACTCTTTCAGTCCAGACTCCTCTACAGCCCCCTTCCTCCTCTCTGTGTGGCATTTCCAGCCCTTTTTTACACACACTTTCCCTGAGGCACCGCCATCTTGGCTGAGGGGCTGAGCCGTGCCCTGCAGTGGGTCGGTTGGAGCTGGCTGGAACCGGCTGTGTCCGGCCAGGGGCAACCCCAGCCTCTTCACAGAGGCCGCCCTGCAGCCCCTGCTGCCAGCACCCAGGCACGGACACCCAATACAAATAGCAGAGCACATAGGTCTTGCTGGTGCTTATCCTAACTGCTGCATTCCAGTGCAAAATGGCAGTTTTGTCACTACCCAGTGTGTGTTTGAGGATAAAGAGGCAAAGTGCACAGACACAGCTGAGTGCTTGGACACTGATTTTCAGCCGCCTTTCTAACTGATTTGCCAGTAAAGGCTATGAACAAAGCTTTAGTGGTCAAAGGTAAACACGACCTCCTGCTGGGGGCCCTCCCGCTTGCTCCCTCCTGCCCTTCTCCTCCTGCCCCACGGCGAGAGGGAGCTCCCTGTGGGTCTGAGGGAGTCAGAGCAGGGAATGGGTGTTCCCTGGTGTGGGGTTCAGTGGAGAAGCTGGGAGAAACCAGCTCAACTCTTCTCCTTACAGCAGTGCTTCCTAGCCAGTAATAACAGGAACTTTTTTGTTAGTAGGAATTTGCAAGTTGGTTTGCCATGCTGCCAAATTCAGCTTGCCAACAGATACCCTTAGTGAGGACATCAGTATTGCTACTATTTTATATTTCAGTCAGCTTAAGTACAGTTACATGAATGAAGGGAACGTACATCTCCACCCAAGTGCTTTAAACCCTGCCATTCTTCAAAGGCCAACTGCTATCATTGGTGTTGCTGGAGCTTAATAGACAGCCTGCCAAGTGACAGGTGTGATTTACATGCACATTTACATATATTTGCAAAAAGAGTGTGTCAGTTTACATTTCTCCCATGATGTATAAAATAAATTGTAGTGTGAGTAACACTGAGCATTGTGCTTCCGCCTCCCAGACCTCTTTTTCTTTCATTTCATCATTAGGAAACTGTCAAACCACCCGGGAAATGGCCTGCTCTGGGGGTGTTAATGCCTAAAAAAACCTTTTGCATTGGGAGAAACCAGTTCAACTCTTCTCCTTACAGCAGTGCTTCCTAGCCAGTAATAACAGGAAGGTAGGTAGATAGCTACAGGCACACACACACACACACTTCACCACTCTATTTGTATTTTTCATTGCAAGAATTTTTCATAAGGAAAAATATTACATGAATTAATACACAGGGTCACGACCAGCTTCCTGTGCTCTATACTGCTGTCCACAACAAGGCAGCCAACAAATGCTGGCAATCTCTCCAGAACTTTTGCCTCATGCCTTCCTCCCTGAGGTCATCACTTGCAGCAGACTCAGGCTCTTGGGGCTGCTACAAACACTGCCTATAGACACCACATCCTTCACTGCCTGTGGGAGTGTGTGATGACAGCAGAGTGTGTTTTCCTGGGACGGTTCAAGTCTCATCTTATTTAGATCCCTCTGCTGCTCATATGAAATATTGGTCTGTCTGTTCAGCAGTCAGATGAAGCAGATAAACAGAGCTCCTTGCCATCCATCCAGAGTCTGCCCACACCAACCTTTCTTCACCGCCTGTAAATATCTTTGTCCTTGCTGCCATGCAGGCCTATCATCTGGCATCTTCTTTCAGTCAACCATCTTTCTAAATCCTCACACTCAGACTTTGTCCAGCTTCCTCTTATTTTTACTGTAAAAACTCACCAATACATAGTCTGATTTACTGATCCACAAGGCTAAAACTCTCATCTGAGCACTAGTAATTCCCCATCTGGGTCACAGTAGCGCACTCTTCCCTGACCTTGCCAAGCTCGCCCCATGCACATCCACCTGGAAAGCTAATGCAGTTCCATACCCCATATGTCCACCAGCTCTTGCAAGCACCTCTTCAACCATCAAATCAAATGTAAGCTACTCATCTTTTCTTTAACAATCTACCATTTATCCTTCTGCATCTATTGACTCTGATCTCTGTTCTTCCAGTTACAATTACCATTGTCAATTTGTTAAGTATTTAAACAAGCATTGCCATGAACTTGTATGAAGATATTTATTTGCACTCCTCTGATCCTTTTAGAAATGTCCTTTTACTGAAAATTTAACAGTTATAAGCTACATTAAAACCACCATTTACTCTCTTGACTCACAGTTTCCGATATTGACTCAAGGTTTCCTTGACTGCCTGTATTTGTTTCCTGTTATCTTACCCCTAGATATTAAGTTCTTTAGAGAAGAGACCATCTTTTTGTACTTTGTTTGCACAGTGCCCTTCACAATGCGATTCCAATCAAGGACTTCCAGGTGCTCCAATAATGAAAACAATTTTGAAAGTAAGTCTTAGAATGTTTTCTATTTTACAGAAACTCTTTACAAAATAATGATTGTTTAAAGGTGGCCTGTGATAAATCAGCTTAGCATTTGATTGGATTTCCTCTCTTTTTTTCTATGTAGAATGGATTCTCCTTGCTATTGAGACCCATTGTAGGGGCTGAGCACAAGATAAATCAGCAGACTAATGTGATAAGAGTACCGTTAGAATATTCAGCTATTAAAATGGGCATTCCATCTTAAAAATCCAGAAGGTCAAGAAACAGCATGACAGAACCATGATATCAAAGAAAAATGGATAGTAGCATTATGAAATTTATACCCTTTGAAATAGTAAATGTTACCAAACAGGATCAAGTAACTGTCAGCTACCTGAAAATAATGATCACTTTATTCCATGGGAGAACCCAACTTGTTGCAGAACAAGGATCTCTGGCTCCCTCAGGTGAAGAGAATAGCTGATGTACTTTCCCGCTACAGTAAAATCAAATTAATCTACCATGCTTTTTGGTCTCATCAATCCCTGAAAAGCATTTTTAACAAGCTGAATGAAAACAGATGCTATAATTTCTCCTTTTTTAATTCATGGCAGGTCACATGGTATTTAAAAACACTATTATTAGGCAACTTTGAATTTCCATAGCTGTTATAACTGCTTACTTTATTGTTGTGATATTGTTTGACAGTTACCTTTCAAAACAAAGTCCAAATTACCTATTATAATTATTTACCAGCCTTCTCTGGCTGAGATCATTTGTACACTTGTGCCTCTCTATAGCATATGCCATTGACCAGCTATCACTGATGGAAAATATTCTTCTTAAAAATGTTCTTTCTGTCCCTATTCTTAAACTTATGAGGTGTGTAACCTCAGTGAATTTGCTTTATTAAACCATATTTAGTCATATAACTCCTTCCAAGATAACATTCTTCCCAAGTCAGCAAGAACATAGTGATAGGCAGCAGAAAGTCAAATATTTTGTCAGATTGCATTCCTTTCCTGTTTTTTATAAACTTCCTTCACTTCCATTAAAAATTTTCAGAAGGGAGCTCATATTTTATAAAAAGAAAGAGTGAGCCTTGGGGTTCATCAAAGAATAAATGTTGACAAGCTCAACATCTGCAAGTGTGTATGAGAATTTAATGCTGAAAGTAAATGAAATCTGAATTATTATAATGTACTGATAGAATCAGAAATAGTAATGTTTCTGTAAAAGACTTTCTAAATGGTGAAGCTTCTTCCACACAGTCCGTAGATGGTTAGTCTACTGTTTACTTCAACGTGTGTAATTCCTGACAGCAGGAGATTCGCTGAAATGGCACAGGCTCTGTCTGAATGAGCAAATGGAGCTATTTGAGAAAATAAAAAGCCCTAAACACTGATTACACACAGTATTGAAGATGATATATTGTAACCTAGTTTTAGCACAGTAAGCTGTGTAAAACATTTTACCCCTAAAGCTAAATAAAAGACATTGACTTCTATTTGCATCTATTCTCCCTCTTCTCCCCACACACACCATGTTTCTTGGAAGGCAACGTTTCTCTGTATTCTTGGCCAGTGGCACTAGTTTTGCCATATGTACAATCCTGTGTTCACTAAATAGCTAGCAAAAAAAAAAATTTAAAAAAAAATCAAGTTTAATATTTACTTCTAAAAAATGTAAACATATGAGTCAAAGTGAGGAAACATTCACTTCAACTCATACACACATACTCTGCTATCCATTTCAATTTCTCTCAGTCCATTTCTTGAGTTGACACAAATAACAGCACCACTGGATTATGTTTTGCAGGTCCCTAGAGCAAGCATTTTGGGGGTTTTTTTATGTTATCAGCTTTTGTAGCTACAGCTTTTGCCTTTACTGTACATGGGTATTTCCATTCATGATAGGTTTTTTTATTGCTCAGTTTTCCCCTCTAGGAAATATGTTTGATTCAGGCTAGTTCCTCCCTGATAAGCAGAGGATTTTTTTTCAGTTTTAAAACCCATTCTAGTTTTATTAGTTCAAAGTAAACCTGGGTATTTCAGAAATTATGAATGGTTCTACTGATGCCTGAAGAAATGTAAATATAGATATAAGAATTACATGATGCAAGATATATTATTTCTCTTTAATAAGAAAGTTGTTTATATTTATAAGTTATTTTTTCTTTTATAATGACTGTTAATTCCCTCATTGTACTGTTTGTATCATATTTAGAAGTTGATACTTCTATCTCACTACATTTTAAAGTTGTTCTCTTGTCTCATTGTCTGCATGGTTTCTGCAACTCCAAATGACATCTTCCCAGCCACCTTCCCTTAAGGGACTTAAAAATCTTCTTCTAAGCTTTAATTGGGATCTGGAGTTTAAAATGAGTTCTCCACTCCTGCTCTTGTGGCTTTTGCTTGCCTGCTGACTTTTTTCATTTTTGCTGGGAAGCCAGCTGCTCTCAGAGCGCTTCCTTTTGTACTTTTCATCGTTGTCATCTCAAGTTAAAAATACAATACCTGCACAAAACTGTAGGCTTCCCTCTGCTGCTTGGATGGGATTTCAGATACTCTTTACTATCTACTAAATCATGAGGAGCTGCCATTCCACCCCTGAGGGTTTCCTTTCCTAATCCGAAAGGATAATCAGCTGCATAATGCATACTTTCCATCTAGCCTTCTACTTATTTCTGTCTTATGCCTATAGTTAGATATTTCTCATATCCAGTCATTTTTCCTCACAGCTCCTTGCCTATCATATTCTCCTACCCCCCATTTCTACCTGATATGGTTCACAACCTTATGTTCTAGCATGCTCCGGTTTACCTAATGACACCTTTTCCCCCTGTTCTTGCCTCCCTTGGTGCAGTCATATTCCCAAGTTATCCAGCTTCCTGCTCTTCATTTGCTCTTCCAAGGCACCTCACAGTCTCATGGCCTTCATAAAGGAATTCATCTGACTACAGACCACATAGAGAGACAAGCATCTCTGATGAAGATTCACAAATCCTAAAATAAGTGCCCTACACTGTTGGAATGAATAGTCCTCTGGTGATCCTTACTTCTATCCATCCTTTCCAGAGCTAGTAGATTAGCTTTACTTTTTGCTGTATTTAGATAGGTGAAGTTAGGAATCCCATTCCTAGTAAGTGTGTGTCAAAGCAAAGTAGATTTCTCATGTATGTCTTTTCTACTACTGTGTGTACTCATTCATTAGATGTCTGTTTTAGACAGAAGTTGGGTGAGATTAATTCAGTTCATAGATGCTAAGAAGCGATCATTTTCTTGGGGTACCAAAGAGCGTAAAAAAAGTAGTCACTTTAGTAACTTTAGTAATAGTCACTGAGTTCTCACTTAAAATCCATTCATTTCACCTCATGAATAAATTGGAACTTTGGCTAAAAATTTGAATGTGGGAAATGAAAGTTATTTAGGAGAAAGGAACAGAAACTAAATGCAGTCTTAAAATAAATTTCTCAAATACAAAATCACTACAGCTCTCAACAGTGAGGTATGAACAAAGGACAGATCCAACAGAGCTGAGTTTTCCCTGCACTGTCAGAATGGCTCAGGTTAAGAAAAATAAATAAAAGTGTTTTTTAAAATATACAAACTTTTACAGCAATTACTTGACTAACTTCATTTTAATAATGAAAGAAATGTTTTTTTCTCTATCCATACAGACGGCATTTGTATCTAAAAGTTAAGAATAAACTTGAGGTCTTTGTCAAAGGTCAAGAATA
The DNA here is from genome assembly GCA_035590195.1 of Aviceda cuculoides. Lineage (NCBI taxonomy): Eukaryota > Metazoa > Chordata > Aves > Accipitriformes > Accipitridae > Aviceda > Aviceda cuculoides. The sequence continues at coordinate 21,579,485 of JAVJGG010000082.1, read as the reverse complement.
ACCAAGGTCCCCAGTTTGCTCATCCAGAGATCCTCAGATGTTGTTTCCAGACAGCGTCCTGTCTCCAAGTCTTTCCAGTGTGACTGCAGACTAAGAAAATTTTTTTTTTTTTTAAAGAGGAAAATAAAAAGAGAAAAACCACAGAAAAGGAATATGACTTACTTTATAACTCCAGTACTTTTGTTCATGGGCCAGTAGAGGTCAAGAACTACTTTGTCACAGTCTGTACAAACAGAATGAGAAATACCTCCTCAAGTAGTAATACTTCAAGTATTTTACATCTAGAGACCTTAAGAAGACATCTTTGGCATGCATTTTACATGCCATATGCCTGGTTTCACAATGCATAACTATGTTCAAAATTCAATTTTTTTTTCTAAAAGGAGAGCTTAAATAACTTTGCTTTTATGCTGAGTACTCAGGGCATGCCAGAAAACTCAGTCACATTTCTTTTCTGATCTTTAGTTTTTCTCTTTGTTATTAATTATAGACATTTGGGAATGTTTGTCTAATCTAGTTGAAATTAGGGGAATTATTCTACTTTGCTGAATTTTAAGAATGATGTGATCTTTTATGTCATTATAGGAGAGAGACACTTCCATTACAGGAGCTCATCTGCAACCTCAACTTTATCTGTATCTGTGAATGATGGAATATCAGCAGTAAAATCAGTCGCTGCTTCTTTCATCCTAAAGGCGGAAGCCTCTGGGGCTGCCACTGAAGTTTAACTGAGGTTAAGAGAGAAAAAGCAGTAGAGATTTGTTGTCTACACCTAGCCTAATTGTAAGACAGCACCTTTTCTCACGTATTCCAGAAGAATATACTATGATACTCCATATCAGTTTACTGATTCTGAGAGACCAAAAATAACTGTATCCCAATATTTATGTCTTTCAACCATTAACTGTTTCAACCACTTTTAACTGTATTCTCTCCAGGCAGTGCTCTAAGACAAATATCCCCTTTATTGCTGAGCTTTGGGAGTCATTATATCTTGAGTAAGAGTCCACCTATGACTGGTGGTTGGGTCTGTGCTGAGGAAAGAAGAGCATAATATTAGCCAGGGGAGGATTCAGGCACCTTTTATTCTGCATGCAGTTATGACAAATCCTATGCCAGTTTTCAGAAAATATAACCCATCTTCCAGAAGATGTAACTTGGCTTCCTTTTCACCTCTCAGACATGCATAAGGTTTGTTCCAGTGCAAAGTTCTTTGTAGTATGGGTTTGTATTTTTCCATTTCCTCTTAACCTTACCTGTTAAAAGTAACAAGAACTGTGGCTTGTCCCATACAGGCAGCGTTCAAGAAAAACTCCTAACTACCCAAATGCTTTCTCCCAGCCTGATTTTGAACTTTCTATGCACTTTAACTCTTACTTTTCTTATGTCAGCGCACACTCAAATAGTTATTTGGCTCCCCACTGCTTTGCTTTGCTTTTACTCTCCCAAAGTCCCCTCTCTGCCTGCCCTCAAGCTCTTTTGACCACATTTTCATGGGAACTCACTCGCACGTTGCTGTACTGGATGTTTTGAGTACTTGCTTGCCTTCAGGTGAAAACCTGAGAATCTGTGGTGAGCTATAATGTGAGAAATAGGTAAGCAGCCAGTGAGTCTATGTTGCTTGCAACTACTAACTTTGAAAATAGTGTTTGTTTTAGTTTTGACCGCCTTACATTTTCATCTCTTTTTCCTCTCCGCTACATAACACATAATAAAAGCCCTCATTCTTTTACCAAAGCCTGCTTTCTCCTTTGGGACCAAGCAAAATAATATGTTTTCTTAAAAGGTAATTTGCTTGGGAGATTTACTTTGTGTGATTCAGTGCATTCTTGCAGACAGCTCTGAATTTATGCAAACTAACATTTTGTATCAAACCATGCAGAATTAAGCATCAAGCATATTATTTCAGTCTTAGAACAAATATTTAAACCAATAGCAAAGCCAATGGGATCAGCTGTCACACTCAATAGCAGCAATTCCTTTTTTGCTAAGACATTTTGTTTCCTCTGTTCCCTTTCCTAATCTTTAGGAGATTCATAAGACTAATCTGGCCACTAAAAGGAGAACAAAATCAGTGGCTTCTGTCAGTCAAATGTGCACATACGTTTTGCAGTGCAGACCACGCTGCTTCCTTACTTGCTTATCTTATCACAGCATCTCCTGAGCAGTCTATCTGCCTTATCATCTTCTTATGGGACCTGAAGAATTGACAGAACAACACTTCTAAAGTTTCTGTCAGTATATAAAGTGATTGTAGGCATTAATCACAGAATAAACACCTTAGCCACTTTCCTCCCTGCAGCTAAAACAGGCTGGCATTGGCAGAGAGAAAGAATAAGAAAAATCAGAAAAAACAAGATTTCTGGAGTCCAGTTCAACCATCCTGAAGTTACAGGAAGATTTTTCAATGACATTAAAGGAGGTGGATCTGCTGCTAAGGTTGTACAGGCCATGGACAATACTTGAAGTTTTCCACAGAACAGCTTGTAGTATTTTTTAATACAAACTCAGCTGAGCTGTGAACAAACTGTGAAGTGAGTGGGAAAGCAGATGAATTCTTTCCCTGGTGTCTGTAGAGCAGTGCCAGGAGTCTGGGTAGCCAGCTAGGGAACCAGAAATTCTTACTGCTGAGAAGAAATAGGATATAACTGATACTGCAAATACATGGTGGGATGATTTATGCAAATGGAATTTAAAAATAATTAGATAAAGCATATTTACAAAAAAAGAGTAGGTAAAAGAAATGAGGGTGGCACTCTATGTTAGAGAGATTATTATCTGTGTTAGAGGTATTGTCTGGAAAGAAAAATTTTATTGTTCTTGGTGACTTCAGTTTTAAAGACCTATGCTGGAGATTGTATGCAGTCTGTAGTAAAACATCATTAAAGTTTCTAAAAATGATAGATGATAATTATCTAACACAAAAGATAATGTACCTAGCATAAGGTAATTCTATTTTGAGCCTCATTACATTGAATAAAGATGAACAGATCAGTGGATCTAATTACATTCATTATGGGAAAACAGAGGACAGTAATATATATACTTGGTACTTAAAAAGAATGAATTTTACAGACCTGGAGAAAATTATGAGAGATAATTGATTAGGAAGAATAAATACAGACAGCCAATTGTGGAAGCAAATTGAAAGTTGTTTAACAAGAATTTATGAGATGACCAGAAGCCACATCTCATAATTAAGAAATAGTATGCCTATGTGTTAAAACCCCTCCTACTTCAGGTGTGAAGTAAATGTATCAATTAAAAAAAAAAATAGCAAAAGGGAGAAAGGGAGGGTGAGAGCAATCATTGTAAAATATAAATTATGAAGTGCAGCAAAGAGATCTAGGAACCCAAAGAGACTAGGAAAAAATGCATCTCCCAGGGATTAGGACAGTAAGAAAATAATTTTTAGGAATTAAGGAAAAAAAGGCTAGGTTTAGTGTAAAAATTTGCAACAGAAATACTAATTGTGGTATAAATTAAACATGAATGGAAGTGTGTGTCTATATATGTAACTGTGTATGCTTGTCTAAAAGCACCAGGAAAAACAGCAGAACAAAGTTAAAAAGGAAGGTATGTGTTAACTGCTACAGAGCACCATATATGTGATTTCATTCAAATGGAGAGGTAGAAAAACTGACCTATAGATAAGTGTTAAGGGAATGAAGTAGAGGACAGCATCTATAAAACATGCAGATAAGGAAAGCAACAGTACTGTGAAATTCAGGAATTCTGCCTAATATTTATGAGGGATGAGACAAAATAATGAGGCAAAAGATCCAAAACTGCATCCATCCCAGGACAGTATAGAAGGTAAATCCAAAATCTGTTTGCCATCACTAGTCAAGATGAACACCAGACACATCGTGAACACTTGACTGCTGGCATCCCTTGTCCTCCTTGTTGTACACAAGTGATCCTGGCCAAGCCACAAGGACACTCACACCAGTGCTGTTAACACGTGGATGTGAGAGTGGGAAAAATCAACTTAGAGATTTTCTAATGTAAGATCACCTTCCTCTTCTTTAACATCTCTCACTGAATTTTGCTACACTGATTTCCTACATTAGCAGTAGAGGGAGGTTCTAAAATTGTTCTTAACTCTGAGAAAAGATGCAACTGTTCTTAAGTAGTCTCTGTAGAGAAACAGGAGGATGTACTCACAGCACAGAACAGTGGGCCATTTTGTAGTTTTTCAGGATGGGCATCATGCTATTCTGCATAAGACATTTAAAAGTTAACTCTCAGAGTTTCTAAGCTGTGTGTCTATACTTCATTGTGTACATACTGTCTTGCCCAGCAAGAGAAACAGGCATCTCTGAAAGGAAATTCATCTCCACTCTGCTAATGACCTATTTTAAGATAGGTGTGAGTTACAAATCGAGGTGCCTATTTTTTCCAAGCTTAGACTTAGACAATTAACTATTCAATAACTACAGTTACTATTTAAAATGGATGTTAAAACATATGTCCTTAATATTTGAAAGCAGAATGCCCAGCAAGTTTGCACTTGGGAGATATAACAAAAGAGAGATCTGACCTGATAATACTCTTATTCAATCACTACTATATGTGAAATTTTCAGAAGATTGTGGATATCATTCCAATATTTAAAAAGCCAGTTAAATCCTGACTAGGGAAACCTGGCAACAATTCTGAGAAAAAGAATGTATTTGTTAATACAGGTTTTAATTGATACAGATTAAAAAGCTAGGAATATAATTAGCATCAATCATTATTGTTTTGGAGAAAGAGTCCTTACACTCCTTTTTAAACACACTTGACATAATTCTTTGATGAGATTTTAATATAGTCAGTGAAAGATAAATAACATATTTAGACTTTTAAAAGGACTTTTGACACATTAATACACAACATTCTGATTTAAAAATTAGTGCAACAATAGAATACATTTTAAATGGATTAACAACTACCTAAGTGACAGATCCCCAAAAAGTAACTGTCAGTGTGGATCTATTGTCAAAGGAATGAGTTTCTAGTAGGGTTAGGAGGTTATCTAGTAGAATAATTGGTATCTGGTCCAGTATTATTCGATGTAGTCAACAGTGATCTGGAAGAAGATACAAAATCACCATTGATTACAGTGGTGGTTGAGAAAGGAAAAATAGGTCAACAAGTAGCTCTGTTATCATGGCATGAGATTAAGAGATTTGCTATATTTTCTAATTTAGTGCTAATAAAGTTGTATCTTCATATAAATGCCGCAGCAACACAGGCTTGCATCAGTTCAGGAAAATAATTTCTTTTAAATGACAACAAATGCTAAACAACATAAATAAATATTTGTAAAAGTGTACTGAAAAAGCAGAGTTCTTGAATTCATCTCCCTACTCTTCCAAGAAGATCCATGAAGGAGACTTTCCTGTATAGTTTCTATGCCTAACCCATGTTCATGCAGGGAATCAAATACATAGCTGGGAAAATAGTTAGGCTTAAATGAACTGTTCCAGTGGAGTAACTGCAGATGTTGAGAAAGGCAATCAGAGCTAATTCAGCAGTCTGGCATATTAGCATGTGTTCTGAATATAGGAGAGCTGTACTAGCTGAATAATTTTCAGTCAAATTCTTCTGAATTTCTTAATTTATTTTTCCATCTGATTAAGTCTTAAGGTGAAATTTTTTCTCTCTCTTTTTTTTTAGCATTCCTTTTTACTCCATTTTATTTCATTGTCTTTTGTCATGTGTCAACTCCGACCATGATTTGATCTTCTTTACTTTTTAATTACCTTTCAATCTGCTTTGTTTTTCAAAGTGTCATATTTCAGGTTAAAACAGTCTATGAAATGAAGCATTTTACCTGGGACTAAAAAGTCTTACAACTGAACATTAAGAAATTTTGATATTTTCTCAGAGTGCTTGACTGTGTTCATTTATGCATTTTTCTGAACACATTTTATTCCTTGGGGAGGTGCTTGCCCTGAGGTGAAGTAGTGTCAAACGGTGGTATGATAGCGGAAGGCCCACTTTTTGCATTCTACACTAATCCAGATAGATAGCTAGTGTTTTTAAAGAAGCGACCAGCCTTGCTGGTGTGGGAGACACTCCCACGTAGTCCAAATATTGCAGTCAAACCATCGGCAAGTGCAAAAATGTTTTAATGTGCAGATGTAATGTGGAAATCCTGATCTGCGTGTTTTGGATTGTGGGTGGATTGGTAATTTCTGGTGGTACCTGTCATACCTGGTTGCTCCCGCTTGGGGGTATTCTGACACGGCTAATAAATAGCTTCTAGCTGAGTCTGACCTTGCCTTCCAGGCCCTTTCCGCCCTTGTCCCTGCCATTTCTGGAAAGGCTGATCACCAGTTCAGCCCTCAGTCCTTTCTTCTTTCCCTGCCCAGCTGCCTATGGCTAAGTCCGCTCTGGATGTTTGGCACGGACCTCCACCCAGGCACATGTATGCACTCATTGACAACGAACGGTCCACTTCCATCCTTAGGCTAGGGTGAAATACCCAAGTCTTGCAAACATCTTGGGAGACAAGGGAAGATGCAGCCCGCTGGGCAAGTTTGGGGTCCCTCCCTATACAGGGTGGATGGACTGAGAGCAAATAACACAAGCACTCAAGCTGAGCTGTGACAGAGGACTGTTTCAAAAGCTCCATCTCCCGTGTACCCAACTGTGTGAGTGCTTTTTCCCTGTGCTATTCTGTTTTATAAACAGATAACCTTAAAACAGCAGATTTAGAGCTAATATATTTGATTTTGCACTAGAACAGTTGGAAATAAAACCACTCAGACAGGAACACTTCCCAGACAGAACGCTAAAACTAAGAGCTGGGAGGCAATTTAGGAAACAGTTCCTTTTGCTGTTCATTTTTAATTGATGCCTCACAGCCAAGGCTGTCTGTGCCATAATTTGGACGGGAGAACACAGGATCAGAAGACTCAATAACAGCAAGTGCTGGGGCCAGGCTGGACCAAATGTGCATTGACAAATGGTGTAGGAATTACCTGTGTCCCTCTTCCCCTAGCAGAGAATCAGTGAAATGTCGACATGCTCTGCCTACATTCTCTGTACACCCACTCCTCATAAGAGGGGTGCAAAAGCCACCTTCAGCAACATCCCTGAAAGGATTTCTTGATGGAGGAGGAATTTTCCACAGATAAGTCACTCTAAGCAATGCTCTAAGGTTGCTGAGCAGCTTTACAAAGGAGAACACAGCTCCATGCCTGTACTGTTACATTACATTGACAGCAAAATAAGTGCTTACTAAAGATATCTTTTTCTTTGAAATTAAACTATTTAGACTTGGTGACGTTCAGGCAATAGTCCCAACAGAAAGTACTGGTTTTGGAAAGGTAAGAACAGAAGATCAAATCCAAAATGGAGTTTGAAGTCTGACAAAGGGGTTTTTGTTCTTTGAGTTCTCACGGCCATCACTAACATTTTTTGGCTATTTTGTAGAAATTTGACAACATGCTGATATATGAAACCTTTTTTTTTCTTTTATTTTCCTTTTTTTTTTTTTTTAATGGAAAAAACATTTCTGGCAAAGCAGGAAAAGCACTGTCATTTCACCACTTACATACTTACTGTATTGGCATGTTCAGAGTTCTCCCATTTCTCTCTACTTACCATGCTCTGTATCCAAAAAGCTGCAAAAACAGTTATGTCCACAATGTTTGCTTTCTATTATTAACTGAAAACTGAAGTTTACAAACTCTGGGAAAAAGGTGTCAAAGACATCAGTTGAAAGGAAAACTTACAATTTCTGTAGAAAGGTTCAGATTAGAAATTCTAAACTTTGAAATTGGCAATCACTGATATATAATTTTAAGAAAGAATATATAGTGCAAAATTGGGTTTGTTTAATAAGGTTTGAATTCAGAAGGTGAAAAAAAAAACCAACCAAAAAACCACACCTATCATCCTGTGGTCTATGTTAAGTACCAAATAAAAGTATTTGATATTAACAACTTCAAGGAGATGTTAGAGGTTAGAATTACGTTATGCTTGATTAAACTAACCATTAAGCATGGAAAGGCAGACACCTGTGGGGAGGACTGTAAATGGTTGTCTAATGTGATAACATCTCTGAAAGACTTATGCTTTGGTTTAGGTTGAGGCTAGTCATATAAACGTTAATACACTAAATTCAGCAGGGGAGAAGCCATTGTGGGGGTAAGGCCTGTGCTGACACTTACCTGTGGTTTAATTATACAGTGACCCTTTGGGTCAGCAGATAGATACAATTTGAACTCCTAAATGCAGGTTAAGGGGCAAAATAGTAATGCTGTGAGTATGGAACAAATGAGATAAGCCTGCTACAAACTGCAGGGAACTGAGAAAACATCATTGTTCTTCTGTTAATATGGCAGATGACTCTGTGGCTTTTATCTTCCTGATTTTTTCATAGCTTTGGTTTATTTGTGATGTTTTTAAACTTACTCTGTTATGTAAATGCTCTCCAAGGATTGTTTTCATAGGAAAGAAATCACATTTTGTTCTTTAGGCAACTATCTAACTTGCCAGTCAGTGAAAACCACAATTAAAAAAGGCATGATATCAAAAGCTACTGTTTACAGGTGTGCTACCTGCAGTCTGGATACAGCCAGATATCTAGTCTTTTTAAGGAAGTAGACTGTTAGACAGTAGAAACAGTAGAATTTTGAACACCTCTGTGAAGCTCATGTACAAAAGAAATGCTAATTTCACGGCAAGCTAATTGGGTCATGAGACCTGTATTAGAATGGAGCTAAGCCATTGGAGTGGGGAGATTTGAGTGACTGAAGTACCACAAGCTATGTAGCTGAACATCCCAGCTCCTAAATAAAATGGCACTTGTGACTAATACAAAACCATTGCTGTAAATGAAGTCATTGAAAACAAGCAAAAAGGGTATCTAGTCAATAACTTTATTATTATATCAGTAATAATAACTGAGGTACTTCCATTTCAGTACGTAATGGCATAGAGGTTTTTAATCAAAATGTACTAGGGCATGTATTTAATATGATTCTTCCAGCTCTAATTCAGCTGAAATCTGAAGATATCTGCATCTAGAGCGAAGCCTGCTGAAATAGGCAATGCTGTTCATTCATATGATAGGCACTCCATTTTTTCTCATTGACTCAGAGAAAAAATACTGCCCTAATTTAAGGATTTCCAATCTCTCTTTTCTGGTTGATGCTCATCCCACAATCTGCCCAAAAAGGACTGCTATTTTGTGTCTGGAAGAATAGGAGCATACTTTTTATACGTTGATGATTATTTAGTGTTTGAAAAATTGCCTCTCTTCAGAGCCCTCCTTATGGATCAGGCCTGGGAGTACTTGTATCACTTAGAAGTGGGGTTCTAGGTATAAACCCTACAAAGCTGAGACAGGCACCTGCCTTCTTGATGAGCTCCAGCAGAGCTGGGCATCTAGACTGCCCTCACAGAAATGGTCTGCTGGGCATAAAACCTGAGGGAGTTCATAGAAAACACCAAAGACAGAAGCACACCTGAACCACTTGTCAACCGCATGGCCTCGTGTCCATGATTGTGGATGGAAAACTCTGCAATTAAGATTTAGACCATTAAACTCACCTCTTCTGCTTTGGGTCCTGAAAGCAGTCAGTGGCACTACCCATTCGGGAAATGAAAGAAGAGTGGGTCGTCCCTTCTGCGAGGAGGCCTGTTTCTGTTGGGGAATCATGCGTTTTGCAGAGCAGATGAGGTTGCTCAGATTTGGTCAGCAATAGAGTTTAGACAGGTTTGATCCAAATCAAGTCCTTCTGTCAGGCTGGAATAGCAAACATGAGCACAAATGCTCATATTTCATCGTGTCATCAGTGCTGTAAGAAATATTGAAGTAAAAATTTCTGTAGAACTAGTTAACTGTATTTTGTTTCCTCCCTTCCTTTCTTCAGTCATCAAGAGTAAAAACGCCTGACCAGTCTGACTAATGTGCAATGCTTAATTTCAGCTTTGTAGCATAAAAAGAGAAATGTCACTGAAGCATCTTTCCTAAATTGGATCTTTTTATGAGTAACTATTATTCAAGGGGTTTGTTGGTTTTGTGCTGATGGAAATTAGACCACATAAAAGTGCCATTTGTCCTTAAATACAGTAGAGAAAGAGGGACAAAGACAAAGAAATACACACGGTGTTCTGTGAAACTAAAATGCCTTTTTTTTTTTACTGGATAAAGTAAGTATAATTCTGTTCCTTTCAGAAACTGTTTAGAGAAAAGTAAGTCTATATGTTTTACATGTATTTGTAAACACCTAAATAAGTTTGCACAATCTAGAATCTCAGCTGTGAGAAGAATCATTTTAGCAGTGGACTTACCAAGAGCAAAGGCTGCACAAGGCACACAGAAGCCACAGAGGAAACACAGGCAAAGCCTGATGTCACTCTAATGCCATTTTCTTTCCAGAGGTCTGTTAAGAATTTTTAGACTGAAGAGAATTGTTATTACTGGATCTGTCTACAGTGCTATTTTTAATTTGAATGAAACTTGTACAGATGATGCTACAGTTGCTTAATTTTACTGATATTGAACCTGTTTCATTAATATGCATGTTGACTGAATAACTGCCTATGCACCTTCTAAAATGTGCTTCTAATCACATCAGCGTTAAATATTAACTAGGAACCTGACTCTATCATTCAGTCACATTCTCTTTTTCTTAGCTTATCATTACATGTGTGTCGATAGGAGCAGTTATTTTTGCTGATAATTTCATTTATCATAAATAAACACATTTCTCATTATTGTTACTTACTTAGCTGAATGTAGCAGGACTTCCACCATGCAGTTAGGTGAAAGCAATGTTCAGTGGAGGGCAGGTTTGGGAGTGTGGCTTCTAGTAAACATGTTGCCTCAGGGGTTTTGTGCTATCTTTTCTTTCTCTTTTTCCTCCTCAGGGAATATTTGTCCTAGGATTGCCGTATGCTCTTCTCCACAGTGGATACAGTGGCCTGTTTCTTATTATCTTGGCTGCAGTATTATGCTGTTACACAGGCAAAATTCTAATAGCTTGCCTATATGAAGAAAATGAAGATGGGCAGCTCATAAGAGTGAGAGACACGTATGAAGATATTGCGAATGCCTGCTGCAAAAAGCTATCTCCCAAACTAGGTGGCATAGTTGTCAATGTGACCCAAGTGATGGAACTGATCATGACATGTATTTTGTATCTGGTTGCTAGTGGGAACTTGCTGTCACATAGTTTTCCATATGTACCAGTGTCTGAGAAAACTTGGACTGTAATTGCATTTGTTACACTGCTGCCTTGTGTATTTATCAAGACTCTCAAAATTGTTTCCAAACTCAGCCAGCTTTGCTCCTTAGTCCATTTCATTATCATCCTTGTAGTGATGACTTACTGCCTCACACAAATACATCAGTGGTCCTGGGCAAAATTCAGACTCTCCATTGAGTTTGAGGACTTCTTGGTCTCTGTAGGGGTGATCATTTTCAGTTACACTTCACAAATATTTCTTCCCACACTTGAAGGTAACATGAAAAACCCAGGGGAATTTAGATGTATGCTGAATTGGACTCACTTTTTTGCCTGTGTCTTGAAAACAACCTTTGCACTGACTGCATTCTTGACCTGGGGTGAAGAGACAAAGGAAGTTATTACTGACAACCTGCCATCATTTCTTCAAACCCTAGTGAATTTGTGTCTCTTAACCAAGGCTCTTCTTTCTTACCCTTTGCCCTTTTTTGCAGCCACAGAAATTGTGTATGCTTGTATTTCTAGAGGCAACCATTCCAATTACACGTCTCCACTATTTGCTCTGGGTGTAAGAGGCTCATTTCTCGTGATAACACTGCTGATGGCCATGTTCATACCACATTTTGCCCTGTTGATGGGTTTAACAGGCAGTGTAACAGGTGCTGCTATGACTTTTCTTCTTCCTTCTCTCTTCCATTTAAAACTTAAATGGAAAAAACTGTCCTTCTTGGAGAAATGTGCAGATATCTCTGTTTTTATTTTGGGTTTCGTTTGTAGCCTTGCAGGCATAGTTTGCTCAATAAAAGGGTTGCTTGAAGTATTTGGAGGAGTGTAAAAAGATTTCCTGAAAGCCAGATAAGGCCAAAATCTTATAAATGCCTGTTCGTAAGTATATAAGAGATTTTGTCACTAGGTAAAATTAAGCATATGCTTATATATTTGCAGCATCAGGGCTTTTGCTGTAAAAGTATGTGACTCTAAGCAAATTGGAATATAACCTTTATAGCCAAAAAGTATAAAATTACCCATCTAAAATGTTGAGAGGAAAGAAGGTGTTGGAGATGGTTTAGCATGAAAATAATTTTAAACTAGTCCTATGATTTTGTTCATACATGACATGCATATCCTAAAATGGATACTGCAAGTGATTCTACCAATTTAACCAGAATTTCTCACAGAGTTAGATACTGTTCTGTCTCAAAGCTATCAAATCTAGCTTACAGGATATAATAGAGTTTGAGAGAGCTATCACTGCAAACAGATGAAATACAATTTCACATTATTGGCAGAATTTAATTCAACATGTGAACAGAACAAATCAGTGAATTTCAATTTTGATGTAAGACAAGTTTTACTACTTGTTTTTTAAATGAGTAGGCAAAAAGAGAACTCGGTTTATAACAGCTTTGAAAGCCTGCTTTTATCATGAGTTCAAATGGGAATGCAGTCAGTGTAAAATGGGCATTCTAACAGCTCACAGTCATGGAAAAGGGAATTTGTTCTAAAAGAAGCTATAGCCGATGACTGCAGCTTTTCTGCAAGTCTAATTCCTGAGATTCATGCCTCTGCAATGCAGTTATTCTATTGGTTGGGTTACAAGAAGTCTCACTGGTAGCATGAAAAAGTTAATATGCAGTTCACTTTCCCTTTTAGGCAGGAAATTTCTTTGATCTTTGCATTTTATCTGATGATATTAAAAGCTCAATGAAGTAAATCAAGTTCAATAAACAGACACACAGTTAACTTCCTGTACGACTTGATAGATCTTTAGCTTTAAAAGATATTGGCTTAATAAAAAGATCAACATTGCAATGTATTTCACATTAGTGATAAAACACTATGACAAGAAGCAATCTAATCAGAGTACTCTAATGAATACGTATCATCTTATTGTACTAAATCTGTGTTATATTAGATGATTAAAGTAATGATTTGAAAGAAGAAAGTTTACATTTTTGTTATGAACAATTTCACACAACCTTCTACTGCGTCATATGAAAAAGTCTTTGCATGTCAACATAAGACTGCTCTATAGAGTAAAAAGCCTAGTAGTAACTGCTTAACTAAACTATTTTTTCTGTGTAGTATCTTAGCATCAATGCTTCTGTCCTGCATGAGCAACAGTGACCTCTCAAGGCTAATTTGCTGAATGATAATTAACATGCAATTAAACTTAGGAAAGGAGTTCTGGTAAGCCTTGTATGTCACTCTGTTCCTTTCTTTGTCTCCTAGTGTACACTTGTCATGTGGAATGGTGATGAAAAGTTTATTAAATTAATTGTGTAATTACAAAATTATTAAGAAAACTAAGGAAATAACTAGTCTCTTAGAACTTGTATTACTTTTTTGGTACAATGGGTCAAATTCTGCACTTGAATCCACAACGGTTTAATTTATTGATACTGAGATTGTGCTGGAACAAATAGGAGGTATGTATTTTTAAGGAGTCTTTTTTTTATGTGGAATGTCAAAAATACATTACCCATTGAAGTACTTGAAAGCTTATTATTACCCCTATGACACAACTAGAAGGATATTATTACTTGGATGATGTCAATGAAAGGGTATAATTACTCTTTGTGTGGAGAAGTTTCACAGATAAACAAACACGAAGGAACAGTATTTGTTCTATTTATCCTATATAAATCTCTGAGGACAGAGGGAGGTTGTCTGAAAAGTTTTGTAGCAATTCTTCCAGCCACTTTACTTACAATCTCTCCACAAACAATTCACCATTTTTTCCCATCTCCTGCTTTTATTTCATGTGTTTTGTCTCTAACTCTTCAGAAATTCTTGGAATTGCCTCAGTGCATTTGCTGTTGAGGAAAACTTGAAAACAGGATAAGCACTTTATTTGTATGGCAGTTTTAGGAATTCCCTGGCTCATCAGTGTGATTCAAAACCAGCTTTAGTTGGACTTTCTTCTCTCAGCCTTTTCAAGAAGCCAGTGCCTATTCCTTTCAAGACAAAGATGGTCATTCCCTGCCACAGTCATGCTCCCTCACTTATGCCAGCTCTTTCCTACAAAGGGAGATGATTCATGATTCATTCTTTTATAAGACATGTAGTATTATTGTCCTTATTTAATCATTTACATAATCTCAGTTAACATCAGGGAACAGTAAGGACTATCTTTAACAAGTAACTACAACTGTAAATGCACAAAAGTGAAAGGAAAGTCATCCAAGTGCAAGGCCTCGAGAAGTCACTGAGCAGAGGCCACTAGATTAAGAGAGAAAACATAGTTCAAAGTTCCCTTTTTGTGGCCGACACTCAGCAGTTTTGAAGTGTGCCATTGTTGTGGGACACAAAAGCTGTATGAGCTTCCCTTTAAAGCTGTGGCCAAACATCTTCATGAGAAACTGTCTTCTGGGGTCAAGATTAAATGAACCTTCCAACTCAGAAAGGCAGAGATACACTCTCACACCCTACAGTTCAAGCCTGAATGTGGTGCTCAGCACATGCTAAAGACAAAAATAAATACTCATGATACAAGGCTGACTCACTGGATTTCACTTCCTAAAACACACAATTGTGTATTTTTAGAAATAGACTTATATCTGAATACTTTCCAAAGGCAAAATCCTATTAATAATGTACCTAAATATTTGCAACTGTCTATATTAGATATTAAAATACCATCTATAGAATATGTTCAGAGAATCTAGAAAGGTGGTATTACTATCAATTATGAAACGGGAGGCACTGTATTTATCTGTATAATGACTATGGGGAGTTTTTGTCACTAAATTTATACTACCAATCATTAGAATCACTGAAGCTAGAATAGTAGAAGACTGACTAAATATTAATCTATTATTTTGGCCACTCCTGTATTATTCATTGTAATATGATGGTGCTTTATCAAAATTAATCCTGAAAGCAAACAACCAACAGTAGTGAACATGAAGAAAATGCTAAGGAAGAATTATGTGCTGAAATAAAACATTTTCAAACAGTCTTGCTTCATTTGTTGTGCCAGCAAAAGTATGAGTAAAGGAACCTGTTTCCTTTCAGCAAGAATATCACAGGCATTGCCCAAAATGCTTCTCCCATTTTATAGGGTTTGCAGTGTCAACACCAAACCCTGAATTCCTAGTTCTGACAGTAGCTGTGCAGATTTAAGTTAATCAGATTACTCTAAAATTAAAATACAGGCTCAACTAAAGTACCTCTTGCACATAAACTAAGGAACTTCAAGTGTTAATTTATGAAGGCTTTCAAAAGCTTAAATCTGAAGTTAGGGTGAAAACCTCACTCCCATTGACTCAGTGGGAGTATAATGAGTGACCTCAGTGCACCAAGGCTCTGAACGTCTCTAGTCCATTATCAATGCTTAATTTACTTTTACACCAAAGCTTTGTCGTCACTTTACTTCCTAACTGAGGGTTCTTTTCGGCATTATCACATCTTTTCTCTTTTACCAGCAGTGAGATAAATGTTTTCCCTATCGATGCAACTAAAATATTAGAGCCATGTCAGAAGAGCTACCGAAAGAAGTTCTTGAGGCTAATGCTATTTCATTAACTCTTCATCCTTGATTATTCACTTCATTTTTATTTTGTGAAGTGAATTTTGAACTACATGTACAAAATTCACTTTGCATTAACTGGTTACTCTGAAAAAGTGGTTGTACAAAAATGGAACAAAGATGATCTCCTGCTAATGCTTCATTAAATCAAGTTTCAATTTTCAGTATTTTTCAGAATGACAACATTTTAAAAACTGATAGCTGATTTCTGGATGATATATTGGTGTTAGAAAATATTTATCTTCCAAATTTGAGTAGAAAAGGAAATGTATCTCAAAAAATATTTTGATAATATGCTGAGATTTATTTGTCCCAAGAGCTCATATGGGAAATAAAATGTTGGAAAATTTATTGTGTTCTGTAGTAGGTGGCAATGAATTTGAAAATACACAGTCTGAAAACCACTTAAGTATTTTTGTCCACTGCTTAAGTATTTGTCAAGCTGTTGCCACTTTGAAGTTAACTGTTTTTCATTCCTTTATGGTGTCATTACCTTTTTTATGTGGTCACCCCTCAAGCTTCTAATATATTTGCCTTCACACTGCCTGTTTGAGGGAGGGAAATTCCAAAATCTTCATTTTACAGTTGCAAAGTGAATACTCAGAGCACAGATTATCCCAAAAGGGAATCCCAAGGAAGATCTAAGCTAATACTCTTCACTATACTGTGCCTTCATGGTGATCCTTACAGTCAACACTTCTTTTTTTTCACTCCTTCATCCTTCATTTTATCTCCTTTGTCAGTTTGTGCCATGATAACACAAAGGTATATAACACAGCAAGCAGCCCTTTATGCAGCATAAACATTTAACTGAAAGCTGCATTTCCCATTTAACTTTTTTGTCTTTTAAGATAGAAATATAATGAGATTCAGGGAAATGAAGTAGCTAAATAATTACATATAGCGGGAAACAGCAAGTGATAGGAAAGAAAAAAGGCACATGGGAGAGAAAGAAAAGATAGAGCAAATGCAACAAGAAATGCAAAAGGAGAGAGAAGGATAAAAAGTGTGGTGAGGAACTGGAAAAGGAAAACTGCAAACTAGCAAAAAGTGAGAAGTTGAGAGCAAGTAAAAAGGAAAAGAAGGATCATAGAAAGGAAAAAGCTCATAAGAAGAGAAAGGATAGGCAAAGCAAAGGAAGTCATCTGATGTAAGAATAACATCACCTGTAAATATTTACTACAGTTTTGCACGAGCAGTAATTCAAGCTTCTCTAGTTGATGCAAGTTGATACATTCTGTGTGTGAACAGTTTTCATTTCTTTCACTTCCCCAAACCTCTCATGAATTCAAAACATTTGAAATAAAATCCTTCTAATTTCTCCAGAATTATCTCCATGTTTAATGGTTTCTGTTTCCCAAAGGAATTTGAAAAAATGCTAAATAAATAATACTATAAGCAAATTCTATTTCTCTCTGCATCCTTATCTATTCCTCTTCCTGACCTCTCTTACAGCATTGATTCAGAGATATGCACTGCTCCTAAGCAGTTATTGCCTTGCAGCCCCAAAGACGTGCAAAAAAAGTTCTTAAAATGGGAAAAATCATCTTACAGTGACCACCACAGAGGGTCTTCTGCACCTTGGGCTGGAACCAAAGCTAATATCCCTGCAGAATTCCCAATCTGGAAATGATTTAGATCTACTTAGGTGTCTGCTAGCAAACTCCGGTCAGGCAGGAGTTGGGAAAAGGTAACACTGAGATGGCACTGCACTGTACCTCTGTTGCTCCCCTGGTGACACAACATGTAAAATGGCAATTTCTGCC
The DNA here is from genome assembly GCA_035590195.1 of Aviceda cuculoides. NCBI lineage: Eukaryota > Metazoa > Chordata > Aves > Accipitriformes > Accipitridae > Aviceda > Aviceda cuculoides. The sequence continues at coordinate 21,561,996 of JAVJGG010000082.1, read as the reverse complement.
AGGATACAAATTAAAGTATCTCTGTGAGCTCTTTCGCATGGCAATAGGGACCTAATTAGACTGTCAGTTCCCCCAAAATCATGAGTGTGTGGGAGCAAGATCCAGTTCCCTCCAGAGAGTATGTAATACACCAGCAGGATATCAGGCTGCCTTTGGATGTATCGTGAGTACTAATCCAAATTCTGCACGGATGCTTCAGAGAGAAATATTTGCTGCAACGTCAAGAGGAGTTTCACTGTACACTTTCTGGGCGAAGCACTAATAATGACACAGGAACAATAAGAGATAAAGAATTTATTAATAGCTAATCAAATAAATAAATGCAATGGGAAAGAGGATGGCATAAGTATTTTGAAGAACAAATTTGGAAGTGACTGGAGAAACAAAGCAAAGAAATTAAAAAGAAATACTAAGATTGCAGTGGAAAAGAATTTGAAAGGTATAACATTAATCTTAATTTCACTCTGTGCAAAATTGAACACAATTTAAATAATAGCTGAAATTTAAATATTCTATCAAGGTTGGTTTTCACCCTTGTCTTCTGGCTTCAGTGATAGATTCAAAAGGGACTGAGTTCAACAATTAAGCCTTGCATCATGTTCTTGTGTCACGGGCTACCATTTAAAATGCTATTTACCCTTCCTACACAAGGCTCTTGGCACCCATAAAATTGTTCCTACTCAAAGTGGAAAGCAAAGAAAAAAAAAAGAAAAACCAAAAAACCCATAAGACAAGAAAAGTAATAATTAGCAATTAATGCAGAGTGTAGTCTACGTTAGGCTGGGAACCCAGAGAACACAGGACAGAGGGCTGTGTCAACATGTTGCCATATTGTTAGTGCTTTAGCAATGATCATAATTCGTAATAATAATGTAATGAGCAAAGATAAGGTGAAGGCAGAAGGATTAAAGGAGAGCACTCAGTACACATAAGCCATGCTACATCTACCAAATTCCCAGTGCAGCTGCTTCAGGGATACTAAGCCTCATGCAGACAGCTGCATCCCCTTGTTGCCATCTGTGGCTTGCATCTCTGGTGCTACTACTCACCACAATCTGCACAGTTGCAAAGGCATAACCCTCCATCAGCAGAAAATATCTGCTCCCACACCTGCTTGCAGGGAGCATGGCTAGCACCCAATCCGTAGGATACAAGGGCTTTCCTGAGATTTAATCAGCTGTTAACTAATCCTGGGAGTGATGGCTACAGAGAGGAATGTCTTGCCAGCTGAGGCATCAGATGGGAATACAGACCAGGCATTAAGTTATCAGTTTTATTAGACGACACTAATCTTATTGGTACAGGCTTGCTAATTATACTTCAGGAGAAAGTTTTATTAAGAATGGTGTGATGGGAATCTGAAATGGGTCAAATTTTAAAGGTGGATCAACCTAAATCAATCCAAATCAAAGGTGGGTCAACCTTTTTGTTAGTGTTCCCAGAACTCCTGAAGCAGTGATTTCCAAAAGTTGTCTTATTGGCACACAGGAACTTAAAGGAACATAGTGAAGCAGATCAGAAACAGATGATTTACAAACAAATTTCCCCTGTGGCCCAGACATCGTTATTGGGCAGACCCCTTCCTTCAGTCTCACCCTCAGCCCTGCAAATCAGAGATTTACTGGGTTGCAACAAATTCCACTGTCTCCCCTTGCTCCCCAGAAAAAGACTTTTCTATCACAGTTATCCCCCAGTGAGATGTCTGCTCCCTGTTCTTCTTGGATATCCTCTCATTCTCTTCTTGTGCTGTTAGTCCCTACCTCTCTCACTTGCACATCACAAGCAACTTGCCCCTGTGCGTTTTCAGCAGCTTTCAGGAAAGAAACAACTTCCCCAAACCTCCACAGGCTGCTCTTGACCTGGTGTAGCAGTCAGGGAAAGGGAAATGTAAGTGAGCAGCCTTCTTTCCTAGTTCAGTGGTGCTGGTTCAATGTGCTGCTTTTATATGACAATCTGCAAACAGGTAAAGAAACTCATAGACTGGTTAACACAGGTGGTCATTTGAATTAAAAAAAAAAAAAAAAAAGTGAATGTTCCCATCATCTTTCTAATCATATCAGTCACACCTTGCTATTGTGGGCCCAACCTTAATTGTCTAGGAACAGAAGTCATGCAAAACAAAACAAGTTAGTACCAAATAAAATGCATCTGATTGAGGTATTGCAGGTAAACCAAATCTGAGCTTGATTGATAGTTTACATTTCACACTGGCTGTGTGCATGAAACATGTGAGACGACCAGGCCTAAAATACCAATTCAAATCAGTTAAGCATCATGCTTTCTTATGCTCTCAAACTCTGTTAGTTGCCCAAATTAAAAAAAAAACAAACAAACAACAACATAATGGAAGTCTCGTTATCAGTCTTGCCATAACACACCCATACAGAGAGCTCTAGGCCAGTGTGTAATGGATCAATGGAGTCAGAAGTACAGTGCAGCTATTTTCGGAGCCCTGGAGCAGCACCAAACAGGATGAGAGGACACAGTTTGCAGGAGTTTTGAGACCTGTTAAGGCCACAGATCTCAGAGAGGGAAAGGCTGGATCAGAAATCCTGAAGAAGTCCTATACTCCTAGGATAGACAATATGAGCAGCTCTGAAGGACACTTCTTAAATAAATGTCTAATGCAAAGCATCATCCCTGAATGATGTCCATCCAGCCTCATCTTGCAGATCCAAACCCTCAAATACGAGTCAAGGCTACAATCTAAGACTTACTTGCAGGCCTAACTTGTTTGCCTACCTGGGAACAAAAGACTGACCTTGATTTTCAATGACATTTCATCTATTTTAACTCCAATAGTTGGAAATGCTGTTATTTGACAAGGCCATCAGGTAAAGCAAATGCAACATCTTATTTGCTGTCCAGCTTTTCTGTCAATGCAGCGTTTAGCCTAAGAACTGATTAGGATTCTTTTAGGGTGATTGGACATGGTAAGCTTCTGGAATAGCGCTAAGCCACTACGATTGGAAGAGGCTCTTAGAAGAGATCTAGCCTCTTAATGGCATATGGTCAAAAGGTTACTTTGAAAACCAAGAAGTCTTTCTGCCTTCAGTCTTCAGGTCTGCAGATTTCTTCTTGGCTGAACCTGGGGATGTGGCTCTGAGACTTTCTTCTAAAGATAGAATAAGGGACACAAAGCTTTAGAATACTGACTTTGTATGGTAGAAACGGTGTATTGGAGCAATGAACATAGCATTTCAATGCCTGGGACTACTGTATTTTACTGCTTAATGTTATTAAGACTACTGATAAAAGATTGCTTGATCTCAATGGTTAATTTCTAATACATAATATATTACATATGAGAACCATCATGTCATTCACCATTGAACTGAAACAATCTTAGAATATATAAGATAAAGTGCAGAATGGAATTGGATAAGACAAGATAGGTAAGAAAAAATAATTCTGTATCATCTTCCTGAAAAGAGACACCATTGCTATTTTAGGGAGGGGCAGCTGTAAGACAGTGAGTATTACTAATACTGGTCACATTAAAAAGTATCATTGAATCACAATACTATCAGAATCTTGCTTTTATGCAAGAATAGCTATGTACAGTATAATCTATTTAGTTATTATAGACCTAAGTCATGTTTATTTCACTGAGGATCCCCCTCCTCCCCTGTCAAATTGCAGAAGCAGGGAGCTCTGGAGGGAGAAAGGAACAACACATCCATAAACCAAGGCAAAGGTTTTTGAGGGAGTATGGAATTTCCCTGCCTACAGTATAAATCATAATCTTTGAAAACCTTAGCTTTATGGAAAAATACTATTTCATTTCATATAAGAAGCCTATAATATATTCTACTTTAAAGCTCTTGACAAAAACAGGTGACAAAACCATCCAGAGCTGTTTTGTGATACAGCCTACTGTACAAAAGGCAAAATAGAGGGCAAGCTGCTGTTTTAATTATACACTCGGAGCAAATGCAATATCTGCAGCTTTAATAAACATTGACCCTTTAACTGAATGTGCCCTACAAACACATTAATGCCCATCTGGGAAATAATCCAATGAAATAATCCAATCATACCAACGGGGAATGACTGTTAGATTGGCAAGTGAGGGGTCATATACTTTGGGCTGTAGCAGGCTTTTCCCTATTAGCTTGTTGCCAGAGCTGTGCACCTTTCATAGATTTTTTCATCTTTTAAAAGCAACTTGAAAAAACAGTTGTCATGAAATGAGTCAAACTAACATGACTATGAAATTAAGCCCTCTTGGGTTACACAGACATTAGTTGGCAGAAAAAAACGTAAACTGAATTTCTCTTTGCTAGCTTCACCCCTTGCTTCACAGAGGTGCTTTTTTCCCAGCAAAAAAAGGAGCTAATGTTGCTATTGTTTGCCTTCTCTTTAGTAAGTCTTCTGAATTGGGGCTGTGGTTAGAGAGAAAAAATAAATTCAGTTGAGGAGACTCTTCAGAAAATTGACTGAATTCAGAAAATCTCCCCACTGCCTGGAAGGACCCAGCCCAGTTTCAGAAGCAAAGGTTCAGTGCTACCTGCTTATCGCCTTTGAGACTCGGAAAACATGATGTCCAGCAAACAGAAATGAAAATTTTCTCCCTATTACCACACTGATGTTTATTGCCACCAGTTGTACCCAAACCACAGTGAAAGATTGAATACTTTCCAATTTGCATGTTACAATGGGCTACAAAGTTGTAACTGGCTAGTGTCTCATGGCTAGGTAAAATCTCTCTGAGTGAGGTCCAGCCAGACCAATATTGGTTATTGCATTAATTTAGAGCCACTGCATCCTGACAGCTATCAGGAATTTTCGAAGTGCAGAGAAGGAGTTACATTGCTGACAATATACATCTGCTGGCATAAATATAAAGCTGGCAAAAAAGTAAGAGAAAAAGAGAGGAACAGGTAAGTAAGTGATTTGCCCAAGGTTGGAGAAAGAAATCTTGTCTTTCTATCTCCTGTCCAAATACTCTGTTCATTCTTCCTATAATGACAAATATGTCCTATAATGACATATATAGGTCCCTACCTTCTGATCCATGCAACTTCTTTTTGTATGGATTGTCTCCAAGAAGAAAAAGTGAGATCAGACTCCAGTCATTTGATTCACAGCAACTGGGGACTGCTAGCAAAGTTCCCATTCATGCTAGGTTTTTTGTTTGTTTGAATTTTGATTCTAGAAACCAAAAACCATGCAATTAATTCCTGTAAGGTCTCAAGCAACAAACAGAAGGTAATAGTTTGCATTCATTTTTACCCTTAAAAAGCAAGGGTTGTCGTGAAAGTAAAATACTCATCAGCAAAGTGCAAAGTGTGAAGGAGCGTTTTGTTCCTACTACCTTCATCAGAAACTCTGTGTGGAAAATGGCCACACTCAAGACATATGAGGACCTCTTTCTAATTTAAAATTCCAGCTCTAATTCAGCAACAGAGTTGCACTGATAAATCCCTTCTCTGTTAGAATTCATAACTGTGTAATGTCTACAGATACTGAGCCTTAAAGGAGATCTAATTTTGTTGTATGTTGAAAAAAAATCCAACTACAGGAAAGATTTAGAATTTTTTGCTTCTTTTTATTTTTCACCCTCACTCAGAAGATTCCTGGGTGCAGATTTTCCTTAGGGATGTTTTGGAATATTTTATTTTTGCTTTATCTTCTCTTCAAGATGGTTACACAGATTTTCACACACTTCCTCAGAGGCAAGATGCTGTCTGCAATTAATACAAAACAATAATTTGTTATTTCAGATCAACACTTTTTTCCTTACTTCCTCAAGATCTGATTAAGTAGTTTGCATTCTTGAGAGGCCAAATATTAGTAGTAGCCATGCCATTCCCTTCACACCTAAAATTTAGCCACATTTATGCCTAAGAGAAACAGAAGGTAGATTCTGACTGAGACTGTGCCCACACACCAGCACATGAGGGACTTCAGAAATTAACCTTGATATCCCTTATAACCTTGTACAGGGTATTCCTATATGCAATTGAGGGACTATAAATATAGCTTACTGTATTAGATAAAAAGTCCATCCAGAATTGTAACACCTCTTTGACAGCGGCCCATAACAGATGTCTTGGTAATGGTATAAAAACTAAGCCAGAATATGCCAATACTTCCCCACAATACTTTTCCAATCTCCAGTGATTAGTGGTTCAGCAAATTCCTGAATGAGAGGTATTATCTTTATGTGTATAGTATCTAGTGGATTTTTCCTCCGTTAATTAGCTTTCTGAACAGCTGTACAATTTTAATATCAAAATATCCTGTGGGAAAGAGTTCCACAGTATAACTAATTTTCTTCATTTTCAGCCTACCCCTCAAAAATATCATCTGAGCTCTCACTAGCTTTTGTAGAAAAAAAGTCATTGACTGTTTACCTTCTCCAGGCCATGATGGCTGTACAAAATTAAGTTGTCTCTCCCCGGCTGAACAGTCCTAAACAATTTAGCTGTTCCTCTTATGGAAGCCGTTTCATCTCTTTGATCACTGTTATTGTCCTTCCTTGAACCTTTTCTAGTTCTGCCCTGTCCCTTCTGGGGCTGAGAGATATGAGGGAAGACTAGAAACGTAACACAGTATTTAAAAGTGGACATAGTTTGACATGCCGTTTTGTTCTCTATTTTTGCAGGAATAATTCCCTGCTCTTTTATTGGCAGCATTGTTCTTGCTGTGGCGGCCCAATGATGTATCAAGGCAAGTGGCTTGGAAATAGAGGTAATATGTTTATCAGAACAAATGAAAAAAAAAAAACCAAACAGACTTTTGGCATGTGTTTTGCAAGGGGGCTCATATGCTGAAGAACAAGTGTAATACCCAAAACTTCTGTCTTATTTTGTAGTTGCTTCTTTGACTTTTACTGAACAGGAAACTGACATTTTCACAGAATTGTGTGTTACATATCCAAGACCTTTTTTTTTCTGAGTGGTAGCAGCTAGTAGAGAGTTTATCACCCTGCCTGTAAGTTAGGAATTTTTTTTTTTTTTCACATTGTGTGTTACTTCCCAGAAATCAAAATACCTGGTCTGTAATCTCAGAATCCCTAATTGAGATGCTTGTAAAAAGTTACTGTCATAGTCACCACCTTCCACATCTTTAGTATAAAGGCAATTTTCAGGAAGATAGTGGTTCAGCTATTTCATCCTCAATTTCCTTTAGATCTCCTGGGTAAATACCATATGGTCCTGGCAGTTTGCTACTGTTCATTTTGTAAATTTGTTCTATAACCTCCTCCACAGACATTTCGGTTTAAAACAGATCTGATATGTCCTCGTAAAGACAACTTCTGGAGTGTGAATCTCTTAGATCTTCCAGGATGAGGAAACAAGCAAGAATCCCTTTCTTTTTTTCTGCTGTAATTTATCCCCTCATTGACATGTCAATTGGCCTTAATGACTCCAAGGGAGGCTCCCCACTCCCAATGGCTTTGAGGAAGGGTTTGCTGTTAGCTTTTATGCGTTTAACAAATAGTCCCTAAAACATTATTGTTGGCCTGTGATTTGTGTCATTATGCTTAATTTGCCACTTTTCCCGTTCTCCTGCGCTTGCTTGGACTTGGCTTTAGTTTTTTGAAGGATACTTACTTACTTTTTTCAGCATTTTTTAGAATCGCTTTCAGTCCAAATCAAGATTGTAAACCTACATATTTAGGGGGAAAAAAGGACAAAACCCGCTTGTGAGTCATTGTTAAAAAATCTTTTTTTTTAACTGTGTCTTTTATGGTCTTTCTGTTCTTCACTACTTTTTAAAGACTGATTTATTAATTGCTTTCCTTTTTGCTATGTCAAATACTCAACATTCAGCTCATTTATTGTTCTGTTCATGCTTTCCCACCCTCTGAATTTTTCCTGGTCGTAATTTGGTATAAATTGCTGCATTTCTTTACTCTCTGACTTATTTTTTTCTGTCGGCTGGAATCCATGGGGCACATTTTTAGGTTCACCTATGTCACATGCTGACTGCAAATGCTGAAAGTCAGATAATTGTGATTAACATGCAAACACTAATGCATCAGGAGAAGAATGCATCATGTAAGCAAGAATTTTTATGAGCTGATCTACAGAGTATATGCTGTGATCTACCCACTTAAATGAAAATCAATAGAGAGCAATGAAAAGAAAGTACCTCCGGGAGATGCAGGTTCTACTGAGGGCATGCTCTTGGGGGAGTGCAAGCATTTCAGACCAGAACAAAAGCCATTGATTGCGAGCCGAAGAGGAATAGAAGTACCATAAATTCTTTACAGGAAGCTTGTTCTGTCCTGTACCCTGAGCACCCTACAGATAATCATCGGGTAAGTTTAATGTTTTTCTTCAACTGGCTTAACCACAGAGAAGAATTGCTGTCCTAAGAAAACATGTGTGAAATGTCCAACCTAAGATGACTCACCTACTTAGAAGAGAAGACCTGTAGATCTTACCTTTATCAGAGACACAGAAAACAAATTTTCGAAGGATGGAGTGTCTTAGATGACTGATGTAATGAATTACCTAATCATTTTCTGCTGAAGGACAAGGCAATTTCCTGTCTAGACTGTATTGTAGAAGTGCTTGATACTAATTTTCAGCAAGCAAAGGAATAGCTGTCTGTATTTTCTGCTCACACAAAGCCTGCAGAAGACTCTGCAAGTTTTTAAAAGTAATACTGAGTGGACTAAAAAACAGTATACATAATAAAACTTAACATCCTGCTCTCTTCAGTGTTTCTGTTGAGAGCAGACAGTGTTTATGTCAATTGAAAAAAATCGTGATACTAAAGCTAACCTTGCCTCAGGTCTTCACTTACAACCTCAAGGCTGCATGACTTAACTGTGATACTCTCCTATCTGTTATACCAAATTAATAGAACTATTTGTGAAATAAAATGCTCTTTGAAAGTAAAGGTATCACAATTTGACTGATAGGTTGCTTCCCCTGCTCAGCCATTTTTGTCTCTATTACTAAATTACAATTCAAAGGACAAACTGAAACAGTTCTTTTTGTTTCTAGACTGGATTTGACTCGTTAAATATACTATTGCTTTGTAAACAATTTAATTTCTTTGATTATTTGTCATACGCTTGTTACCACTATATATTTGTTACCTGGTACTTGCTATCTCTCTGGTATAGGTGAATCATCTATTTGATGTTAGTCTTAGTAGTTGCCTGAAACAATTAATTCATAAATTGCAGCACTTCAATATCTCTTTATTGGTCACATATGTTCCACTAATAGCATAACAGAAAAAATGGCTCTAAAGTTACACAGGTGGCTTAGGAGCACTGAGATCTTGCTTAAGGACATGCATACTCCACTTTATTCAGACATCAGGAGCTGAGTTCCATGTATCAATACACTGAGAAGATATTCAGAGGCAAAGCCAAAAGAGAAATATATGCCATTAATCCAAGGCTGAAGAACTGAGCGGTAGAAATGCTCTGAAATTTCTTTCAAACGTTGAGAATATGCAATAACTATAGATAGATGCTACATGAAAAATTGCTCATGCTTTTCAAATGAATCACACTGCAAAGTAGTTTTTTTCATAAAAACACGAAGTCGTAAACAACCTAGGTTGGAAGGGGGCTGTGGTGGTCATCTTGGCCAATCTCCTGCTCAAAGCAGGACCTACTCAGAAGGCAGGTCCAAAGGGGGTCTGCCTCTGTCTTTTCTGCATCCTGAGGCTGAGTTAGTTACCCAGCTCTTCCCTGCCTCTGCCCTTCTGACTTCCCAGCCCTGGCCCCTGAAAGGCAGAGCTCGGGGGGGTGAAGCTCGGAGATGGGCATCACGAATGGAAAGGGGAGAGGGATCAGACAGGGTGGCAGATCCGTCAACCTCTGCAGTCCTGGGGAACCACCACCATTGTCTCGGGGGACAAGTAAACTTGCCCCAGGGCGGCCTTAGAGCTGTGCCGGGGAACCTCCCCGCCACCTAACAGCTGGTAAGGACATCACTTGCTTCTTCACTGCTTCAGGGATCTTTTTTCCTAGCATATTACTTTATTTAAATCCTTAGTAGCACAGTGTCAGATATCCTTTGGTAAATGAACTTCATATGAGACAAACCAATAGGTTTATAATTTAAGTTCTGAGCTCCATTTCCGTAGGAAGTTTTTTGCTATTCAGTAGGTCCTGAATTTCAGCATGTATTTCCTTGCCTTTGCAATAATTTAATTTCACAATTAGAAAAAGGAAATTCCACACAAGGTTTCATTGTAGGACCAGGAAAAAAAAAATAAGAAAAAAAAAAATCACTTGTTCACAAAGGTTTTGAAATCCCATCCTGAAATTACGGTTATTACTATGGCCCTTTGGAAAATCTGAAAGAGTCTTTCATCAAAAAAACTGGAGTTATTTGAGTTAGTCTGTAGACACTGAAGTATATAAAGCATTTTAAATGCCTGAGATAGATAGAAACAATTACATACTTGACAGTACTGAACATACTGCTGGCACTAAACCAATACAGATCTAATTCCTGACATGTTTAATCAGTCCTATTCAGAAAAAAAATCTTTTGACTTTAGGGAGAACTGTACTGGAATAAAAAGCATGTATGGACTTCAGGGTCTAACCTTATATTAACAAACAGATAAAATGTCTACCGTGTAGCCGTTGGTACACTAGGACAGAGCTGGAAGGCCAGTAGCTCTTCTCTATCTCTGCAGAAGCAAAAAAGGTGGATTTCTGAGTGTAAAAGTGTTTTTGGCAGCTATAAAGATCAAGTAAAAAGACTATTTGAGTTTTTCCAAACTTAATTACTTTGTTTTATTATGACAGAAGGAGTAACATAGGCTGTCATCATACATCTCGAAATTAAATCTGCGTGCTATGTAAAATAATACTCTCCTGCTTACATGGCACTACTGCGGACTTCCTGAAATAAGATACAACAGGAATAGCACAGTTAATCATATTCTGATGTCAGAATTTTTCAGAAGAGGTGATTTTAAGAATCAAATTTTCAACACCATGTAGCTAGTGAAAATCCTTTCCTAATTATAACCTTCCTTTTAAAAAGAGTCAAATCACACTAAAGAACTACCTATACACATGTTGCCCTTGTATCTAGGTGCAGGAGTGGTGGCTGTGTAATGCCAGAACCAATATGACTGCGAGTACCTGTGGAGCTAAAGCCGAACTACAGTTGACTGGTATAGCCCAGATTTCTACCCATCTTCAGGCCAAATCTATTCAAGGCAAATTAATTTCAAATTTTAGAGTTTGTCTGCTAACAGATCTTTCAAATATTATTTCAAACTGCCTGCCTTCTAATGCAGTGGTGATACTGCCATTTTAAAATGCATGCCAGAACACACTCCACACGTTGAATGGTGGCAGAGGTGTTAAAAATATGGTGCTATGTACACAGTAAGCAAATTGACTGACAAGTCAGCACCAATGACAAGTCTTTACCTTTGCATTTAGCACATCAAGACCTTGCCTGGGCTTGGATGCAGTGCTACCGCAGCTCCAGCATTCCAGTGGCAATGGTACATTTTGCAGCTTATGACCATAAGAAAAGGTTAAATTCTTCTTTGCCTTGTGCCTGATGCAGGCATTTAAATCTGCTCAACGGAGCACAAACCCGAATCAACGCAGCAGTGGTGCAGGTACACACACCTACACTAGAGCCAGGCAGTGGGCAAGTTTGCATCAGCTGGGTCACCTCAAGCAGCTGCCCCCCCTTCCTCCCCGGGCACTGGCTCCCGGCCCCTCGACCCTCCCACCACCATGCCAGCAGAAGTATTTCTGCAGCTGCTCATTGATCCAGCACAGGATCTTGTGACGGATCCAACTAAGAAAATAGGCCTTTGATGCTGGGGTGGGATTTTTTTTTTTTAAACCAGGTCAGTTCCCCACATGGTTCCCAGGCAGAGCTGCGCAGACTCCGGCGATGGCACAGGAGCAGAGGCAGCAGCACTGCTGCAGACTGTCAGATCGCAGCCTGAGGGGCAGTGTCGTGTTCCAGCAAAAGATGCGTCCAATAGCCAAATACCAATTACAGAAAAGCCTGTCAAAACTGGAATTACATACGATGGTTCCCATAACAGCAGGGAAAATTACTGGAATCTCTCACCTCAGGCAGTAGTTCCAGACCTGCGTTCCTGCAGGCTGGCATCACTGAGCTTGCATCCTACTTGCAAAACTCCCTTAGGAGAACGGGCACACACAACGCACACACATGTGCTTTCCACAAGAGGAGGACACCATACAAAACCTCTTTGACTGCTGTGAGGCTCTATAAGACTATTGACAAAACGTTGCAAAATAAACCTCGGTCTCTTGTCCACATTAGCCTTTGCATTCTAACTGACCAGTTGCAAATTTTTGGATTTCTAAAGGAGGAAAAGCATAGCATTTTTTTGTTGCCAAACCCCAGTGTAATGGACACACTTAACCACCATTTTCCTGACTGCATCCTGTATTTTAACCTCTCTGCATGAAACAGTAGGGGTACATTAGGTATGTTACTACAACATCTGCCTTCAGTAGGAGGGAATACGTGCTTGCATTGCATTGGAGAAAGCCTATAAATGAAGCTAATATAACTACCAGACAGTTTGAAGAAAACACCTCTTAAATAAATGAAAACAAACTAAAGAGTAACCAGTGCATTATCATGTATACAGAATTTTTCAGCCATTGGTATTCATTTTATTCTGGACTAGTTATTTTTCTCTTCTGTGTTAGCACGGTTCTGTGTCTTTGTCAGATACAAAGCTACATGCAGACATGTACATTTCATTCTGATGCCAGTATAGATGCTACTAGATAATACTAGTATAGATAGTAGTAGGTGATATCTCTGGGCCGGATCAGAAGCTGGAGGAAATTGGCTTCAATGTACCGCTGACAGTTTATACCAGCTGAGAATCAAGATTACTATCTCTATGTGAAATGGAGTTTCAAAGACACATCAGAGCACTTTTATAAAATGGTTTCAGTTCCTTCAGCAAAGAATTATCTTTATACTCCCCAACTCCCCAATACATGGTTCTCTGCTTTTTCTTCCACTCATTTTAACAGCTAGTTTTGTTGACCTTTTTCTCTTCAGTTTTTGTGATATGAAGTGGAATTTGACTTGTTGACTTAACCTTGATGTTGAGAAGGTTACTTCAGGCACTTAGAAATAGATCTAAAAAATTATTTAGCCATCTGCAAGTAACACACATGCACCCAGAACTGCACTCCCTATAGCCTACACAGAATCATTATACACTCCAAATGATTATCAAGAAACGTCATACACTGAACATGGAATTGCCTATACACCAAAACCCACTGAGTCCTACGGAGTACCTGAAATACCCAATCTCTCTAATGTTCAGGAGATAACCAGGACTCACAGTCTCAAAACCTCCACAAGAAGAAGCACTTGCATGTAGGTTTTTTAAATAACTCATTCTCTCAGGAAAGGGACACTTCGGTTCAACACCTCCTCAGGTAGAGGTTGCAGACCTACATCTCTCACCACTCAGGGAAGTGCTCTGGCCAGGCCAGAGAGCCCAGGTGGTGCAACTGGGACGGCTGTGTGTCCCCTGCACTGCTGATGGAAGCGGGGCACTACACGGTGGGGCACACAGTCCCTGCGGGGCTGGGGCACGTTGCTCTGCAGGCGAGAGATAAGGCACACAACAGCGGGAGAGGGTCTGGGGGAAGTTCCTCCTTTCTGAATCAGGGATTCTGCATCTCATGAGGGACTCCCAGCCTGCCAGAGCACACCCGTACAACGGGGTACCTCAAGGCAGCCTCTGTCCTGGAGCCTGGCTCACTCTGCATGACACACAGTAGGGATGCTCCGGAGCAGAAGCGCAGGACTCCACGCTATTTCCAGGTCTCACAGAAAGACAGGAAGGCCCACTGTATTGGGTACCTTCAAGTCTAGGAGGCAGTCTGCACAGGAATTTTTCTGAAACAAGATTTTCAACTTGAGCTTTCTCCTTTGAGTCTTACTCACTTTCCATAGGTATCTCCATCCCTTATCCAGATACCTCCATGTAACAGGAGACTGAAAAGCTTGGTTTATGATCCAGACCAAAGATTATTCTTTGTCCACCACACATAATTCTGCTACCCTTGGTGCCACATTTCTAAAAAAAGGTTCAGTATTTTATTTTTTATTGACCTGCGCTTGTTACATGAGAGAGCCATTTCTCCAATGCAACTAATTACTTGCCGAAATCCTTCTAATTTCTGGATTCCTGTCAAAGTACTTTAAATTCTTTAAAGTACTAAAGTTCACCAAACTACTTGAGCCCATATTGAACCTTAAGCATACTCTCAAGGCAATCTCTCTTCAGAGGCGCTCTTAAGCAGCACAGTTTAAGTATATGTTAACAACTGGTTTGCTGAAAAAAGGATATACTGCATCAGATCCCATCCTGATCTGGTTGAAGCCAGTATAAAAGGGTATCATCAAAAGCAATGGCTATTGGATTAGGCTGTTAACTCGCTGCTTTGAGATTAATCTTGGAAAAAGTCTGATGTCCTTAATTCTACAGTAACTGTTTAGAAACTCATAGTGCTTCTTACTTGCATGTTAAAATTCAAGGTATCTTATATTATGAACAGTAATTTGTACCCTCAATCTCTTTAATGTAATTTCATTATGAGAAAAACAAAACCAACAACAATCTACAAGGAAGCTTCTTGCACTTAGGAGGTCTAAAGCCACTTTAAAATAATTAATAATATTCATTTATGTCATCTTTGTCAAACAGATATATATTGGAGCAAATTATGTGCCGTGGCCTATTTGGAACAGAATGATTAATCCCAGGTGCACTGGCTGAGATCACCAACACAAATTGCACTGACAGTACCGCACTGTTTATAACTTGAGAACATTTAAAGGCTTCTGATAAAAAAATGCGGTGTTAGGTTAATTAATATTTGTGAAGTGTTCTGACTTCCTAAGATGAAATGTGTCAAAAGTGCACATGCCTATTTCTTATTATTTTGCACTAATGAAAAGCAAAGAAATTTACTGAATTGCAAATAAGGGCTTGTTAAGCAAGAGTTTTAATTAATGCAGAATAATGGGAATTTTCTGCATTATGCCTGGAAATATCTGCACAGGCGACAAACATTTGGGTTTTTATGCACAGCTGTTGATCTCTGACTGGTGCTTGACAAGCATAGGGCTGGAAGGCAAGCTCAGAGGGGAGGGTGCCTAGTGAGGAGGCTGCTGCCCTGGTACTTGATGCTGAGCCTGGATCTTGCACCATGGACTCTGATGCCACCAGAGGTGGCATGGGCTTCTTAGCTTGACTCTCACTTCTCCGAAGCAACAGCCCAGTTTTCAGAGGAGGTGTGAGAGGTTCCAAGTCTGATCTATTAGAATTAAAGACACTGACCTTCATATCTGAATGTGCAGTTTTCACCACTGGGTGTATATATTTAATGTATGGAATTACATAGATTAAATATATTTTAAAAATCAATTTACATTCATTTAAAGTTTATGTAATTTTGTCATCATTCTTTGAATTCTTCAGGATGAAGATGAGGACAGCTGTAAAGCAGGCTGCTTGCGAACCTGCCTGGATTATGAGACAAATGCTTTTTTTTTTCATTTTGTCAATTCTTCTAGACTATACTAGAGATCTAGCACTAAAGCTTCAACACTGGCTCTCTGTGAGCAACACCACGCATGCTGTGGCAACCTCTCCCTGACACCACATATCACTGATGTGGTCTCTGTTTCTTTACCATGATGTGTATGAAATGCAGTGGAGATTGTAACCACTGAGAGGAAGCAGACCTTGCTTTGGTTCACCGCTATTACGCTTGGTCTTCCAACAACAGTGCAGATTATTATGCTGGGTTTAAACTCTAAGAAGTTTTTTTTCTAGAATTTAGGAAGGTAACAGTTGGCCAGTGCAGTCTACTAGACAATACACAGTTTTCTTGCTCTAGACACAATCTACCTCCTAAATGAAGCAGTCTGGGGAAGATCAAAATAAAGGTGAAAAATTCCTAACATACACTGTAGAGGGAGAAAAAGGGCTACAACTGCTTTTCTCAAAATACCACAGATACCTTTTTATCTCTGTTTGTTAGTTTGGAAGAGGGAAGAATTTGGCAAGCTAGCGTACAATGGCCTGCAAAGCATTTACTGCCTGTACAAAAATTTCCCACAGGGAAAGTTCAGGCTTTCAAGAAGAAATCCTGCAGGAAACAGCTCCTTATCCAGCCACAGGCACCACTCACAAAGTGAAGCTCTGTTGCCAAAGGGATCCAACAGTAGAGAGACATTTCACTTTTATAGAGATTTTCTTACATCTTACTGTTTTCTGCATATCTGTGCAATTTTTTGTGTATCTGTGCATTAAAGGAATCTTAGCACTTGTTGTATCAACAACCCAACTTTTAAGCTTCAGCTCTGTTATCTAAAACCCATTCTCTAACTGTAGCCTAGCTATTTATACATATATATTGATCCTATATGGGAAGAAAAATGGCCAGTGTAATTTCAAATGGTGCAAGTGCTCCTTCCTTTGATAGATTAGTCAACAGAATAATAGATTGCAGCATAGGATCTTTTTTTTTTCCCTGTGGGTTAATTTTGCTCAGATTTGTTCAATATTATTAGAATTTTTACCACTGCATCTGATGTACGGTCTGTGATATCTCACTAGCAGAGTGCCTATCATCATGTGTGTATGTCTGCATGAAGACTGGCTATTTTATCTACTGTTGCAAATAAGATTAAAAAATAAGTGTGAAGCATTGTTTCCTTTGCAGCTGTGTGGACCACAGACTTTTATTGAGTCGTGAAATCTTTGGAAAGGTGAAGTCAACAGAAGGTTTAACCTTCTGAAGTTAGGAATCTTGATTTCACAGGCTCATTGCTTATAAACTTTGTTTGAAACATAGAGGTTTGCACTCTGAACCACTCTGCAATCCTACTGTTAAGATTGTATGAGGGTTTGGTGAGCGCAAGATTCGGCCCCAAAATCCCAAAATCTTTTAGCAACCTCTAGTTCTAGTAAGACACAGTGAGCTCAGCAGTGACTTTCCACCTTATATTGGAAGCAGGTTCTCTCCTGTGCGCCTTATTAAAATAATTTACAGCCAGAAATAGCATCACTTGCAGAACTTCATTGTCACCTTGTTCATGCCTTCTCTTGTCAGTCCTTGTTTTTCCTCACACCACTGGAAATTTATTACTTATATTTTTTCAGCAATTTGAGTGTTTATGAGGTGAGATAGATACACTCCAGATTTTGAGTGGGAAATTAATTAATTAGGGATATTTTGCTTTTGAAAAAACACTGCTTTTTTGTCTGTTTTTATATCCACGTTTTACACCTTCATCTCTCTTGTAATCTAATGATTAAGACCTGAGGGTGCCACCTCAGTTCAACTTTTAAGCATTGAGATCACTAACACTCTCTCCTCCTATCCACTTAAAGTCTTCAGCAAAACTCTTCGTCTTCCACAAAACTCAGTAGAATTTGAAAGTTAGGTGTTCCCTGCCCCTAATTCTGGCTTTTACAAAGACTGATGATGTTGGTTTTCTGGAATTGTGTCTAATGCAAGCAAAAGGCAAAGAAAAGACAGAAGCAATCCCTCTAATTACGTCACTAGCGCCTTTAGAGCACTTACCTGGAAGGTAGGCACAGGCCTGGGTACAATCTTGATCTGCGTGGGGAACTGGCAGCTACGACTGCACTTGGCAATGCCAGAATGTATACCACACCCCTGGCAGTAATGGGAGAAGCTATTTCCCACTACTGACTCCTTCCCTTATGGCCAGTAAGGCAACATACTGAGGATGCACAGAAAGCTTTCATTCTTGCTTGACTGTTGGTCTCTTAATTTGTCATTCGGCATATTTTTCACTAGGCTATGGTCGTTTCTAAAGCTGGTCTCTCCTGCTCTCTTCTGTGAAGATTTTCTCTTGTGCACAGATGTGGAAATGTGTTGGGTCAGAGAGCGTGAACTGCAGCCTGCCTGATAGAGCACTCAGAGACCTCCTAGTTTGGGAGGCTTCCTGGTGCTCCTCGGATTGCCCTATAGCCTGTGGTTAACACATTTATCCAAGAAACTGAAACAACCTTCAAATTCCTGCTTCAGCTCAGGCAAAGGACTGATCTGTACCCTGCATGCTGCCCTCCGTCATTACTTTCATCTCTGTACCATTGACTATCAGGAGTAGTGAAGAGGGAAATGGCACATGCCTGTTTTCTCTGTCTTGGAAAGGGAAGGGCTTGGTTCCTAGGTCCCTACCATTCAGAAGAATTTGCAGCTGGGAAAAATACTTATCTCTGTGAAAGGAGGAAGGAATAAATCCTGTTTCTCTCTTTGAGATTTCCTTCCAGTTAAGCTTTGTGACTGTACAAAGAGCCAAGGCATCTTAGAGCTGCTGCTTTCCCTGGGTTACGAACACGTAACCTTTACCATGGGTGCCTCCTGAGCACTGCTCAGCGCTGCGCTCCTCAAATCCCTCTGAGCGGGGTTCTCAATCTGTTCAATTTTTGGCTGTGTTAAAGTCACTGAAAATTACAGACTTCAAATTTCTTCAGGAAGTTATGAAATGTTTTGGATGTCATGTTACTCATCATAAGCAAAACCTTTGGGACCCAAAACAGAGTAGCAATAAAAAAGATGTTTTATGTTCCACGTTCTCTAATAAAGAAGAGGTAATATCTGCTTTGGAAGGAAGGATTCAGAGGAGCAACCTGAGACCCTTCAGGGAAGGAGTACAGCTGGAGACATGCTGCTCTTTGGTAGAGGCCCAATTTAAGCCTCAAGAGCAGTCTCACCCACCACTGCAACAGTTCCCAATGTGAATAAGCTTCCTGACAGAGGATGGGTGAGGCCACAAGAATAACCATCTGCTGTCTCTCCACAAGCCAGTTTACGAGCCCTTTTGGGAGTCCCGGACTCCTTGAAGGCACACTACACTCCTCCTGACCTAGGGAAAGCCTCAGTGGAAAATATTTGAGTCACGACTGGCCTAAATTTCTCTCTGATGCTTTCACTGTATGATTTTGTGTCAAATATAATTAATGGGAAAATGACCTATACTCTTTCTCCCTTCTGTCTATCTGAGATAATATCCAGGCCTATTTCCTCTAGCAAATAACTTTACAGAGGGAGCTCAACTTCCTTGTTTTCCAGATTAACTCAGGTTAATTAATAACAAATTCTTAGTCATTAAGCTAAGGATAATTCCTTAGGGAAAAATCCCCTTTTGTTTCATCTCATTCTTTTATCGTTGTACAAAGAGAATTTTCATTTCATAATGACACTCCCCAAATAATTCTCTTTTGATTAAAACAAAAAAATCTTACCCTGCTTATTCCCATACTTCTGCTATTCCTGCAAAACTCTGCAGGTACCAAAACCCAGTCTCAAAACAGCCCCAGTCCCAACAAACAGAATGTGAAATTTGCCCCTTTCACCCCCGCTTCTCTCTTTCCACAGACTGAGGACTACCTGTATCTGACACGTCAGCACAGCCCCCGAGTCAGGTGTTCAGAGACCTGAATCTAGACTTTGTATTCAGAGGCAACCAGTTAGGGGAACCAGGACATTTCATTCCAAAACATACATTTTGCCCTATGGTACTTTTGGAGGACCACAATCAGGGAGTACTTGCAGAGTATCTCAGGTGAGTAGAAGTGTCCCAAGTTGCTTATTTGTGATTTCAGTTCAATAGATTTAGTGACATTTTGGCAGTGACTGACAATCTAGGTATTTAACCTGTCTAGCTATAACACAGACAAGGTCACGCTAATCAGCAAGGTAAACAGTGCATTTGATGTACTATAGGGGCTGCAAAGATGTTATTGACTAAAAGATGCCAGTCTTAGTTTATTTTAAGTTACTCCAGTTCCAGGAATCTCCAATAACAGGGATATGACTGTACCTGTGACAGGTATAACTGTGTTTGTGGAGAAGGATCAGAAATGTTATGTTAAAGCAGTCTGTTTCTTACCGCAGTGTACCTTAATGCTCAGGAGGATACGAAACAGAGCCCTGTTCCTAATGGCTCTATCCACAAAAAAAAAAATTCAATCACTTTGTGTTGATTGCTTGCTCTGGACACCAAAACTCCCTCTAAAAAGAGGCGATTAAAGCTTTCGATTTTTGTGTTTCCTGTCAAGGCACCGAGGGAGGAGGTGAGTGAGGTTTGGGACTGCAAATACTTTCAGCTGTCTCAAAGCTTGTTACATAGGAAGTGAGGCAATTCAGCGGGCAGAATACTTTGTACCTCCTGGCAGCTGTATCTTTCCTTGTTTAAAACTGCTTTGTTTGCAAAAGGGCTACGCATGGGTGTACATGAAAGCAAGTAAAGCTGTTGCTCGCAAGGTTCCCTAAATACATTAACCTTGTCTTGGAACGGGGCAGGGATTTAGTTTAATGGTTACAGCAGGGGCAATGAGATTCTTGGATTGAACTCTAGCTTACATCAATATTTAACTTTGAGGAAGGCTACAATTCAGAGAGCTATTGCTTTTTTCCCCTTGTTTTAATTGGTATCATTCTCCTCTCCCAAGGTATTTGAAGGTTGTAACGAGAAATATTTAGATCCCTCTTTCCATATTCATTGAATATACTGATATTATATTTTATTAAAGAGTCTCAAATAGCTTACATCCCACTCTTAATAACCCTATGCATTACGAGCTTCTGTTTCCTCAAGCTACAGACAAATCCTATTACAGGGAGTAGATTAAACTAGGCCTTGACAGATCTTTGCAATTCTCTGACAAAAAAGGACAAGTTGTCTTACTAATAGGATGACATCATGATCACACTAATATTATGCATCTCACTGCTCTCAGATGCAAAAACTTTTATGCACACCCCCTCCAGCAGGCACATTACCCAAATAAAACCCAAGCAATTTTCTTTTAACAATAAGCTAAACTATCTAGTAAAAAGAATTACTTCAGATTCACATTGTGCGAATGAGCTATCAGTCAACAACTGCGTGCAACAACTCATGCCCTCTGGCTCAGCATCCGCAAGGGACCCAGCTCATCCAGATTTGCTTCTGCCACTATGAATGATATGTATGCTTTTGTGTACAAACATGAGCCTGGAACAGAGGGCAGAGCCAGGGCTGAAGGGAACGAGCACAAAGCAGCGTTTTGTTCTACTTTCTCTTAGGCTTCACAGTGTAGCAGAGGATGGACCTCGGGTTATGAATGCAAGGGAAAAGGATCACAGTGCATAGAAAAACAGTTGTATCCCTTTAAAATGCTCTGAGCTCTCTAATAATCCCTAATATACAGCCTTTTTTTTTTTTTAATCAACAGAAACTAGCCTGAGTGGTCAGGTGCTTGTAATCAGTTTTTACAAGGGGCTATGTGTCTTCACATTATTTCGATATGTGCAAGGATAAAGGAAACTGGTGGCACCACCAGTAGAACAGCAGACCAGCATTCAGAGCAGCAGTCTGAGAAGAACCTGCCCTCCAGCAGCAGTCCTGTTATCCAGGATTTCCCACTCTCGGAGAACATCCACGATGATTAGTAATCCTCGATTCCTTGGATATTGCTGTGGTAAAGTTAATAAAACCATAAGCAGCATATACTGAACTGGGAGACTGGAACTCTTACCATTTTCCCAAAGATAGATTTGTCACCAGACTTAGTAAAAAATACCTGCAAAGGATTCTTGCTCTGTTTCTCGATAAAGGTAGCTTACAACAAAACCTTAAATGTTATGCTGTCGAAGAGAAAGGCAACAGTAACACAACAGATCAATCACAAGTGGTTGCTTGGAAGAGGGAATTTAAAATCTTGCCCAGGCTTGTTTAAGTGCAATCTTAAGATGAATGTTCTTCAGAGAGAGAGACAACGTGACCACATGGCTAGCTGTGGTTACACACTGCTGCACAGCCTTCAAGGGGAAGAAAGGGTCTTAACAGCAAACGTGGTCATGGTTCATGGGTATCTTGAACGATTACAGCAGATTACTTCAGCATTATACCAGATAAAACCAGCACTGTCCTTCTCTTTCACATAGAAATCTCTTCATAGGGAAAACATGTGAACAGATGAGCACAGTTCTGGATGTTATTTGTGTATTATTTATGTACTCAACCTACAATATAGTTGCCAAAACAGATCTGTGATGCCACTAAAGAAACTCAGGCCCCAGTAGTGATTGCAAGTGACCTAAACTCTTCAGAGGAGCGTCTGGTACAGACATGCAATGTCTGCATATTCTCCCAGATACTATTTTGATGCTAATAAACTGTTATCCAGAAAGATGTTATAATGCCCCTCTGAGCTTTCTGAACAGAACACGCATATTTGCCGGTAACTTTTAAGCGTATCTAAGTTTTTGTATCCTTTTATATTAAAGGTTGTGCTTATCTGCACCAAGGCTGTTCTTTGGTGACACTGTCATCCAGTAAAGCACTACTTTTCTATGACCTGTCAATTAGACCCATGCACTATACAGGGAGCAACTAGTGTGTTTCTAATAGTTTGTAAAATAGCTTATTCACTGTAAATAGTTATTCACTGTGTTTCAGAAACTCTCAGAAACCAGCCAAAGCATTATAGGCACAGCAAGGTCATTGCATGTTTGTCCAGTGTTTATAAATAACATCTTCTGAGATACCGCGTCAGCCTTTCTTCACGTTGCTGTTAACTGTATAAGGTGTAAAATTCACACAGACGGAGTTATGTCAGGCAGGGATTATGGCTGGGTGGAAATCAAAGGCACAGCAATGAACCTTCTCCATCAGTACCAGCCCCTTCCTTGGGAGAGATTAGAGACAAGTTACAGCTCTCAGGTACTTGTTCCCTGATACTACCCCACAGGACAGTAGTGAGAGGTCCATTTTCCAGGCAGTCTGAATGTGCAGCTGAAAGAAGAATTGCCTCCTTAATGAGCAACAATAAGTTTGAAAGTGTCTATTAGCGTATCTACCACCATGTCTTTATCTTTCTAGAGTTACAAAATGGTACAGTGGTCCTAACACTCTCTTTCTCTACAGGCTACAGTATAGACTGTGCAATAAAGACAGATAGAATAGAACTGCCTCAGGATAAATATGTTTTGAGAGAGAAAAAAAGAGTTTAAAAAAAATCAATGTATATAAAAAAATTAACCTTTCACTATGTTCTGCAGGTAGGGCTGAATCTCCATGCAGAAGTATAGATCCATTTTTTTTGTTCCTTTTGATAGCTATTTGTTTTTCCACTGCCACAGACTGGCAGAAAAATGATCATGCTCAGGTGCTAGTTCAATAAAATTTGAGGCAGCTATATAAAATCTGAGACATATATATGCAGCAGTATGGGATCTTGTTGCCAGATCCATTTAGTTGTATTCAAACTCATCATGGTTTGCCAATTATAATTTTGTTTACTATTTAAGACTGACATTATTTTAGGTTTATTCTTCTTCCCCTGATGCTAATCATACCAGTGTACGACTGACTGGAATCCTGTCCGATGTTTTTTCGTCCATGATCATTCTGAACACCTTTTTTTTAATAAAACATAGTAGGAAAAAAAAAAAAAAAGAATGCGTAAAAAGTCAGGAATTCAAAGTTATGGTTCCCATGGCAACATTAAGTCCCTCATGTTGCATTGTACATGCACTAAAAATAAACATGTAATGAAATACCATATTTTGTATGTCAAGGCGAGCAAGTGAGTGCAACTTTAATTTTACTTGCCTGAGTTTTATAGATTTAAGTTCTCAGCCCCAATATTGCAGGAATGTGGTTTTACACTGACACAGATACATAATGCAGAGCATGTATTTACACCAAGTACATAGAGACTGCCGGATGGGCAGCGCTGATTTACACCAGCTGAGCTGGTGCCATCTGTGCATACACGTTTGGGGCGCGCTGCGTCTGCAGGGGGGTGGGAACAGCACATTCCTGTGCAGCACACAGACGTCCTGGGGGGTCCCCTGTAGCTTCAGCAGTACCAGAAAGAGGGGGGAAGGGGCATCGCAGACCTTGCCCAGCCTGTCATTGGCATCTCCTCACAAATACCAGCAGGAGCAGCAATAAACTGACACCCCATCCTGCTTTTCTCTACAAATCACAACCCCTTGGCGATCTGAAGGTATTTCTACATGGAAAAATAATTTTAAAAAATATTAGAAATTCCACACAAATCAAGAGCTAAAGCATCTGGGAGTGCAAAATAAGGAATAGCGGCATAAGCAAAGAGCCCCCTTTCACATTAGGAAAGGAAGAAGTATTTTGTAAATATTTTTGGTCTTCAAAGGAATTTAAATGCAATCAAGAACTTGTAGGCACAGATAAATCTGCTTCCAAGCTATTTTTCCTCTCCAGAGAATGTGAAAAACAGAACTCAGAGTACATAAGCAGTTCCAATATTTCTTTTATATGAAGGTATCCTCAAAACCAGCTGGGCAACAGGTGTTCAGTCTCTGACACATTATTTCCTTTTACCTCCAGCCCTGTTTGTACGTGTGTTGTGTCCTTTGCCCTAGACCATCTCATCTCTGAAGGAGGGATTGTTTTCTCCTGCGCTGAGGATGCAGCATGAAGCACCACATGGCTCTAACTCATGACAAGGCTCTGAGATGCCGTAATACTACGAATGCATCCCATAAGCCACACTAATACAGTTTTGTTCGACCTGCAGTTACTAAATAAATAATATCCCTTGCATAGCTCCATTTAAAATAAATGGATATCTCAAGGGTAGCTGTGGCGTGAGGTGAGTTTAGCTTAAAAACAAATAACTCTTTGGGTTTGAGGCCAGTTTTTGTTTGTTTGTTTTGTTTTGAATGATCCTAAAAAACAGCATGCAAAGAAAGACATAGAAACATGCATGGTGTAAATGCTTGCAATAAAGAACACAAGCAATAGGCAGAAAAACTGGATATGTTTGTTTCTGGAAGAGGAGAAAGAGGCGATACCTCTATTACTGCACCTTTCTCTGTGTCTTGGAGAGAGGAAATCCAGGCATACCCCTGACTTTCCTAATACTTATAGTTTATGAAATTAGTTTAATGTAATGACTGTGTCTTAAAAATATGATTCCAGTTCTACAGGGTAAAAACACTTTCCGAACGTTTTCACGTGAATTGTATGATGTTTGGACTTACTAAGTACGTTTTGACTCAGAAAGCAGGTATGAGTCCATTTGCTACAATGTTAACATGAGACAAGGGACATCTATCCGACAAGTTTAATGACCAGATTATTCAGAAATTTCTGAATTTTCGAATGTGTGGAATTCAGATGCATGAAATCCTTTGCTCTGAGTCATCAGAAAAGAGAACTGACCTTAGAGCTCCTCCATGACAGGTGTTTGTGCTAATGATGATGGGAGAGCCTCTCTCAAAATGTTGTGTTGAAATGGCACACTTGTGAAACAACACATTTCAACAGAAAAAAAATAATATTGAAATGCTGTGACCAGCTCAACTGCAGAAACATGACACCCACTTCTATGGTGATTCTAAAACTACTCCCTATAATATAGTAATTCTCAGTATAAAAAGCTCAGTTCTGGAAAGTTCATGACTTTTCACAATCTTTGCAAGTTAATTTACTTACTTATTTTCTCCCTTCCATGAAACCACAGAACTCACTGATCAGTTTTATGTGACAGTAAATATTCAGTGAAGACAGCAATGTCAGGGGCATATGTCTATTGAGTCTAAACCTAAGGGGTCAGAAATTAGGTTTGTTTCACAGAAAGCACACACCAAATATTTAGTACAGTGACATTATGTATAACAAGATTTACTGGTACATCTGAAGTCTTACAGATGATTGGCATAAGTTTTCAGAAAATGTAATGCTAGAACTGGCCCCTCTGGAGTGTGTACCTCAAATGAACTCAGATGTAGAAACATATTTTCCTTTCTCCAAAGAGAAAACTGTGATGGCAGCTGGATAGCAGAGCTGTTTCACACAGATGTTATTGAAGGCAGGGTTTGCATCCTAGCTGCAAATCAACATATGGTATACTAGCTACAGTTTTATTTTTCTATCTTCATTGCTAGTGACTGAAGTTATTTATTACTGGCTATTGTAAGACCGAAAGAAGAACAAACCAGAAAGTATTTGGCTACTACAACTACCGTGTAAGACAGAGACATACACTCACTTTCGAATGGATGAAGTATTTTAAGACACCTCCTGGCACTCTACAGAGCTGGTGGCCTGGATCAAGGGGACATGCCTCACCTGCTTCCCTGCAAACTGGGTCTGCTTCAAGTGACTACCAGATAAGACTTACCTGAATGACTTTGTACCACAGTGAAGTAGAGAACGCGCAGTTATCTTCGGTTAGCCTTGGGTAGCAGGTAGTGAGAAGTGACGATATCTTTCTGCCCCAGTTAGCCAAGTCCTGACAGAGGTCCATGCAAACAGCCACTTAAGGAGAATAAAACCCAATAAACCACGAGAATGTTTTGTGTTTATCTGTTGGATTTTTTTAACTGTATGACCTCTATCAGACTAACTGCAGGTGTAAATGCAGTGTAATTAGATGCATTTTAACACTTCTCACCTAATACTTATATCTCCTCTAGACCAAGGATATCACCAGTTGGAGGGAAAACAAACACAGAAGCCTAAGCAGTCAGGACGTTTCTGTCTGTTAAGGCAGTGCAAACACTTGACACAGGGAGTCGGGTTTCTGACAGGACTAATCAGTCAGAATTTGGCTTGCAATTCCCTTGATTAACCGTAAACAAAATACCATCGTAACAAACTCTATGCTAGTGCTTTAGAAGGGCAATTCTCTGTTCAGTGCTTCCCCAGCACTACACCGTACACCTCAGCTACAGGGCATTTTCACTGTCCCTGTGTCCTGTTTCACTATTGAAATACTTCATTGTAACAGGTCTTTTCAATCTTTTGCCTTCCTGGTTATCCCAGAAGAAATTCTCCAGACCTCTCCCCCTGGGAGTTATCTTTTTCTTCTCGTCTTGGCTCCCAGCTCCTCAGTCCTTACTGGACGTTCAGCTCCACAGCAGAAAAAAACCCAAAGACCCATTGCTCAGGCTGTTGCTCTGCCCTCATCTTCCTGCAGCTTTCCCAAATCCGGCTGTTTGCTGCAGTTTCATATTCCTCCTCTCTGGAAAATCTAGTAAGCTTTTTTTCTTTTCTTCCAGCTCTCAGTTTTTTATGGTGTCTCACCTATTTCCATCCTTCAGAAGACTCTTGCAAACGTCTAGATCTCTCATTCCCAAGCTCCTTACAATTCCTAGTAAGAAAATGTGTGTATGACAGCATATACTTAATTCACTGACGCTTGTGCACTTTTCATTCTTCTGTATGTTTAATTCTTTCTTTCTGTATATCTAACTCTCTTTTTCTCTGTAGTTCTTGGGGAATACCTCATCTTTTATGAGAACCATACCAAGGACTAGTTTTTCGAGTTCAGATCAGCTGATTCTTACTAATTACTTAAGGGTAAGTGATTGTGTAAGAAACACTTGAAAGGAAGCACAGATGAACTACTGGACCCCAAATGAATATTTCAAAATATTATAACTGAGCAATGTACATTTGTGACATATCAGTCCTAGTCATTATGTAAGTGTCAAAGTTAGATCCTTTTACATGAACAGGGCTACCACAAATGTTATACTTGTTACAATAAATAACTTTAGTCAGTAGCATTAAAGATAGTATATCGTATGTTGATTTGCCACTAGGATGCAATCCCTGCCTTCAATAAACAAAATTTTAAAATAGTTGAGGAAACACATGTTCTTTGGACCACATACAAAGAATGAGAAATCACTAAGGAAGAGGTAAGCTGCAGAAACAAAATGCCTGTATCGATAATTAGCTGATGTTACAGAGTCGGACTAGAGTAATAAGGTCATTAATTCTAAATTTCTTCGGTTTCTATGCTTTGTGGGTTTGTGTTTTTATACGTATTTGCACAGTATCTAACTGTAAGTGGGTGCTTCTATAAAACAGTTTACTATTAATAATGGATATCTTAGGTGAGGCTGACGTAGAGAGAAAAAATTATAAACAACTCAGGCAGCTAATATGTTGACTATTAATTAACATGAGTGATTCATTCAGTGCTATATCCAGACATAAAACCAGACTGAAAGATGAAAGAGCAATTTAGAAAAAGACTATAACTTGCACAGTTACTAGCTGCAGTATCTGAGACCTCAAATAATGGCCTAATTACAGCTCATCTGAAAGGTATCAGGGCCTTATCCTCTACAGCAAGTATTAATGGAAAATTACTTGCTTTTCAAAGCCAATAAACCCATCTGCAGGTGCCATATCAGCTCCCACCAGACATATATCTTTTTACACATGGGTGGTCTGTCACATGGTGATTGACTCAATCTTGACAAGGAAAGGGATAGAAAAATTATCACTTTGTGCAGATATGACCACTTCTGACTTTGGCAGGTGAGGCAATCCGGATTGCCCAACACCAACCTAATTGCAAAAGATAACGTTTTCTTCATTCTTCCATTTTCATAAGCACCAGCCAACATATCTGTCCTTTCTACACTCACTAATCCCCTCTCAGATTATGACTTCTGCCATATTTGTCCATTGGGACCAGCCATATAGGTAACACTTTTATTCAGTAGTACTGAACGCTACCGAGTATTCTTTTTCATAGCAAAGTAGTGCTGAGTAGCACTTTGCTACACGAACGCAGCTACTTATAGCTGAGGTACTTCTCATTGTAAGCAAATACATCCCATTTCTGCCCTTTTACTGAGGTGATACGTATGATCAAAGGCAAATGAAAAACTGTCCTGCCAGGATAATGGCACCCTAGATTACAAGCAGAAATAGTGATGTGCGGGTGGTTTGAATACCAAGACCTCAGCAAATAATTTTTGCCCAGGATTAGGATGTTGACAAAGTTACCTAGGATGATAGTCCCTGGGACCATGGGATCCAAGACAATTCTGAAATGAGCCACCAGGATAGTCAAATCTTCTCAAACAACAAGTTTGATGGCATTCTTCCTCCCCTCCTGAAGGCTGGCCATTGACCATGATGGCTGGCTTTTGACCATTTGATTGAGGCGTTCGATACAGTGGTGTAGCTGGTCACACAGATTATTTCTAAACTTGCTCAATCTTGATTCTCTTGCAAAGGAAGCAATCTCTATTCTTGCCTCATGAACACAGAATTAATGTGAAGCCAAAAGCAGGAGGTGCTGCTACACCAAACAGGGCCAATGCTTACTCACATTTATTTATTTACAAAACAGATGCTTTCCAAAAGGAAGGTACAAGAAGGAATACAAAGAACTAGTTACCAGATCATTCTCTAGGCTATGTTTTAAAATACCTTTCACTGCACCTGAATGTCACCGAAGCTGGAAAAAACCAATAAATCAACCACTACAACCTCACTTGAATAGTAAAGGACCAGCAGATGTGGAATCTGAATATTCAATAACTACTAAGTGGAAACAGTAAGTGTCTCAGTGTGGGACGTTTTTTTGTTTGTGTTAATTATACTAATTAGAATTAGAACTTCCACCACTCCAATTTCATGCAGCTGTGTGGTGCTGGCTGCTATTGTTAGCACTCACAGAAAATACTCCAACAGAGGGCACCAAGAAAATTACTTATAATCTGAACACCCACACAATCCTGTCACATTGGAAAGACTGCAGACAGCATAACTAATGAAGTTATTGTGCTATTTTGAAAGAATAATAGCATGTTTGAAGAGACCATATTAACCCTGTTGTAAAGTATTGATTGCACTCTGTAGTAAAGGAAATGAAACAACAAAGACATAGTGTTTTAATTCTTTTCCTGTTTGCTCTTGCTAGTTTTACTCTGTTTCAATTTACACCTATATCTGAGAACACAGAAAATGTATCACCTATAGTTCACAAAGACAGTTTTATTTTCACAGACAGTCTTTCAGCAACTCGATGCTTTTAAGACTGTACTTCAGTTCAAGCAAACGGTTGTGAATATGAAAGAAATCCCTGTCTAAAACTCCTTGAATCCTGCTTGTCGTGTTTACTTCTGTGTAAAAAAAAGTCAACAAAAATGTCAAAATATGTCAGCTGATTGGCTCCAGACATTTTGATTTAGACGTGTTACCAAAAACCCAAAAGGTATAATTATCATTTCAGTCTCTAAGGAAATGCTTTAATTCCATACCAGTGCATTATAAATGAGCAAAACAAGTAGTGTGTCTTTTGTAACAATTTACTGTTGTTTTGAAAGCACATCTGCGTGCATACGTCTAACAATACAATGCCATTGTGTAAAGCTGTTCTAGAGGTGGTTGAGGCAAATATTTAGAATGATTTTAAGATTTAACATTTTCACAGCATTTAAAGCACTGGTCCTCTCATTAAAATAATCAGATTCAGTTAGTTCTACTAGATTTGTTTAAACTTGATAAAAGCTACTTTCTTATCCTGTGCTAAACTGTAAGTTTAAAGGCAAGAGGACAGCTCAATTAGCAGAGAATGATGGACATTCCAAACATCATCTTGTATGTACACCAATATATAAGAATCAGTTCTCACTCTTCTCTATTGTAAATGAACATCATTTGTAATCATTCTCTGAGGTGATCTAGTACATATAAAATCACTTCACCTTTTTTTTTTTTTCTCAAATGGTGCTTTTAAGAGCATGATTCCTGTAATTGCATTTCCTTCCTTTTCTGTGAGAGTATCTGTAAAGACATTTGGCATCTCATCAGCAAAAACAGCAGATGGAGAAATGCCTTCCTACGTGCTCTGTCAAGGGAATTGCAAGTTTAGGTGGGGTTTTAATAGACATCAAGGATTTAGTGACATGCCAAAGATTGCATGCCTCCACTGTACCTATTATTTGTGCTTTTCTCTTTTAATAGAAATGAAAACAATTACTGTGCAGAAAAGATTTAGCTTCTCTTTGAGAGTGTCATACCATATGGTATGGGGGATGTATAGCTGACAAAATCAATGTAAAAATGAAGTACATACATACACTTCAGATGATGCTAGTTGAACTAAATTTATGTTTCAAATTTTAACTGAACTGATAGAAAAGTTTACAAATAGCAAAAAAACTTCATATGTTAATAGCAATTCAAATAAAACATAAAAATACTTGTTACTGCATTTGGCTTTATATAAAAATGGCCTTGGGGACCAAAGAGCATTTCAACAGACAACTGAGTAAGCACTATAATTATAAGAATGAAAATCAACAGAGTTTTTCCAAATAACAGTCTTGTTATCACATGATAGCACATGAAATTGCAAAGAGAGCAAATATTTTTCTCAGTTACTGAGAAAGATTTTCCTGATAGGATATGATGTTCATAGATGAGGCACGAAGATATTTGTACTGGACATTCAAGGATTAAAACCCCCCCTTTTTGTAGGACAGCAAACTCACAGCCTGTATCTTGCATATTTCTCAGGAAGCCATTAAAAAAAAGCTGTATCCGATGAGTTAAACCCTCAGCAAACTTGTCAAAAAAACTCCAGCTATCCTGAATTTGCACTTTTTGTGAGTAACTAAATGTGCTCCCAGAAAGCTCCTTAATGTGCTCAAAATCCTACAGCACATGAAAGCAGCGTCAAAATTCTCCATCAGGCATACATGTGAAATGTTTAGGCTTGCACAGATTCTAGAGCTGGATGGAAAGATTTTGTAAAGGACCTTCAACCCCCCAAACTCTTTTACTCTTTCATGATATGAGTTCCCTCCTTGTCTTGGAGGACAGAGGGAATTGCTGTCATGCTCTAGAATTCAGTGCAGAAATACAGAAATAACAGAACTCAGCATTAGGTAGACCTTCGTCAACATGGAGAGAATATTCACATCCTTGCAGCAAATATTATTTGTAGAAAATGGGGAAAAAAAAGAAAAAAAAAACCAGACAAAGTAAGATCTGGGGACTTTGGGAATAGAATAGCATTGAAATATTGGTTACGGTATTATAAAAGCACAGGGGAGTTGTACCAAGAACACTGCAGCTGCAGCAGATCTCTTGAATCAGGTTTCAGACAGTTCGGTGTCTGGGTGCACAGGGGAGAAACATGAGCTATTAATTGCAATATTAATCATATACTGCCACCATAGTAGTGCAAGGTGGCAGTTCACCGCATGTTCACAAAGACCAAATGTCCCCTCAGTAATTTCTGCAACTGCTAATCCTTGCACCAGGCCTCTACACAACCTTATTTTCCAGGGTGGGGGGGAGTGTATTCCACTTGGGCTGCCTGAGCAGATTGCTGACAAAAATTCACCACAGCCACATAATCTTAAACTGACTTTCTGACTACTAAACACCAGGCATAAGACATGAAGAAAGATCCCGAGGAGTTTCTCCGGTCACCTTTCCTCTGCATGTTTTTTCCTGCCTTCTCTCTTTCTTTGATCAGAAGAGTGAATTCCTGCCTCGATCTCATCCTCTCCCTCCCCAACGCCTGCTGTCCCGAGAGAGCCGTATGCCCAGCCAACGTGCTCCTTTTCCTATCTCCGCCACAGAATGCCGGTTTAATTTTGGCTTCCTTGAAACAGAAATGTGCTAAGAAACCGATCATTAACCATATCTCCTCATTTACGTCTCCAGTGTACCACTTCCCAAAATGGTACTAAAGCATTTTACGATCTATGATCCTCCTAATCTGCATCTGTGAAAATCTCTTGCAACAATCAGTGTGCAAATAACCACACATTCACTATGTTATTCACTGTCACATGCTCGGGCTGCTCCCCCAGCTATTCCCTCTGAACTCACTGAATGTTACAGCCATGCAAGAAGAATCACAAAAAACTCATGGTGTATCCCCACCGGTTTCAAAGAGGCACCAAAGCACTGAAATGAATGTGATCATTTATCATCAGCTAAGATCCCTTTTCCCAGTCAAACAAATGCAAAATATAACCTCTCTTTCTTTTCCTTTCAAACAAGGGACACTCAGAGTAGCTGGAAGGCTTAGGTAATTGGAAGCAAGACATTAAAGCATTTATCTATGAAACACAGTTCAAATTCAGACCAGATCAGCCTTAAATGAAAGTCACTACCATGTGATGACTGCTCAGTGAAAGCTGATGTTCTCAGACATCCAGATCACAGAAACTGCCACCACAGTGGTGGGTAGGTTTGGCAAAGACAAAGGACCACATAGCCTGGATGACTAAAATAACCTCTAGCGTCCTGAATGTTTCCCTGGCCATGTAGATTGGGGCTGAAATACATTGGCAGCGTAGCTCATGGAAAGTTGCATTTTTACTAGTTGTGCTGTATCTGTACTGGGGATAAACAGAGGGCTTTCACTCTCCCAGGGCTGTCAATCTGTCATCTTCCACACACACAGAGAACAGGTTTTGCCTTTTAAAAGAAAGAACACTGTGAACAGAAACTCATCATTAATCAAGGCTTATATCTCCATGTGAAAAAAAAAAAAAAAAAGCAGAGTCAAGTCACCATCTCCACATTTGGAACTCTATTCTACTTCACAAGCTGTGGATAAAGAATATAAAGTAGAATCAGAAAGTTTGTCCTTAGAGAAAGGAAAAAGAAACACTTAGGTCTCTGTGTGGGATATGCTGGTCTGTGGAAGTTGAATAAACTGGTACAATACACAATGCTATGACTCACAGTGCCGGATGGAAGAGCACTGTATGCTATCCATCAAACGTTTGCTTCAAGACAATCCTTAAAACTTTGAACACAGCAGGATGAGAAGATCACAAACCTCTCTGGAATCCATGCATGCTGCTAGGCACTCTACCTGCCTTATAGCAACCGTGGTTATAAAAACCCCTTCATGTGCTAACCTGAAATAAATTAATGAGACTGGTTATAATTTATGACTGGATAGGTAGGTTTCCACTTTGTGATCCCAAAAACCTGTTGGAGTACTCTTTGTTAGCATAAACCAATAGAATAACCTATCTTCTCCAGGTGTTAAAAATGCAGATTTCATTGTAAACCAGGCATGACTCAAATCCCTGACAGTTGATGATTAAAAAATTTCAGTAAAAATAATTTTAACTTACGTGCTTGCTAACAATATATTTTTAATTATTTTATTACTGACAACCCCCTCTGAGATCTCTAGTATATAGATAAAACAATAATTAGTGTAGGCAAAAGCAAAGACTAATTTAGAGAGATATTGTCAAGAACAATTTTTGGAACTTAGAGCTTGACACATTTCCAAACTTAAGTTGATTAGTCATTGAAATCCATTATGAGGCAAAGCGTAGGTTAAAGACTTCGAACCTTCAAAAATAAAGACTGAATGCCTTTTCAGACCTTTGATTTAGTTGAGCCCATCTGTGGTCACTTAACAGAGGATATTGTTGGACGACACTATTACTGACCGTGTTACACAGAAAGCCAACAAATGATCCTTTCTAGTGGCCTTAAAAGCTAAACATTGCAATCTTGTCTATTTTTAAGGGTACTTTGTATTTTTACTGGTTCGGGTGTTTTAATACATATTTTTCTCTTCCAAGTGGTTTGAAAACACCCTCAGAAAGCAGTGGGTGGGGAGGTGTCATGAGATCTGGTCCAATCTAGCAAGCCATTATGATCAGGCATGATGAATGAGGCTCTGATTTCAGTGGGACTATTCACAGTACCACGTGGAAAGCCAGTCTTGCTGGACAGGAGTCTCATTGATTATATAATGAAAATACCCAAATAACTAGACCTGAAGTGCTATAAAATGTATTCTGTGAGCACGCGGAAAAGTAGGGGGAAATCTCTAACCTCTCAGGTACAATAATTTGTAGATGTTACTTGTAACCTCAAATGTAAAAATGTAGGCAGAAGGGAGATTTTAAGCAGACTATACTCCTTATTAAATGAAATATTTAGCAATTTGGAATTAACAATTCTAATCATAAATGCCAGGCAACCAGTTTTGAACTGCTACCATAGCTAATTACTCCAGTGGGAAAGGAAACAGGAGAAAGGGCATTCCAGCTGTGCAAGGACAGGTTCTCTCTGAATCTGTATTTTGCCCAAATAAAACCTATAGTTAGACAGAGTTTGTGGGAATCTTAACCCTTCATCTGTAGAAACTGCAGGGTTTCTGATAATTGTTGTCTTTTTCTTCCTGCTGAATAAACTAGTGATTTTCTCCAAGACTAACATCATTTATATTTATAGTTTTCTTCTTTTGCTTCATCACTGTCTATTATCTCCTCTGGGAAAATGATTTAATGATATTGTTGTTTTAGTGGTGCTATCACTGGTGCTATCATTATAGTGCTGCCACATAGTCAGCAGTCATTAAGTGCTGGCATTCAGGTGGGCACTGTAAGAGGAGTAAACAACAAGCCACTGCCTCTCATCGGGACACCAAAAATTAGACAAATGTGCCAAATTATTGTGAAGAGGTCCTAAAAAGTATTTTGGAATTTCCGGGAGACCAAAATCTTGCTGACTTAGAAAGGCTCAAGATCAGGTCCACTAGAAGCTGCTGTGATACACCTTTTGGGGGTCAGATTAATTCTTAAACACCTCCTTGAGGTGTCTGAGCCTAGAAGAGAACCCTGCCCTTCTTCTCTGGAGGATAAGCAGCCAAGAGGGGAGAGGAATAGACTGGAACATGGAGAAAAACAGGCTGAGATCCTACAGATTGCCTCAGGTCTCCTGGGGCAGTTTTGACTCAGGAAGATAACAAGTTACCCAAACCCAAGCTCGAGGTGAAAAATGGCCAATCCTTCAGACAGAAGCACCAGTGTACAAACTGTATCAACACTACTACTGCTATCAGTACTGCAAGGATGTAGGGTTCCTGTTTGTATCCAAAATGCCCCTACCCAGAAGAGATGGCAGTTCAAGAACAGGATGGGATAATGCAGAGCGCAACAATAAGACATATTGATCCAGTCATTGAACCTGGAGAAACTGCCTTCTTGTAGGCTAAAGGAAGATCCAAACCCACGTTTCAATCTACAAGCAAATATTACTGAGAACCTGAGGACTGTGATTTGTCTGAGGGAAGCAGCATCTGGAAGGAGTTAGGCAAAACAAAGGATGTGGGCTTATTTACAGCACACGAAAGGATGGTAATGTAGTACAATATATTTTTCACAGCTGATGAGGGTTGGCATTGCATTTGCCGTAAGTATTTTTGAACTGTTCTTCTGTCATCATTGAGATAAAACGGGCAGTAATACGGCTCAGCTGAGTAAGCGATAGCCATGATAATGAAGAATCACCCCAGTACAGACAGAAGAAAAAGCAGCCACGTTCATTATAAAAGCTGCCAGATTATTCTACATAAAATGTAAAGACATTTTCCTTGGACCTGCATTAAAACAAAAAGAATTTCAGAATCCAGTGGAGATCTATTTTTAAAACTAAAATCAACTATCGGGCCAGGTAAAACATTTTTCTCACATAAATGGCTGTGTGAACCTTCTTTTCAGGAAACAACACATTCTAAAATAAGTTTTCAGGTAAACACCACTAATTCTGCTCTAAAAAGTTTTTACTTTTCAACATTCTCCAAACTCTAATAAAATTATTATTAAATGTATTACAGTATCCTGTCTGAGATAGCATTGTCTTTCACAATGCTGTTTTCTCCAACTTTTCTGATTTGTTCCTACAGACTTATTCTAGAGAAAGAAGAAATATTCCAGGTATTACACAACTTTAACTGGGTATAAGAAATTCAAGTTTTCAATTTAGAACTAAAAAAAGGGGGGAAAAGGATAGAATAGCTTCACACATGGCTCCAACATCCTGACATACAGTAACTCAGAGTGAGTCACTCGCCATCCAGCAAAGACAAAGTATGGTAATTCAACTGCCGATAAACTCTTTGGGCAGAAGTTAACCTACTTTGGATAAGATATATACACATCTATTCTTGGAGTAGGTAGCCTTTTCCATTTTAGTAGCTTATTTTAAAAACTGGGAATTGAAGAGAATACTTCAGCTCTGCAATGAAGGAACATAAAAGTGGAAACTTAGGGCTTTATAGTAGATATCTGAAAGTCACACTGAAGTCTTCGAGTTAAAGTACACAGAACTGAGGCAGTAATATTCTAAGAGCAACCAGAAAATAGCTGTCAGACCCCAGAGACAAAGTCTTTATGAGTTTGTAAGATTTATCTGATGAGACTTTCCACTTTGGAAGAGAAGTTTAGTAGCATCTTATGAAAGACTGTTCTAATAGAGAAAGCTTTTGTGGAATGACATGAGCAATCACTATACCAGACATCAGTTATGACTTGTGAGTTGGCTGAGTATGTATTAATGTAGCTTGATTAATTTCCCTTGGGGATGAAATCTGCCTAAAACTATAGACAAGATGTCACCCATAAATTTTTAGCAATTGTTTCTGCAAAAGTGTCTTCAGAGCATTAACAATTCCTCAGTTTTATACAAGATGAAGAAATAATTCAGTATCTATTCCTCCATTCTTTAAGAGGTCATATATACCTACCCCAGCTAACAAATCTTACATGGTAGGCTGAAGAAGAGAGGGCTGTATTTTGCTTAGCATCTTTCCCTGCCCTATTGCAGGTAACGCCAGAAAACCTCTGCCAGATGTGACTTTTCCTTTTCAGGTGGGCTGTCACTGATCAGCAGCGTAGCCACAAGTATGAAGTGCACATACCTGGGCCCCGGTTTGGCTTTCAGTTGGTAGCCAGTGAGACTGCAAAAATAAATGTGAGTATAGTGCTGGACTTGAAATGTCTTTAATCATATTCTTGTTCCCTTGAGTACAGACTGATTGATTGCAGAACCCAATTTTCATTCCTGGCTATCATTAAGATTTGTGAAGGTAAGGTTGAATCATATGCTGGGCTTCTTGAGCATCTTTCTTATTCAAATCATAGCCATCTCTTGGTTAACAGCAAGAACCTGAATATATTCCTTTTTAATGGATAAATGTGCCAGAGGAATGGGTAATGGTTTTTTATACTGTCACTTACTCGTGCTTGTTTATGCTCAGGGTTGTTTTCTTTAGATCATTTTATATTCAGGCAGACTCCTCAGCTACCCTCATATGTATCAATTTCCAATTAACGAGAAGAGGTGGAAACATGCAAGAATTTGGATCTCATAAAAGTTTTGAATACACCACTGTAACACCAACAATTACTACGGGGAGAGTAATTGCTCTCCTCCAAGCCAAACCTAGCTTTCCTTAATTTCAGTAACAGGTTTTGCAGTAATCTATATTGGACATTTATGCCTGGATAAGCCAAAGTCACTACCAATCCCAGCAGACCAGCTAAACACTACAGAGCTCTGTGTTGCTTAAAAGTAATTTTTGATTTATAAGCTTTATTTCTTTCACCTCAACGTTTTCTCAAATAGGTCTTCTTTCAGATAAGAGTTCAGCAATGTCTGGTATTGAGGATCTAACGATAATCTCAAGAACGCTACTTCCATTATGGCAGGGAAGACTGAATTCTCAATTTATTGTAAATCTAAATAATTAATTTGCCTCCAAGGCCCCTTAATAAACTGATCACTGGATGTAGCACAACTGGACGTAACAGCACTGTGAAAGGTCTTGAGGCTATGGACTACTTGCATGTCATTACTCTCCCTAGATAAATCACGCCATTCAAATGAAATTGTCAAATTTTTTATCAGTAATGGGGCCAGGGTCTGACATTTACAGATGCATTTCTGATGTCTGATGTCTGTTTTGTATGAGATGTCTCTTCTGCGACCTCCGAATCACTTAAACCTTGTAAAAAAAAAAAAAGCCTACAAAAAAGATATTTAAGTGTTTCCAGGCCTATCACTTGATGATGTTCACAAACTGCGTGCTCTTTAAATGTTCTTAAGAGGAAATTACCCAGCTCTGCTTTTCTTTTTATGTACAAAATATTGCCATGTTGCTTGTGACAATCACAACATGCTAAGACTAGGTGAAAGCTGTATGAAAAGTGCAATGTGATTTTGGATCACATTGATTTTACTTTCGCTTTGTTTCTTTCATCTGTTAACTTTTTACAAACATTCTACTCACTGAATTTTAAATGTGGATGTTTACCCAATTAAGCCATAAATATATGCACATTTAGCTAATAAGGGAACAGAAACAATACTGTGTGATTTATCCTACTGATCACAGCCAACTGTTTAGCCCCAAAAGCCTCTGCTAGATGGCCCATCTATATATAATCTTTTTACATTCATTTTTCTATCAGCTTCTAGTTTTCACTGCATCAGATTAACACCTGCAAGACCCCATCCAACTCAACCATTCTCTACTGTTGGATCTCTTTGTCTGCTGTACTTCAGTGGCAACACATGCCTTAAGGCCATCTGTCCATTTTTCTCCCAATTTCTTATTGAATCTTTGAAGGGCACATTGAGTGCCCTTTTGGAGGTGTTCCAAAACCTGAATGAACACCTTCAACTGAGTTCAAGCTCAGCTTTAGTGTTGTGGACTTTAAAGCTCTACATGTTTTCAAAGCATTGCAAGCAGCAGGTACAGGTACAATAATCTAAAAAGTATTAGCTAATCAGTACAGAAATGCAATGTACCTCTGCAAGTTCCCAGAAACTTCTTAAGTCTTGTTATCTTCCCCAATGGCACAAAATTGTGTTTCCTCATATGTTTCTAATGAGGAATATGAGCATGACACTGTGATGAATGGCATGCGGATAGAAGACAACTAGTAAAAGGCTTCTAGGTAGTGTGGGAAGATGTACTTGCTTAAACCCTGACATACAGAAAATGTTTTGCAAGAACTTGTTTAAAACTAAACTGTTCTGAGGAGTTTAATGCATTCATAATCACCGGTAAATATGCTGTGCCTTACCTACTAGCAGCGTCCCAAAACCAGCTCTCGATGTCCCTTGCTTTAGCCAAATAATGTCTTACAGAACAAGACTACTAAAACAGAGACTTTTACAGAACAGTTTCTTTGATGTTTAGACAAACTCAGAGACTAGTTTCTTTCTGGGCTGGACCCTGACATAAGGAATGCACAGTACAATGTAATTTTGAAGGGTTGGAATTCAGTAAAAACAATTTACTTCAGAACAAGGCCATGCCTCACTCCTTCTTGAAGGCTATTCCCATGCTGTATTTCAGTTGTCAACTATTTTGTCTGCTCAAAGACAAAATAAGACAGGATTTGGTCAATAATAGGGAATGTGCTCTTCTTTAAAAATCACAGGCTATTTTATCAAAACTGCAGAAATGACAAGCAGACCAAAGTAATATCCTGCCTCTGGGTAAAGAATGGAAAGTTCTAGCCTGAAATGTGGATTTTGTTGAGAATGGTGGTCAAGTGAGAACAGGAGGCTCAGGAGGGGAAATGCCACACAGGTCTCTCTAATCACACAAACCTGTCACTAACTCTCACGATAGTGGGGCTGGAGAACATGAGCAAGAGCTGCAGAGGTGCCCCTGGTGTCCGACAGCCGCAGGGCAGTTCCCCTGTGCATGCCCTGTTCCCACCACGTACCACGAGTAGCTGGGTGAACAGGGGGTGCTCCCGTTTGGAAGCTGCTATCCTAGTCCACCCGTGCACATGATATGCAGCAGTGATGGCCGCTGGTTCTCTGTGGAATCAGTATGCTCTAAAAAAGCCGCTGTGAGCACTAGGCAGTAAAATAATACATTCAATTGAAATTTGCAGTACATTTTACTGAGATATTTTTTTCAGAAGTCAAAATACAATGAAGACCCTGCCATGGGCATTATTTGAATAACACCAAAAAAACTGAATCAGTACAATTCTCCATTTTCTCTAGAATCTCCAACCTTGAAGAGCTGGATCTTCAAGGCCTTGGATCTTGCTAAAGCTCATAAAATAAGCGAGCAGATATTCACAAAGGAAGCAAAAGTACAGAGGGGTGTAAAGTTGGGCGGGAGCAGCAAGATAATGAGAATCCTTGACTATCTGATCTTTTGGCTAGAAAAATTTCATTTAAATCTCTCAAAATCCCCTCGCGCTCTAGGAGAATGGTTAAAAGTTCCTGAAAAAAAAAAAAAAAGTGGGAAGGGGGAAATATTTTTGCTGTTTAGGAATATGTATTTTACTATAACATAACTATATGTTACATACTATTCAAATACCATGGGAAAATACCATGTTAGATATGAATTCTATCATATAGCATTGGAGTATTGCTAACTTAAGGTATTTTACTGTGAGATGATATATTATGCTAGACATCTGTCAGTCATTATGAACAAAATTAAATGATAACTTGTGTTAAAAAATGTTTTATGATGGGCTTAGCAATACCCAGAAGTGTAATGGGAAAGTTTCAATAAGGAATGCAAAGACCAGAGAGGCATCTAGTAGAGTTTCAGAACTAAACTTTCTTGAATTTGACAGAGATTTATCTGACACTTTATTTAGAGGTTGTAATTATCAGGGTAAAGGCTGTACCTTCCATAATTTCCAAATAGCCATCGGGCTGGAGGGCAAGATGTTATTGTGGGGTCTCTCCATCTTTCTGCTGTTACATTTGGCTTACAGTTAGCATACAAGTTGTTAGCTCAGACAGTTTTTAAAAGATGTGCAAGAGGTAATATACATATGCTTTGCTCCTAATTGAAAATGCAAAAGACTGTAAAACATTCAGAGCTCTAAAAATGTAAAAGCTGGAACAAAAATAAATCCATTCATGTCATATAACATAAAAATTATCTCAAACCTGATGTGTAAGTTTAAGTATTTGTCAGGATGCCAGGTGCAGTAGAAGGACACAGAGTGAACTACACATATTAATTCCAGAGATACATACCTGAAGGAAAAGTGGGGTCACGTGTGCATGTCGCCCATACCTCTCAAGCTCAAACTCTCCAGTCAGGGAAAGAAGAGCAATCAAAATCCTCCTTTTTGCTTTTTAACATGAATGTGAGTAATGGGAAAGCATGAAATCCCAGGAGACTTCCACCAGAAGATATGGAAACTACCTGGATAACGCACAGGTGACTGTACGCCAGTGGGACCCATCACCTCCCAGCACTGAAATGGAGCAGTGACCTGGTGCTGTGCGTCCACCATCACCTAACAACCTCTCGCACGCTCCAGATGTGGCAATCCCCACTGGAGATACACGCCAGACTGCCATGGAGGTTAAGGGGAAGCAGACATTAGTCCTCCTCTCCCCTGCCCTCCCAAACCATTCACAACTTATCTGGCTTGAAGTCATTTTCACTGTGTTAGTTCTATAGCTCCCAGCATAAAGGATGGCATAAGATACCTGTGTCGTCCCCCACCCAAGATGACTTGGCACATCTTTTTCATTAAAAGTTTCCACATAACAACAGAAATGGCGATGTAACCTAACGCATCAGAAGGCAGGCTGGCATTCTGCTGTCTTTCACTTTGTTCAGAAGAATTTCCCATGTTTACATGGACCCGGTACACAGCCCATCCTTCCTGAAACACCAGGTGTTGTGAAATCTGCTTCACTCAGCTTCCACCCTTCTGGAAGTTCAAACAAAGAGCCAGCGTTCACCGAAGCACATAATTTTATAGTTCACAGTAAGCATGCAGGTTGGTTTTCAGCCACTCCAGCCAAATGAAGTACAAGGTTTCCAGGTGTAGAGCTTTTTTAGTGTTGTGGGGTTGTTTGGTTGTTTTTTTTTTTTTTGGGGGGGGGTGCAGGGGGGATTGAAGTACATGCTAGTTTGTGTAACAAACTGTTGTTTTTCACCTTTTTTTTGCTATGAAAATATGAGTGTTTGCAGGATTTAGAGGCAAACCTATCAATTGCCAGACATTGTCTGGAAAGGATTTTGAATCACAGCAAACCTTTGATGAACCCGGATTGAATTTCGAGTTTGCAATAAAATCTGTGAGTTTCCAGTGGTTTCAGGTTCTGTTGTAATCATTATACAACATCTCTAGTTACAAGTTGCCACGCAAAAAACTAATAAAAAAAAGGTTTAAAAAATTGGAGGAAATTATGTTTATTTAAACAGAAATTCCAGCACTGGTGCCTTTATCTGTCATTCCGAATGCTTTTTAGGGTCCTAAGCTCCGGAAGCGTACAGACCTGCGATGCTTTCAGAGACAGAGAGCGAGGCCTTTATTCTATGGCATACCTGGAGTCTGGATCTGGAGAGAACATCCTGCCTCAACCCGCGGGTGTGGAAGTCATATAGCCGCACACAGACCTCTCTGAAAGGTCGGTTATTTATTACAGGT
Source organism: Aviceda cuculoides (assembly GCA_035590195.1). Taxonomy (NCBI): domain Eukaryota; kingdom Metazoa; phylum Chordata; class Aves; order Accipitriformes; family Accipitridae; genus Aviceda; species Aviceda cuculoides. The sequence goes on along the minus strand of JAVJGG010000082.1, from coordinate 21,518,969 downwards.
GGAGACGATAGCATTAATAGCAATACTGTTTATTACAATTTCAATCCCGATCAATGAGACTTTTCTGGCATTACGAGCCAGACAAGTGAGAGGGGAGCAAAGAAAAAAAACCCACACGCCCCGACTCGAAGATGCAGCCAGGCTGCTTGATGCACGACGCTAACGCAACGCTCGCCGCCCAAGCTATGGAACGCGTTTCCAAAAGCGGGAGCAGCCCGCACATCACAGCCGGGGCGCCCGGCACCCGCCGCGCCCCGCACCCGCGCGCGCCCCCCGGCGCGCGTGGGCCGCGCCGCCCTCCCCCTCCGCCGCACCCCGCGGCAGCCCCCGCCGTTTAAAAATGCCGGGGTGGGGGGTGGGGGGTGTCTCACCGGGGAG
>JAVJGG010000082.1:21499564-21517225 GCA_035590195.1 Aviceda cuculoides | reverse complement strand
CTCGCCCCCCCCCCCCCCCCCCGCCATGGGTTTTTGCAGAATGAAAGCCCGAGGGGCCGGGCGGTGGGAGCTGCGGCCGGTGCGGCGGTGAGTTTTTGGCCCCGGGGGAGCCTCGGGGCAGAGCCCGCGGCGGGCGGGCGGGCGGGCAGCACCCCCTGCGCCGCGCCGGGGCGGTGGAGGCTCGTGGGCCGGACCCTGAACCCCAACTCCGCTGTAGTTTGTGAGGCGTCCTTCGTTTGCTTAGGAGGAAGCTGTAGCGTGAACGTGTTCTTATGGCTTGCGAGGGACTAGCTGAACTAGACTTCAGGCTTTTTTTTTGTTTTTTTAAGTAGCGCTTGCAATTACACAGGGTGCATCAGTTGGACAAGCGTTTGAAGCCTTTATCATGGGATACTGATTTGAAAACTGCCGTTAATAAAATTATCTACGCTCGTGAGACTTGGAAGCACAGTTTTCGTAAGGACTGATGTGTAGTTAGGAGGCTTTTTTTTTCCCCCAGTCCTCCTATAAATTAATTTTTAATTGAGACATTTGAGATGTGTCGTCGATTAAGAAATGTGCTGAAGCAGTAAGAGAAATTGTGCTGGGCTGAAGAGATTACACTCCTATGTGGCTGATTTTGGTGTGTATAATTTAATGTCTGCATATCAGAATTGTAAGATTGCGTAAGCACCTACAAGCCTTTTACCAGGGGAGGGGATGTGTACCATATATGCAGCTAGTATGTTGTAGGAATAGCTAGAATAAAATATGCCCAAGCGTAACATTTTTGCATTCAAAACCATATTGAAATCAGACCAGTGATTTTTGCTGTACTGTAATTCGTCAGGCTAATGTTAACACCAAAGGCAACTCTTACATAAAGATTTTTTTTTTTTAATGAGCTTGTTCACTGGCATAAGAAGAGTAGGAACTTCTGATAACTTATATGGTCTGTGGTATTTTATGCTGAAAATGTGGCATGCAGCCCTTTTTGGAATTGCAAGTACAAGAAGCCAGGTTGGTACGGTGGGGTATGTGTTAGGTAAGCAGAGAGGAATGTTCAACATCCTTCTGACCAGAGGAGGTGAAGCTTGTCAAGGAGTTGAACAATTGTATCTAGGAAATGTGAGGGGTTTTTTTTTTTTTTTTTGTATAGCATGTCAGCAGCTCCTATTGCCAAGCAAATACTGATGTGTTGCACTGGTCAGATTTATTAATTGCAGACTTGCTCAGACTTTCTTGAAGGTTTGGAGAAGCAGATTTGTTAGTAGCTGGTGCTTTCAGTGTATTCAGTTTAAGGTATGGTGCTCCAACTCTTACTAAATACATTCAATATCCACATGTAGAGCTATGTCCTACTGAACGTTTGCTTAGAGTTAATCTTGGTTTGAAGGCTCTGAATTTAATAACTACCACAAACTTTGGTTTTGTTCCTTATTCTAAACTAGTCCCTGAAGAGTGTGTGTGTTTGTTGTTTTTGTGTGTCTGTTGATGAGACACCATCATCCTGGTGTTAGTGGATGCAGGACACGGAGGTCGGATTTCATATATCCGTTCCAGTGGGGGCCTGTCTGTAGCCTGCAGTGAGATGTTTCTGTGTTTGGTGCACACAGGAGCATCTGTTTTCTTCATAGTCGTCTCCTCTGTTTACCAGGAGTACTGTCTTTCAAAGCATCTTCCTTTGACTGCCTTCCCCCCTCCTCACCTTAATATAATGGCCTGTACTTTTCCGTGTTAAACTGAATCTAACTAATTTTCAGCTTCTTTTTTATTAGTATTCTTATTGTCTGAATTTTAAGTATTTAAAACTGTTAATTTTTCTTTGCCATTAATGAAGCTATTAATTCAGTCTGGACCTTTCACAAATCTCTCTCTCATTGTAATTTGATTTTTATTTCCTTTTTATGATGCTTTGTACCACTCCTGAGTGTGAATGTTGGCCAGATCTTGAATTCTTCATAAAAATTTTGATATGTTTATTAAGGGTCTAATAATCAAATTACAGAGTATGAATTTCTTGAAAGTTGGCCACCTTCAGGACCGTGTGTGTGACGGTTGTTATCTGTTCTTCCTCATAACATAATCCATGAAAGCAAATGAGAAGGCAAGAGGAGGAGCAGCAGCAAGTTAGGAAAAGGAACAAGATACATCTTGTAATTTGTTGCTGTCTTAAAAATTGTGCTTGTATATCATCTCCACCCCCTGCACATAGTTGAAACACCGTATATTTTGTCTTTCCCCACAGATCTCAAATGAAAAAAAAAACACTCAAGCAGCTTCTCTTTGCACCCCCCCACCCCAGCCATAATCCACAGTGTAATGTTTTCTGGTCTCTGTAGATTGTTTCTTTACACTGCTGCTTTCCATGACCCTTCAACTTGGGTGCGTGCCTGTCAGAATCTAGGCCAAAATGTTTTGGCAGCGTGTTCTCTGTTGAAGTCTAGCTATTCCTTATATAGCACCTCCTTTCATCTGCAACTCCTACAGTTCGATAAAGAACAAGTTCAGCTTGTTTTCACAACTCGGATCACTTCAAACTTACATTTTTTTGAATATTATTTTTAGCAATTTGTGTGTTTTCAAATTTTGAAAAAAAAAAAAAAGAAAAGGAAATATTTCAAAAATTTTTTTGAAGAATGTTGCGGGCTTGTCAGCTAGCTGATGGAAAAATGCATCACACTGCCTCCGATGGTGTCTGTGCAAGTATGTGGTTTTCTAAATGAAAGATACAAGGATAAAAATTCTAGAAATGCATCAGCTTACCTGAAGTTATTTAAGTGTGGTATTTCAGACCATAGGGATAGTGAAGCATAAAGAGGGCTGTATGTTTTACAAGTTCAAGTCCTTTATTAAAGTAGTTATTCCTCAGACTTTCTCATGCAAAGTAGTTAGGGTGTCACAAATACACAGGCATGAATAAATATTTACAGATTAATGGCCTCCCTGCCCCCCCTGATAAAATAGTTGTAGTCTCTCTTTGGGAAAGAATCCAACTCAGAAATTTGATATTATAAAGTAGAAGATATTACCTGTTTTATAAGGATTTTGTAGTCAAATATACTTACAGACAAATACATGAAAATGGTAATAAGCATATCTAAACTTTTTTATTTGTAATCATGTAGTCAAAGAAATTAAGGTCTTTTTGAAAATGTTTTAAAATACTTTTAAGTAGCTAAACTCAAATTAGCCCTTTGCTGTCAGAACAGCAAAAGTTGCTTCAGTCATATTTTATCTTTGAATGTGATACAATTTTCATGTGATACACAAGAGACACTTGTGCAGGTAGGCGTGTATGTATAAGAGATTTCTCAGTAGCTTTTTTTTCCACCAAGCTGTTAAAATGTATTGACAAATTATATGGAAGATGAGTGGAATTAAAAGTGAAGTTACTTTCTGGCTTTCACCCCCTCCTTCCCAAATGTTTTCCTTTCCCTTATACATTCAGCTCCTTCTGTGGCACTGTTGGTTCAGAGATCACTTGTCTGTCTGTGTTTTCAGATGCAATATTGCGATTATAAAATGTATATACATTTTCAAAGTGAAACTTAACTGGTGCAGATGGGATTGAAAGCACCCAGAACACAGTGACCCCAGAAGTCTTGTTTAGTCCTTTTTGTCTGAGAAATCACAGTACTGCATGATCAGTTTGGTAGTGATGTAAGCAGTATATCTTAAACCAGGTACATGTCTTGCCCTTACTCAAGATCTACTTAAGATAATGAAAAAAAAAAAAAAAAAAGTGTGGGGGGTGTAGGTAAGAAATCTGCACAGGATGAGGGCAGAGGTCCACCTAGCCCAGTGTCCAGGCTCTGACAGTGAGCACTCAGGGGAGAGGGATTTTGGCAAAGTGAGTGACTTCCTCTGAGTACTGTTTGTCCACAGAGACAATACGTTGATATTGAATGTTGTAAGTGGATTTTTGTAACTGTGATTGTGCCTAATAACATCTTCAGCCTGTATCGCTTTTAGCATTGGCTTCGCTTTGTGACAAGGAATCTGTATGTTGTGTGGAAAAAGCTATGCTCCTTTGTTTTTTGAAATTGCTAGTTGTATTTTATATCTCCTAGTTCTTGTATTAAAAGATGGTTAATAATTTCTCACGATTTGCCTTCTTCATGCCATGCAGGATTTTTCCACCCTCTCTCAACTGTTCCTTTTCTAGTTGGAAAAGTCCAGTTGTAGCCACTTGCTATGAAGGTACCATTCCATATCTTCTTTTCATCCTTTATCAGCTTTCTCTTTTCCAGCTCTACATTGCTCAGAGTATCCAAGAGACATCTGCCTGACGGATTTATGTAGTGCTTAATAATGATTTCTGTTCTGTTCCCTACCCGTAGCGTGATCCTTCCTGGCATTTGCTTTGCTTTTTTGACCATTTGTCCTGTGCCTGGTTGTGAGCTGATGCTTTTATGGAACTATTTCGTTACTGAAGAGCTGAGATCATGCAGTTAAATGATGGTCTGTGGGGTGGCTGTGTCAGTGGACAGCAGGACGGTTTGAAGGGAGAAAGTCTTTAACCAGCCCTTTTCAGGGGGGTAGAACTTTCAAGCAAGGCTCTTGAAGGACCCGTGACCTCGCGTTGAATGTCTCGGAGAGTTAACCTGTGTAATGCTTACCACTGTGGTTTGTCTCCTCTTTCTGAAATGCTGTTAATACAAGTGAGTTAAAAAGAGTTTATCCTCTTACATGTAAAGATTGACAGTTGTGGAGATCTGCAACACTGCTGTAGAGTTGCTTCTTGCTCTGGAATCTTTATGATGTCTTTGTATTACCTCTTTAGCTGGAATACCTTCAGGTCATCTTACCTCTCAGGAGTTGGATATGTCACTAAATGTCAGCTTTGCTTTACATTAGCACCTGTTTTGGTGAAACCCCTAGTCTTCCTTTTGCAGCACAGGTCCTGTTGAGTGTGCAATAGGAAGCTCCCAAACCCATTACTTCAGTCCTGATAACTGAGTCAGTCAGGGCACACCCCGTGTTTCTGTGTGCTGACGGGATCCCGTCTGTCACAGGCATAGATGCTGCTGCAGTGCTGCTCCCAGAAGTGTGCACTCAGATTTGGAGCTTCAGTTACAATCTGCCCATGCTATTAAGCTAATTTAAGTTACTGCTGCCACAGAGGGGGACTTTTCCGTCACTTGAATGGCTCTCAGGTCTCTGCCTGTGCTAGGTCTGGCTACCATGTGGCCTGTGGGTGAGCTGGTTTAGCTTTATGTGAATCTCTTTGGAGGGAAGACGAGACTTGGGATGAGTTTCCTTTGATCGGTGAGTTTAGCTGACTTGCAGATGTGTGGTCACATAAATTTGATGTACGGGAGGATGAAGACTGGTGGTGGGATGGCTGGGTTTGATGACAAGCTGTAATCGCAGTACAGCTCACCACCTAAGGTGAACCTGCGCTGTTGTGAGTCGCGTTGGCTCCGTGCTCAGCTTGTGGTGCGGTGCTTTGTTCACCTGAGGAACTGCAAAGAGGAGGCAGGAGGGTACGGAGGGGGGTGGGAAGAGAGGTCCATCCCTCCCGCTGGAGCTGGAGGCGTTAGACTGGGAGAAGGTGGTTGAGGCTGCGTTCTAGCTGACTGCACGCAAACCAGTGACACTGCACTAGTGTCTCTTTGCCTGACGTGCATCTTTGAGTAAACTGAGATTAAGTATGTTCTTTCATTATAATGGCTAGCTAAGGCATTTATTATGTAAATGTAGAAGCAAGAAGTGGTGCTTAGTAGAGGGCAGGTGTGGTGGCAAGCAGTAGAGGGCTTGGAGGAGGTGACACTGAGTGAGGTACCAGGCTGGAATTAGAGGGTGTTGTGACACCCAGTTTGGGGTGCAGCAGGAACTAGTTTAAAGCCCAGTTCTGTGGTTTTACCTTTTTCCCCATGTGATCTGTCCTTCCCCATCCCATGGGGTGTTTAAATAGGATTGCCCATGAGACAGGTGGATGTGGCTAGAAGAGGAAAAATGGCCATGTCTTCTAAAGGCCAGTGTGAGCCCATTGAGGAGTGGTAAATGGCATCGGTGAGAATTTTGTAGTGTCTGGCTGAGCATAAGGTCCTGCTGCACCAGTTTTGTAGGTCAGAAAGGCCATTACCTCATGCTGCTTCCTGGTAAGCCTTGACTACAGGTGACTTTAAACTACATAGTTTAAAACTATGCAAACTACCCAGTTTGAAGTCAACTATAGTGCATGCTTACCATGTAGTTTAAGGTCACTTACAGTTTACTCTTACCAGGAAGCTATATAGTTGAAAGTCATGTTGCCATTTTCTAGAAGTTTTATAAATATTAGAAGGTAACAGAAACATACTGAAATCTTTTCCTGAACAAGAAGTTACTAGTATTTGCATCAACTCAATGCTGTGTTTAAACAAAGAAACAAACAAGCAAAAAAGCCATATGCTGCCCCGGATCACTGAATATGACAAAAGAATAGCTGTTTGTTGTAGGGTTGTTTGTAAGTACATGCACACGTACCCTCAGACTTGAAAAGCTGATGTTGGTTGCATGTGAAACTATTTTAAATCTGTTCTGTCCTTCTGAATGTTGAGCTGCTCAATAACCATCAAAATTGTGGAAATAAGCTTAAAATTATCCAGCATAAAGAATATTTACACACTTAAGGAGCCCCTTTAGTTGACCTAATATCTGATACATTTCTCTGTAAATAAGCTGCATTTGTCTGTTGAAAGGTAAACACTAAGTATTGATCGGTGAATTTGAAACAACGGAAGTTTTCAGGTTTGCTTTTTGTTACTGAAATTTAATTCCCATAAAAGTTGGAGTTTTTATTAACAAATCTCTACATGTATTTCAGTAAGGAACCATTTATTTGTTGATCTAACTGAATCTATTTTGTGATTGCTGTCATAGCCAGACCTTTGCCGTGACAGCCTTTGCACAGTTATATTTTAAACAGTCTAAAAATATTCAACAGGATCTAATCTGTTACCTAGTATGAAAACAATGAACTAATGGCACAGTGCTGTGATTTGTTTTATTTGAAGGACTGCAGGCAAAAAGTTCTGTGATGTTGTTAATCAAGATAATTTCTGCTGTTGATTGATAAAGAGGTTGTAGAATCGAGGCTGCTGAATTGAGCCTCAACAGGTCAAGGTGTCCTTAAAGCACTGGGTGGATGATCAGGAATTTGAGTCAATATGTTTGTTGAAACATCTGTAGTATGTAATTGCATTCTGGGGTAAGAACATAGCATAAGTATATAGCAGCAAGACCTGCTATAGAGTAATAACATGACATATAAATGATACGCTAGTCTCTGGTTAAAAACATCTGAGTCTCCTTATGGTGGAGGGAGAAGTGCTGGCCACTGACAGAAGGGAGGAGGGCCTCCCAAAAATCACAGCAAATGTTACAGCAGTGGGGCAACCTTGTACAGATAACTTTGAATCGCTTTCTCAAGCAGACTAAGCTGTAATTGTAAACTTAGTTTCCTGTAGGTTTAAAATTTGGGACTGCACTAGGATTTTTTTTTGCTGGCATGGCTTATATTTGCTAATAGGTTCGGTTGTTGGTTTTTTTTTTTCCCCCCCTCAAAATTACTCAATGGTAGTTGTGCAAACAACAAAAAAACCCCTTTGAGTGTGGATGAGGTCTAAAAGGTTTTCTGGTCTAATAGTCGGGGGGGGGAATCAGTATTTTCCGTAAGCATGAATTAATTTTAACATGTAAAAACTTGTTTTAAGCTAGAAGGTGCTGTACATGAGCTTGTCAGGCATTTGTTCTTTTTAAGAAGATCGTATGTATATGGAATTGGCTGATATTTACGGTAATGCACAAAGTATATGCCTCAGTAAAAGATTTGAGAGACTTAGTTTCTTGAGGATTGGTGCTGTGAAAAGATTAAATTCTTTGCTCAGTACTACAGGTAATATGAGGTTATTTTTGTTAGCCAGTGCATGAAAGATTGGACCCTTCAGTTTGCCAGAAAGTCATTTACTTCTGCTACCGTTTACTAAAAACATGTGATTATATTTATTGAGTAGCAAAAGAAGCAGTTTCTCAACTACCATGTCATGAATTTAATTCTACTGACTTATGAGACACTGTTGTATACTTTAAAACCAAGTTCTGCTGCAATTAAATTATGGTATGTTCATTCTAATTATTACACGCTGGTTACTCAATTTATTCTGAGGTGGAGTTGTATGCTTTCGTTTGTGTGTAAACACTTGTTCTGTAAAGTAAAAATGACTGATGAATATTAACCAGAAGAGAAAAATGTTATGAAGAACAATCGTGGTTGTAGTTCAAATGAATTCAAAACAGCTCAGAGTGAAAATTTTGACTGGATAGCTAGCTGACTTATTGAACTACTGTGCTGGTTTGCTGGTTTTTTTGTTGTTGTTGTTTTGGGGGTTTTGTTTGTTTGTTTTTTGGTTTTTGGTTTTGTTTTTTTTTTAATTTCTGAATACAGGTCGTGGGGTTTTTTTGTGAATCCTATAGTGTGATTTAGGACACCTGTTGCTTTGTCAGTGATTTAAGTAATAAAGAAAAAATGTATTGAAGCTGTGAAATTTGAGGCTGCTTTTGTTGTCTTTGCTACAGTGAAAAATTATATGACCTGGCAGAGACTTGCCCCTACTAATTAGAAAAATGCTCTGATTTGATATTTTATCACTTCATTATATCTGTATTTTCTCTGTGTGGTATTAGCCTAGAGTAAGATCAAAATGGGGCGTATCAGTTGCCTTGGTTCTCCTAGTGTTGTCCTATTTGCCTGTTCTTTGTAAATGTGAAAGCACTTATCAACCATGAGAAAATGTGGCCAAGTTCATGACTTCATACAGCAGGGATAAGTTCTCAGTGCTGACTGCCGTGACTGTACTTAAAATGCTTTAAAGCGACAATTTGTTAAAACCTACTAATCTGAAATGCCGAAGGCAGTATTATATTTTGTTCAGCTTCTGATTCCTTTGAAGAAATGCTTTTTTATATTTGTAGAAGACATTTCTTCAGGTATCTCTCAAATTAGTATGCTGTAATCTGAGTATTGTATATGTTTTAAGCAGACAATACACCAAAACATTGGTGTATTAACTTTTTCAGTGCTTTTTGTCACATTTTACAGAGGAGATAATGGTGTAGGTTTAAAAATAATGTTAAATAAATAAAAAACCCCAAACCAAACTCGGAACCACTGAACCATCCCATAATCCCTTCTCCAGTCACTGAAAAAAGAACTGGATTGTCATTTTCCCACTATTCTTCTTATCCCCACCCCCTACCCCCTTTTTTTAATCTCCTTGGCTCTCCTTGTTTTTTGTTGGAAGTTTTTTATGGCAATGTTACAGGGTTTTGTGCTATAATTGAAGGGAGGCAAGGTATATGAGATTCCTTACTCAAAAATGGTTAATGAATATAAATATTATGAGACTTTTCAGGAAATTTTTATATGCTCCTTCGCCTAACTATTTAGCTGTATCTGTCTTTGTTCATGTGACAGTGTTTTTTGGTGCATTCGATATTTAGCTTTTCAGGCTAGAAAATCTCCAGTGAAAAAGGCTTTCCTCTTTTTCAGAACAGGTATGTAATAAAATGGTCTTTTCAATCTTTTCCTTATTCGGTTCAGAAAAGCCAAACAAATATTCTTTTTTTGCAGTTAGTTTTTACTAGTAATCCATCCTGACCCAACTTGTGAAAATACTAGAAATTGCAAACTAATTCCACAGGCTTGCCAGCTCTTCAGCGTGTGGATGCTTTTTGTGTGTGGTCTTGTTTAGTGCAAAAGGTTTATTATATTAAATTTCTTGCATTTCTAAATCTCTGTGGCATTGGCTTTCCTCTTCCTTGCTACCTTTCAGGTAGTATGACAAACTGTTAACAACCCCCACCCCCAAGAAAACCCTTCATTTCCTTGCTACATACATACATAAAGCTATAATGTACATACATTATGTAAGTGTAAAATAAGGGCAGGCTGTTTCCAGGTGAGAGCAAAACCTTTAGTGTGTAATGATTTGGATTTCTGAATCAGTTGAAACAAAGCTTGGTAATGAAAGGGAATATAATTTCCCTGGTAAACACAGACTGAATAGATGGGTGTAATGTCATGGAATGTAAAGATGATTTTTTTTTTTTTCTGGCTGAGGTGGCTGAAACCTGGCCATGAGAAGTTGTCAAATTACTTTTTTTCTCTTTTTAATACTAAATGTTAATATTTTTAAAACAATTCTATTAGTAGTTACTGAATTTGGATGCTGTTCATAGCTGAGCTGTTTAGCTTTTTCTTTGATAAAGTTAATTTAATGCTTTGATTCATCTTGTGTAAGTAGGAAGAGTACTGCATTCTTAGGTGGTGTGTTATTCTCAGTATTTTTTTTCTCTCTTTTTTTTTTTTTTTTTCCTCTTCTGTTCCTTTCTTTTCCTTTCCATTGAAATCCTTGTATACTGATTTGGTTAAATACTACAGGGTAGGTTAACAGCTCCTTCTGAGTCATGTTGAAGGCATGAGGTGTTTCCAGGTCTGCAGTCCTTTCCAGGGATGAGTGAGTTCCTTGCTGGTTTGTTTATCCTGTGTCTGCACAGCAGCAGTTAACTACCAGGCTCAGTTTATAGGTTGTTTTAAACAAGTGGAAGTAGGTATACCAAATAGCTTTTTTTGAGGGTGGTTGTTCCCTCTGGCTCACTTATCTGTATTTCTGAGTTTATATTCCAAATGTGCAATTCCTCTGTTAATTTATTGGTGTTTCTGTCCACTGTTGAACAAGGAGTTGTGTTAAGTGACCAGCATTTGGGAAGGGCAAGATTATGCTCTTGTTTAGAGAGACTGCACAGATGTTCTTTATGAGCATTCAGAAGAGGGGAGGCTGTACATTACTTTCAATTTGACAGAAACCATGTCTTTAAAAATCTTTGGTCTGAGCTTTATGGGCTGCATGATGAGGCTGTGAACCTGAAAGAGTAGCGTTTGTGATTAATAATGACATTTGCAGACCCTAGGAATACTTAAATAATCTGTTGGATGGCTTTGCATAGTGATAGTATCCAGATGCTAACTATAAACATCTCCTTCTGCTTAAGCATGGAAATGGGAATGAAAACAAGTATTAGGTAGTTTGTGTTTCAGGGTAAGAATTTTGGCCATCCATCTCTTAAAACACCTATTCTTCACTTGTCACCTGAAAGCAACCTTAGGTAATTTATAGGTCAGTCTTATTCTATGATGTTGAAGTTAAGAGAATTAGAAAAAAAATACATTTAATGGGAATGAATGATTAAAAAACAAACAAAACAACCCCTGCACTTGGTTGTGGAGCGTTTGCATTGTGAGCCTGAACCTAAAAAAAGTTAGGCAGCCAGGAACTGAAGCAAATGCCAAAGAAAATGCTCAAATTTAGTAAGTTTATGTATTAGACAGTCCCTAGAGGACACAGGAACAAGTGAATGAAGTTGGTAAATGTTTATTTATCTCCTAAACAAAATAACAATTTGATTCACTTTGGCGGTGCACTGCAGTACTGATGTTGCTTACCTCACAGATACTTTAAGTTCTTACTAAATACTGTTCCCTGGGCACTGCATGGGTAGTGCTGGTAACAAAACTGTAGAGAAAAGTAGTTTCGGAGAATTTCTTGCCATGAATACTGCTTTGAAAATAGGGAAAACATAATATAAAGTTTGAATAGGGGAGGCATAAAGGTATTACTCTTCTTGTTATGGCATCAGAATCCATATAATTATCTTTAGGGGGCTTCTCTCAAAGGAAAAGCAACTGCTGTTATGTTTGTTGGAGGAAAAAATATTGGGTTCTGGAATCACAATTCCATAATAAAAATTTGTATAATAAAAAAACCCATTAAGCCATAACAATCCCAAATCCTCTTCCATGTTGTTCTATGCTACATCAGTTACTGCCTTGTGGTTGAGGATTGAGTCCCGAGATGGTGGCAGCCTTGCAGCCACACAAACAAAACAAATAGTTTGAAGAAGAAAGTGTGAAAGTGGCAGAAGGGTCTGTAAATCCATTGCAAAAACCTTGAAGTTGCTGAGTTTCTCCAGTAGTGTGCCATCAGTGAGGAGGATGATTTTAATCTCTATAAGATGCAAAAGGTGGACTGAGAGTCAAAAGAAGTTAAGCCCATGCTTGTTGGTGCTCTTTAGCTTTTGTTACTTTAGGAATAACTCATGTTTTATCATCATCTTGTTACACTGACAATTGTAGGTGTGTGGGCAGCAATAAGTAAAATTCCAACCACTCTACTCATGCTGTGTGTTGACTGTGTTGCCAGATTAAACAGGACAGAAAAACAAACCAGTGTACTTGCCTGTGGGATAAATACCTTCTTGCTTAAAACCTCACTGCCCAGGCTCCCAGCCACAAGTCTGGAGCTTTTGGTAACTTTCCTGATGGCTTCCCGTTTCTTCCTTGCTTCTGCTCAGCCTTTGTTTTATTGGTGTGGGATTTTTTAAACTCCCAGATCAGGGTATCTTTATCCTCCAGTTTACTGTATTAAAAAGGCCCCATCAAGGAGGAATCCAGGTAAAACTGGTTTCTGTTTACTTCCTAATCCTTTTCTGAGAAATTCTGCATCTGAGATGAATGTATCTTCTTTGTGACAGTATCCTTCCTGCCCTTCTTTTGCATTCTCTCTCACCTGCTTGTTTACTGTATCCCAACTATAGTAATCAAGCATCTGATTAAATTTACATTTCTTTGTGTGAGAGTTAAGAAAGAAAAGGCAGTACGTGGCCTCAGTGTTTAAGCAAAATGGGGCTTTCTTATGTAAAAGACTACTTTGGCTATGTTTAGGCCCAGAGAAGTTGCTATTTCCTTACAATTTTGAGGTTCAGAACCCAATTTGGAAAAAAAAAGGACGGGGGTGGGGGGGGGGAATCAGACCTCAGAATTTCCCTTGTCTTGGGACAAGGGGAAAAAGTAGAGAAGGTGTAATAACATTAAGAACATTAGAGCTGCACATATTGAAAATTTCTGTCTAAATAAGATATAATTAAGAGGATTTGCAGTGTACAAGATAAACTACCAGTGATTGTATCTTCTATGTAGATGTTCAGTAATTGATGTATAGCTCATAAATGGACCCAGTGGCTGTTTGAGGAATGTGTTTATATGTGGAAAAATATATAAATACTTCTAGATTCCCTGGTTTCTTTCGTATATGGTTGATCAGTTTGCCTAAGACATAGAGTAGTTTGTTCTCAGACACAGTTTACAGATTCTGGCATGATGAAATTTTGTAACAGAAGGGGATGAAGTCCATAGGAAAAGAAGATATTCTTAATGGGAGACAGTAATTGGTGTTTGAAAATTGGCTAATGAATTGCAGAAGATAGTAGCCTAGCAGCCAGCCAGCCATAAGGACCATGTATGAAAATGCAAATGCACAGCAGACTTAAATGAAGTCAAAGCTTGGATAAGATGTTCTGAAGTGTAATTAAGTTTGCTTTCCAAAAAGTTTTGAATGGAAGACTTGGAAAATCCACTCACTTGGGTAAGTAGGAAGGCTTCCTTTTTTAATTTAAGCTTTTAACTTGAATGGCTGTGAATAGAAACATTTTAAAAAAAAATTTCCAAAGGCAAAGTAAGGTTATATTTGGGTAGGATTGTCTCTGCATACTTACCTGCAGCTGCCTTATTGCTCTTGAACTTTTATGAGCTGCTACGGCGAGAAGTTAGAAGGATCTTGGCGGTTTTGTCTGTGACACTAGTAACTGTCAGGGCAATTTTGTTTTGCAATGTCTTAGGAAGACTGTGGCTATATTATATCTACATTGGCAAGCAACTTGTTGCAAAAGATACTGGCCGATAAACTGAAGCATTAGGGAAATGAGGGTCTCAGAACCTTTGCATGTGTAGCCAGGCAGGGTCGCCTCAGGTTAGATAGTTTTTTTTTTCCTGTGGGCCAAATGTCTCTGCTACACACTTGAAGTTTTCCAAAGGGAAAACAAGTGTTGTGTTCCTAGGCATCTCACGGTGTATCATCTACTGACTCTGAACCGAGTTCCCATGTGAAGTGTTGGAGCACTTCAGACGTGGAGGTTCGGGTTTGCTCTTCTCTGAACGTGATGGCGTAGCTCGTGCATGAGAACGTGCTGAGAAACAAACTAATGCTTGGTAAATGGAGGCAATCAAGGCGTTTGCTTTTTCAAACCAAATTCCTAACACAGGTGCAGCTTATTTAAAAAAAAAAAAAATTAGGTAGGACATTAGAAAGGCTGCCTGCAAGAGAATGTATAAAAATTAGTGGGACAAAAAATTGAAGAGAAACATGCTCTGAAAGTGTACTGATATTTTTGAAATAATGTCTTTTGCCCTTTTTACAAACATGCATCTCTCTGTGTTTTGGATTTAACCATTTGGCTAGTAGGTTTTTTTAAGTGGTGAGCAAATGGGAGGTGAAGATGATGATTATATGTTAATTTGGTGATGAGAAAGTGATTATGTTTTCAAGGCTGAGAAGCAAACCTTGCAGGGAAAATGGAAAGCTTGTTTAGATAGTGAAATTAAATACTGTATTCATACAATGCTCTATATGCAGTGAGAAGAGCAAAGATACAGTCTCAAAATGTTTGAGGCCAGATATCATGCAGGCTAAAGATCTTTGGTTCTGTTTTCCTCCTCTGAGATTCTGTTGCCCCTTGTGAGACTAATACTTGAGAGACCTGAAATACTTTAGCCTCATGATGTTCCTGTGAGGTCTGTTTGTACTACACCCCTCATTTTGCAGGAGGAAGACTGTGTGCTCAGAGACTTGACTGTCAATCAGAAAGTCTACAATAAGGCATTATACCTTAATTTCCTACATTCTGATTTGCATCCTAGTTCATTACCTAGCTGTGAGGTTATCCCATCCTGAAACAGGCAAGTGAAATTTTATATGAAGCAAGGCTGCACAAAATTAAACCCCGCAGAGGAAACTAGTCTTTCGTAAGGCGAGCATTATCAGTATGTTTGCAAGTAGCATTGATGGCCATAACACCTATTAACAATAACACCAATAAGGCCTCTACCTGGCAATAGCACCTATGATGATTTTGAGGGAAATGGTTGGAGAAAAGGGACCAAATCAGTAGTTTTCCTGTGAAAATCTCTGAAAAGTGGCAGAGGAGGGAGACAGGAGACTTGTTGAGAAGAGCGAAGTAGAATATATTAAACTTGAAAGAGGAATATAAATCACAGGAAATTGGAATTAAAATAAGAATTGACCAGAAGAGGGGGAGCTGCACGCTGAGGCCATCTGAGATGTCTGCCCCTATAGAGATTAATATCTCGCTATATGTGAAGACTCTGATCTGGAAATGAGATTAAAACAAGAATTGACCAAAAATGGGAGATGAACTATTGCACCTTCACAGAGGTGTCCACCCCCATGGAGATTAATATGACACAGAATAACGAAAATCTGTTTTGGAAAGAAGATAAACATGCATTCTCCATACCAAGGGGGTTATCTTATAGCACTTGCATAGTAAATAGCCTTGACTTTCTTTCAGAGACTAATGCTCTGTTGTCAAATAGATTATTCCAAGGCCATTTGAACATTTTACTTCAGCAGACTTAGCAACAAAACTACTATTGAACATTTTATTAATGTTGCAAAGCAAATCGTAGCAAGTTCACTCTTCTCATATTTAATCCTCTTTCTTACACAGTGTAAGTAATAGGCAGATTGGGTTTCTGCTTAAGCAATGGAGGATCAATGTCATTATTGACATATCAAACAGTTCTTTCTACCTCTGTCATTTCAACAGCTCCTGAAGGCATAGAATTTCAGAAGTTAGATATCTCTTGGGGAGGAGGGAAGTGCAATCTTTCCATATCTATGTTTATCTGCTAGAAAGCTATGAAGTGTTAAATACAAAAATATTTTACAATGTTAAAACACAACCTTTTTTTAGAAGAAAGGTAGTTGTGTGCTTATGCTTAGTTTTCCTTAAAGTTCATTCTAATTTATTAGGATGAATGTGTTCCTTTTGACACTTTTCCTTAAATGCCTGCAGAAATTGACTTTAAGCCAGCTCTTATTCAAAATAATAGTATTAGGGTTGATATTATGGATGAATCAGGTTAGACATACAGATCAGTTGAAAGGCACTTTTTAAATTCCAAACTCTAAAGATTTGTTGCCCCTTTTTTCCTCAAGTTCTCCTAGTGCGTGTTTTCACTGAAGAAGTCAGGCAATTGTTAGTATATCAAACCAGTGATCTCAAAGTACAATTCTAGATGAGATATGTTAGGTTGCACACTGGGGAAATCTGAATATGGGGAAAAAGTTTGCCCCAGTTTTTAACTGCAAAACTTTCAGGTGTATCGCTTTGCTTTTGCTAGAAATCATGCGGATGCCAACTCTGAAAGGTGTGCATTTTAGTAGGCACGTAGAAGAGGAGCACAATTGTAATTCTGACTCTACTGCTTACTGCTGTCTTCATTTTCAGTGCCAATTTTTTAATGGAGGATGACCAGTGCTTCTAACTGTTTCTGATAGGGACTGTCTGTTGTTGAAATAGCATGATTTACAAAGTGAGTTGTGGCGTCTCTTTATTCTGCTATGGTAGTCATGACACATGTTGTGTTACTGCAATTCTGAATAGTTTGGGGTTGATAATTTCATTTTGAATGGAGTCGTGAAGGGCATCTGGACCAAGAACAACAGTGCATGGGCCAATCTCAGCAGGAGGAGTACCCATGCCTGGATGCAGGCTGGATAGTGCCTGGCAGTTCTGCCAAAAAGGGATCTAGAATTGATAGCCAGCTGAGTGTGAGCCAGTTTTTGTTGTGGTTTTCTTGTGAACAAAGTGAATGGTATACTGGGCTGCACTGGGAAGAGTGTAGCCAGCAGATTAGGGGAAGCTGTTGTCCCCCTCTATTCAGTGCTGGTGAGGTATGTCTGGAGTATTTTGTTGGGTACTGGGGCTCTTGCCCTCTTCCCAGGTCTAGAAGGATGTGTGGAAACTGGAGTGTGTTGAGAAGCCGAGACGGTTAGGGCCTGGAGGGTGTGACCTACAAGGGGCACCTGAAGGGAGCTGGGCTTGTTTGTTCTCAAGATGAAGAGTAAGGGGGTAATCTTAACAGGAGCTTGCAAGAACTTGAAGGGCAGTTGTGAAGATGACAGAGCCGATCTCTCTTTGATAGCAGCAAACAGTACAGCAAGGGGTAGTGGCCATAAATTGTAGCTTGGAAGGCTCAGATTGGGTGCTATGAAACATTGCTCATGTGGTGGAGGAGAACAGACTGCCCCAGGGAATCCCTGTCCATGGAGGCTTCCAAGTCTCAGCTAGACAGAACCACGGCTGACAGTATAGTGTTGGTGATAGTTATGCTTTGAAGGGGGTATTTGGCCTAGATGGCCTCCGGAGGTGCCTTACAAGAAACACTACTTTGATTCTGGTAGAACTGTAGTCTGCAATTTCATGAGGTGTGGGAACAGGTCGATGCAGGTTGAAAATGCACCAGCCTGGCAGAATGGCTGGTTGGTCTCTGCTCCAGAGAGACTTTTTCATAATCTTCATAACCTTTACTCCTTCTCTGAATAGTTGAATGGGATTTTTTTTTTTTTTTTTTTTTTTAAATAATGCATTCGCAGCTAGCCTAGTATCAAAGAACTTTCAAAAGGTTTTGGTGCAGATGAGTGTCTTGGTTTGAAAGACAGGTGTCTGCCAAGGAAGGCAGGAGCCCCCCCCCCCGGAATGGCAGATGCAACCCCC
>JAVJGG010000082.1:21481133-21499464 GCA_035590195.1 Aviceda cuculoides | reverse complement strand
ATGGGGAAAAATTCCTTTAACAGAAAAAAAAACAGAAGAGTTTCTGAAACTCCAACAATGAGGGATGGGTTTGCAGAAATACCTGCACTTTTTTCTGGTTTTTGTTTTTGTGTTTGTTTTTTCTCTACCACCCCACCCCCTGAAGTTGTGAATTGAACAAGATTTATGGTTCTTAATACAGACTCATTCACAAACTTAAGCTACCTTGCAAGTCAAGCATAAAGACAGCTAGGGTTTGGAATTGAACTGCTTGCTTCTGTTTTTTAGTAAGCATAGGTCTACTAGGAGGAGGATATCTGCAGGTTCTTCCATATGATTTCCACCATTCCACAAAAAAGGTGTCTTACAGTTGTATTCAGCAGCACTTGCTGAGGTGAAATCCCTTGTGCCTGTTTAACCCTTGGCTTTTTAAGGAGGTGGCCAAGTGAGAAGCTGTCCTTCCATCAGGGAGGACACCTTATGTGAAGTTTTCTGCCTGGCACAGCAGTGCCCATAGATACGTTGTTCCATGTCGTCAGGCCCAACTTCTCTGTTTCAGATGGGCTTTTTTTCAAAGCATTGGTGAAAGCGACTTGTCCGTATGTGACAATAAGGTCACATTTAAATTAAAAATGAATTTAAAACAGCTTAGTTAAATTGTGTTAAACTTCTGTGTGGGTTGCTTTCATTCAGTATTAAAATGACATATTAAAATTCACTTTAGTATAATTCACCTTAGGAATGGATTAGGGTAAATTGGATTAAAGTAGACTAATTCTGGAAAAAGAAGCTACACAAGTTTTTCAAAGTGAAATAAATGACTTCAGAGGTAATTCAGACTAATTTTCAGTATGTCATCCTAGGGCACGTATACCTTATTTTAATCTTGGTGAAAGAGTGTTTATGATCCAGCCCTTCCTTGCTCTATTGGACATAAACCTCAAATCACTTTTTAAAATGTTGAGCCCCTGTTTTATCTGTTTCTACTGGGAAGCTTCCGAAGGCCTTGTTGAGCCTTCTTTCTTGGTGTAACAGGGAGGTACTTTTTTGATGTTCTCCAGCTAGGTTACATCAGAAGAAGAATGAACTCAGTTGATATATTTTGCTTATTCATGTTCAGCTGTGTAGACCGGGTAGCTTTCAGGACAAGGCTGCTTTTCAGGATATCAATAAGGAAATGTGTATGAAGGGGTGTCCCCAACAAAACAAGTCACTTACCTAAAGGTATGGCATTAAGGTGTATCAGTAAGAGTGCATTATATGTTTGTCCACTGCTTTCATTGAGACTTGGTTGGCTTCAGCGTCAGAAATAATTCGGATAGCTAAGGTCCCTGAGGCACCTGGTGATCTGTTTTGGGGCAATTTAAGGAGTTGTTATCCGTGTCTGTCTGCTCCAGTAACTCCATCAGAGCTTGAAACTGAAACGCAGATCACGGAGAGGGGAGTGTGTCCGCTCCTTTGTGGCTGCAGTTGACAGCCGGGCTTCTGCCGAGGGGGTGATGGTTACAGATGGTGTGCTGGGCTGTGACCTCCCTGGCTCCCTTTCCCAGTTTCTGTGGGCATTTGCTCAGCGAGGAGGGGAATTAACTCCTTCGGCTGCTTTAACCAAATCCAGTGGGAGTTGGAGCGGTGAGCACGCCGTGTCGGCAGATTCTGAAAGGGATTAGTTTATGGCTCCTTGAAGCTGTGTGCTCTGAAGTCTTTATAGGCAACGTTCTCATGGTCAAAAACCAAGAAACAAGCTGCTGCTTACCAAGGAAGATATGCCCCCTTTCCCAAACCCTCAAAACCAGATAGCACCTTTGTGTGTGATGGAGTTGATGTGATGTATACTAATATTTGGGAAACGAGCTTTATTCACATTGTCAAAACTTTTTGAGCTAATATATTCAGAATACGTGGTATTTGGGAAAAGTAGTTTACCTGCTTATATTGGTTTTAATTTATGATATTTGAGTGACTTTTTTGGGTGAAGTTAGAATTTGAGACAGAAGCAGCTTCTGTTCCAGATGTGTAGGATTTATGTGTGGTTGCTTGGTTGTTTCCGGGTTGTTTGTTTTTTTTTTTTTTTAATTTTTAGAATTTTTTTAAAGGAAGCCCCTTTCATTGCATTAAGTTTAACCATGCATTGAGTACGTTGTAAGGTAGTGACATCTTGCTCCAGCTGCCTAGTGACTTAATTCACTAGTTCAGATAGAAGCTCATTACCCCTTTCTTAAATGGCATCATAGCTAAGACTGCTAATTATTTCATGCTACATTTTCTTTTCAGCAGGAGCATTCAACTTTTAACTGTTCTATGATCCTAAAATCCTACCCTTGTAGCAAAACAGTGAGCTGTTCCTAGAGCAACCAAAGCTTCAGTCTGTTTTGTACAAGATCGCTACAAAATTTTGTGGCATATAGACAGTTTAGTGTAGATTCAGTGTAAAGTTTTAATATCCAAGTAATTTTGACTGGTTATTGCATTGCATTGCTTGGTGCTTAACTAGAAGATTAAAAGGGCAGATTAAGAGTTCTCTTTTGCTTCACTGGCACAGAATTCTTCAGCAATTTATATGGACAAGATGCTTTCTGTCGTGGGACGCTCACTACATGTAAAGATTGCTCTTAATGTCGTTAAGACTGCAATTAATATCGTATTTAAAGTATTTGAAGGAATAGTCGCTTATTTAAGATGCATTCAGTTCAGGGTTACATAATGCCAATCTTGCAGACCACTGTGATTGTAGGGTTTTGCTCCCACTTTTGTATCCCCTGTATGTATTGTGTGTTGTCTTGCTTTTTCACTCTCTGTTTGTCATTTGCATGCTGTGTTTTTAGTCTGATGAGGAATTTGATGCACAGTCTGGAAAACTGCACAAGGCTAGCAACCTATTGTCATAAAAATGTACTCTGAAGGCAAATATGCAGATAATCACAAAATGCTTGCCTTAAAGTTCTGCCTTGAGAAAGGTCAGGAGCTTTAGCTGTTTTAGATGTGGAGAAAACCCCTTCCTCTCACTGGTTGCTGGTAACATCAGTTGAAATGATAGTACCGTTGACCCAGATATGTTTTAGCTTTTTTCGTACAGTACATCAGTCCTGATGACTCCCTGCCATTCAAAAATCCAGGAATAATGATAATTGAAATGCTTTTTAAGTAGGAAACCCACACTATTAATGAAAATGAGGAAAGAATGAGAAGCCAACAAACAAGGGAAGCACCAAAGCAAGGAGATTGTGTTTAGGGAGGTGGCTAGGGTTTTGGTTTTTTTTTTTTTTTTTCATTCTGTGTTTTTTTTCCCTACTCTCCATGATTTAAAAGAAATATGAAGTTAGGCAGGGTCAAATTCTGATCAGATAGATGATGTAGTACTGTAAGAGAGGGATTTAAAAAAAAAAATAAAAAATTGAAGACAGTATTTCTTGGCCTAGACCTTTGAATCCTGTTTTTAAATGCTGGCACTGTTACATCTTGCTGAACACACTTTAAGCTTTTACAGTTCCCTGGAATTTCTGGGAAAATGCTTCAGCTGTAAAGGGTGTTTCTTGCTTGTTCTTTTTAAACTGATTGTGCTTAGAAAAGTTAAGCAATCCTGTTCAGAGAATGCTTCAGGACTACCCAAAACAATTAGCATAAACTTTGTGTTTTCCAGTTAAAACTTCTCTTCTCATTCCCAAGAAAACCTATCCCATTTTTGGTTTACTATTTTGAATGCAACAAAAATTCTCAAGCCTTCAAGACTGCATTTGTAAAATAATTTCCAATAAAGTGTGTAGGCTTCCAACTCGCTAGTGGAAACTGGTTTGTTCAGAAGAACATCAAAACCAATTAAGTTTAAATTCTGTGTGGATTCATGTATTGGAGAATGTACTGTGTAGGATCTAGAGCTTTCCTTGGATTCTGTAGTGGTAATATGTGCTGCTTGAATGAGTTGATTAACACTGCTGGCAGTTCAAGTAGAAAGAAAAACCTGAGGAGAAATTATGTTCAAGTGGGTAGCCACTTGCAATATGATACCAGTCTTTAAATTCCTAGAGCCAGATTAGTATGATCTGCTTTATTCTTACAAATATGGGCCTTAGGGCTTTCTTCATTGTCAAGTAAGTATGTTGAAGTCACAGTTCACTGCGGAGCCATATGTGCTATGGATATTACATACTCTAGCTTGAACGAGGAGGGGAAAAAATGAGAAGTGTGAATATTTTTGTTTTCAGGCTAAGTTGATGCAAGCTTCTAATGTAGGGATAGGCAATTTTATAGAGCATTTGGCAGTGTTAGATGAAAAACTCAAAAATGTCTGCTTACATTCAGGAAGACTGGTACTTTATTTTCCTCTTTGTGTTTCTAGGAACACCTTAATTAAACAAGAAATCTTTCAAGCATTGCTGAAGCGATGCTGCAAGATTGTTACACCTGTTTTCACTGAAGCTATACCTGCCTCTTTCTGTAGCAAATTTGTGAATCAAACATGACTCACTCTCCTCTTTTTACATGAGACAAGGACCATTTAAAAACTTGTCAGTAAAGTGCATGTAAGTATCCCTATATATTTTTTCCTTATTTTCTGTGTATTTGATTATTATTACCCCCTGCTTTGTTTTCTAATTCTTGAGCACTCATTGCAATTGCTTTCGCTAATGCAAACAGAAGGGAAACCAAGAGAGAAACCATGAGTAAACTGAAAGGGTTACTTTTCATGCTGGCAAGTTGAAATAATTTTATTCAGGGGCCGTTTCTGGGTTTTTCTGGGACAATCAACTGCAAGTTGGACTCCATCATGTGGTTATAGATTTGTCTGACCTATGTATAATTTGAAGCTGGTTTTATAGTGCATTTTGGGGACTAGCTGGAGGGTTGCTTCCAGCCTAGCTGAAGTTTTCCAGCATCTGGGGGCAGGTGCTTGAGTGTCTTAAGAGTTCCTCTGAAACAGAAACTCCAGCAGGTATTGGGACTGTGCTGGGACCAGGGATTTGTGCTTTTGCCTGTCTCCTTCAGTATTTCTGTGACCTTCCTGCTCAGCCTGCTCCGAGGATGGTAGCAACTTCCCTGCACAGACTCTGGAAAAAAGTGGGAAGGGACTGGCTGAAGCTTCTGTCTTGTGAGCTGTGGAAGACAGTATTACTCATGGTAGCTTTAGGCTGTCATGGGATAGAGTTTGGGCTGAACTTTACATATAGGTTTAGTGGAAAGTAGGTGGTTATGGTAATTGCATCTTCAAACCTACTTCATTTCTATGAATGGAATGTGGAAATAAGGGTTTTTTTTACTTCTCATGCTTGAGTAGGTTTTGACTGTTGTCTAAATAACTTAAAAATGTTAATAACACATTTGGGTTAAGATGGCAAACAGTTGTTCTTTTCCTGATTTTCAGTGAGGTAAGGTTAGGAGTTGGTTCCTCGCCAGCTGACCTGAATTGACGCTTCCCCAGTGCCTCTTTTCTCCTTTCTTTGGCATGAACCTGCCTGTTCCTGGTTTGCCAGTCCAGCCTGATAATCCAGCAGGAAACTATTCCCCAAGGTGCCATGCAGGTGGAAGGGAGGGCCAGGAGCCACGCTGTGCTGTGGGGATGCAGCAGGGCCAGCGGTAATCCTGGGAGTGCGGGGTGGAGCTCCCATCTTGGCGAGCTCCAGGTCCCTGGTTTTGTGGCTCAGATGGCCATGAGTACCTGCACAAAGGATGGAGGCCAAAGTCGGTGCGGCCACTAGGTAAGGGTGACGAATGTTAAATCGTGGCCCTAAGGTTTCCCTTCATCTGTCGTTCTGTTTACTGACAACCCTTTCAATTTTTTTTTTTTTTCCCCATCAAACATGGCTGGGTGCCTTTTCAGGGCTTCAGAGTTAAGGCTGCATGTCTTGCTTCAGCTTGGGTTGACCACCTGCACTTAGTTAGCAAGGGTGAAGTGCCCACTCCTTGTCCCTGGGCTCCCCACAGTTACAGCTACAGTTTAAAGGTTGGAAATCCTCCAGAATTCTCCATCCACTTCTGGGGAAAGGATGCCATTTATTTAATGCTGAAACACGGTGCAGTGCTCGTTGCCACCAGTCATTAGACGTAGACCAATAAATTGTGCATTTCCATGTTCAGCTGTATGCTGGCTTGACCAACTCAAATGCCAGTCAGTACCCTCTGTAAGCCTCCTCTATGAAAAGATCTCCTAGCTCCTGTGTTGTGTCTCCTGTGGCCTCTTTGACACTTTGTTAATAATATTTGTTTTCAACTCTCAAAAAGGCTATAATGTTACCTTAAAGGGTTTTGCATGCTTGTAGTTCTGCTGTTATTTTTCTCCTGTGATTTAAAGTAGCAGAAGTTCAGAATTGATAATCAAATGTACATCCCTTTCTGGACTCAACTTAAAATCTATGCTTCCCATGTTAAAAATTGTTTAGTAGTCTGGCTGTTTGTAACTTTCCTTGGAAAGTAGAAACCTTTTTATAAACACGAGCATGCCATAGTTAGTATGCCAGCATGTTGGATGTGTTTTTTCCTATTGCAATTTTTTTTTCCTAAGTAGTCTTCCTTTAGTGTTAGGCAAATAGGCAGGTAGTCTCTTACTGATGTTACTAATTTCATGCTGCAAGTCTTGAAAAGGGCAGGCTAATGAAATAGTTGAAGTGAAACAATTTCATTTTTTTACTGAAGGTTACTTTGAGATCACTCTGGATGTCATTGGTCCCATCTGAAGGTTTCTACAGTGATTTCTGTTCAGAAATTTGAAACCAGAGAGTATTTTTATAAAAGCTGTGGTCTGTACAGCTGTAGATCTGTAGTTTGCCATTGTAGGTTAGTACATTCTTTTTCATAAAAGACTGAAATGCTACCTTTTCTAAATAAATCATCCTAATTATATCCTTCCACTGTAATTGCATGTGTAGTATTATTAGGTGGCATTAAAGATGTAAATGATCAACATTTATTGTCTGCAGATTTATTCTTTTTATTGTGGTTTCAAGGCTGTTTTCTGAATTATCGGTCTTGACAATGTTGTGTGGAGGTATAGTCTGCTGCTTCTAATAACAGTTTTATTCTACGGGTTTCATGTACCATTTGATGTAGATGCAAATCAGGTTGTATCTATAACACTTTGAACAGATCTATATTTTTCTTGGTGTGACTGAGGAGGGATATCGTTATGCGATTAAAACCCCTGAGCTTATTAACTGCACAGTACAGAAAGTGTGACCATCTCTAACTGTAGGATTTTTATCTGTGACATTCTGGTTTTTTTGAAGGGGTTTGAAGCGGACAAGTGATACTAATTAAAGTAATCTTGATAGGACTATTAACAAGAATATGTGGTTAGGGAATGCTCTATACAGCCTCTTTGCGTTACTAGCAGCAGTATTACCCATTAACGTGTTACCACATTTGCATTTACTAGAGCTGCGGGGTTTTTTGTTGTTGTTTATTTATTTATTAAATAAAAAAGCCATTTGCCAGTGGCCGTTGTGGCCTTTTAAAGTTTACTTTGTAGAAAATTAGTCAGGAAATAACTTGTGTCATATTCAGTACTGACTTCAGGGATGTGAATACACAAGTATCTGATTTTGACAGACTGCTCCTATTATTTTTTTTAATCTATTTTTTTCCCTGACTTAATCACCCAAATTTTAGCATTGTATGTTCTTATGCCTAAGATCAGAATCAGGTTTTGTGCTTCATGGGCATTTAGAAAAGAATCCTTGTATAGAAACTTCCCAATGATCTCACTGCAAACAGGGAAAGTAAAGTTGAAGATACAGGTTTGAAACTCTTTTCACTGTTTTGTTTTGTTTAAGTAGTGTTGGGTATAGCTAGAACAAACAGTAGAAAGATTTTGTATTGTTCTTCTGTATTGTGCAGACAAACTAGAATCTGTGGTGTTGACTTGTTCTCATGGCTGAGTCATTCATCTCCAATTTACAGCTGTGGGAGATAAAGGGGTTTTCTGGGAAGAGATAAATGTAGCTTAGAGAGGTTGCTATGCTTGTCTGTACAGTCTGGATTTTGACCATCTTCATAGGAGGGACAGGGAGCACTGTGACGTGCCTGAGAGGTGTTGAGGTTTGTGACGATCTATTCCACATTGGCAATAGTATATTCATGTGACATTAGATACGGTTTTGCCCATAATTTTCTAAAGACACAACACTTGTTTGCTGTTTAGTCCTTACAATATGCACTGAAGACTAACTCCGAGTTAGTTAACTTAGTGTTAATTGGAACATTAATTGTTCTACCAGTCAGACTCCTAAGAAATGGGATCTCCTATCATTGGCAGTGGTTGCAAAGTGGCTGTGAAGAAGGTGAGGTCGGTGTCTGGGTGGATAGAGCAGCAAGCATTTTAAATATGATGTTCTTAACTAATACTTTGCTACAAAATTACTTCTAGAGGTAAAATTTTAGACTATCCTCATCTTGAATCTTGTTGAAAGGTCAAAGTGGGTGCTAGGTCTGTTAAGAGTCAAGTTTTGCAATGTTGTCCGCTACTACTAACTAAGGTATCACTTTGTTACTTCTGGGAGAACTCGGAATAGATGCCTGCATTTTCTCACCCTTCCTGTTTAATTAATTTTTACTGGCCGTTAAATCTATGTAGATCCCTTTGTTCAAGTCACGGAAGGAGGATGAGACCTGTAGGATTTACTTAAATTATTTATGATGTTCTGTGGCCATGAATATAATAGCTGAAAGCTTTATGAAAGCTATGAAATTTGATGTTATAACTTCCCTGTTTTTAAATAAGGTTTGTGGAATTTAATACTTTCTCTCAGAATGTCTACAAATGAGTAGCAGAATGTATAACAGAAAAAAAGAAATAAAGTTAATCACACTTTACATCACACAACTGCATTTTGTAATCTCACGTGTTACAAATGCAAAGTGTCTGTGTTGGTGGTAATAGAAAACATGAAATCGCAGGTGCTTACATGCTGTGGTTACAAACAAACTTTGGAATTTAGAGGAATGGCAATTTATCTTTTTTGAAAAGTAGTCACTTGAAAATACCTAATTCTGATTAGTGGGCTGGTACTGTGCTTCATTGCAGGCAAAGTCATTCTCTCTTTCAGGTCTGCAGTGGGAAAACCTCTAACTGAGAGTAGTGAAGAAGTAATCTTCCTCTTCACTGACTGCTATGCTCTATCTGTGGAAGAAACCTTTTGAGAACTTGCTCTTTATGTTCCTCTTGATTTTTGTATCTTTTTGATCTGTTCTTGCAGATAATGGAGTAAAGTTTTCAAGTTACCAAGTGTCATAACTTCTGAGCAGTAGTACAAAGTCTGAGGACTTCTGTGAGTGGTGGTGACAGCAAAGAGCGAATCTAAACTATGTTACTGCTAAGTTTTGGCAGATTTAAACTTGTAACTTGTTTAAACTTTTGAATGTTTCTAACAAAGCAATTTGTGAGGGAATTTGTGCATGCTGTTTGTTGTTTCTATGGAGCTGTAAATGTGAATGGCTTTTCTCTACACAAAAAATGAGTCTAATTTCCCTTCTCTAAAAAGCTTATGATCTGAGACACAAGGCAAGCTGTGGAGCAGCAGCTTAAATCAAGGAGGTGAAAGAGTATGAGCAGGAAAAAAAAAGGTATAATCTTCATCTGAGCTGAGATGAAATTCCTGATTTTATTTTCAGATTTTAGAAGGGTTTTTTTAATCAAAGCTTAGTAGAAAACCTCTATCTGTCCATTATAAGTAGCAATTTTTATGGGAAATATGAATGCTGGATGTATAGCAGTTTATGAGCCCATAATTTATGATCCAATGTGTAAGCACATATGAATTGGATAACATAAGTTAGTAGAGGAGGCAAAAGTGCCATTTTTCACAGAGGTTGAATCTACAGGACAGCACTAACTTTGTGAACATTTTAGTGAAGGTCAGTGTTAGCCAAGCAGTGATTTATAAGGAATGGCATAATTTATTGGTCAACACCCAAAGCAAGGTTTAACTTCTGTCCATATTCCCTTATTACTTGCTGGTGTTTCTTCCACTCCCTTCTGGTCCCTCACCGCCCCTCCGCCCAAGCATTCCGAAGATAGCCCAGAAATACTCTTGGGTAAAATCAACTTGAAGGCTCTGGAGTGCTTGTTGTAAGGAAGAGATTAGATTTGTTTGGACAAGAATGCAGAGTTGAGTTGCTCATAGTGTGGTGTCACACAAGTGCATGTAAATTGTTTTAACAAACAAAGTTGGTCACATTTTATTTTAAGTGTGATGTTGTTGTAAGATCAGTTTCTCTAGGCAGCCTATGTTGGAGACAGTGGAAGACATCAGACAAGTTCAGATGCTTGTAAGCCATGTTTATAAATTCCAAAAGTGTGGCTTGGTTTTTGTTTGGGGTTGGTTGGGTGTGGTGTGGGGGTTTTTTTGTTTTGTTTTTTGTGAGAGTAGTGGTTAATTTTTTTTAAGGAAAAAACTCTTCTGTGTAATTACATGTGCACTAATTGTAAATGCAACATTAACTTGAAATGTAACCACAAAATAAATATGTTTCGCCAGATGTTTAAATAGTGTGATTTCACAGGTGTTGCACACATGAATTCTATCATCTTTCTGTTGACATAAAATCTTGGGTGGTGGTCTGAAGTACAACTAGGTACAACTACAAGAAAAGTATCAGAAAAATTATGTTCTTATTTTTTTGTACATAGTGCATACAATTTCATGTATTAATTTTCTGACTCTGAACTTTCATTTCTCTTGGCATTTTAAGCTTCATATATGCAGCAATTTTCTTTAAAGCTGTGTCTGGCTTGTTTGCAGAAGCACGTCCCTTTTGTCAATAATCAGTGTCCAAGTGCAAAGAAGTAAAATGGTTAAAAAGCATTGGAGAAGAAGCCGTAAGAAAAGCCTTTGGTCCTCCCCACCTTGCCCAGTAGCACCTTTTTCTCCTCTAGCCATTTGAGTGTGGGCCTGAAGGGATTTCTGGTGTTTCCAGATTGTCTTTTTCCAACTAGTCGGACCTATCTGAATGGTGGATGGAGGAGATGTTTCCTGCTGCATTGAGGTTTACACTTTCTGCCAGATGAGCTCACGTAGCCATGAAGTTGATGGGAAGCCGTGGAGGTTGTCAGTGTATGGTGTCTCCTGGTAGCGCAGCCCATGAAGGACCCTGTTCGGGTGCCCTTTTGGGGCCTTCAGGAGGGCGGGTGGCAAGAAGAGTCAGCAGGTGGCTAAATGTGCAGGTGAGCCCTCCCCAGCTTGCAGAGCTGAGGCTCTTGGGCTTGCCGAGGGGCAGGAATTTTGTAGGTACTTGATGTTTTCTTTTTTGGCACAGATGAAGCTGCTTTCTTCCTTCCTATTTCAGTAAAAACTAATACAGTCGGGGGGGAGGGGGTGTCATATGGTTTGTCTTTTCGCCACGCTGTTGGCAATCGGTTGGCCTGAGCTTGTGCGACTTGAGACTCTTGCTCTTCGTGGTTTGGTTTTCCCTGCTCTTGAGTTTCTTTCACGACCACCTTCCATGTCCGTCCGTAGGTCCGTCCCCGCCTGCCAAGGGAAAACCTTTCCGAGGCGGTTGGGGTTGCGCAGGCCTGGCCGCCGCCAGCAGGTGGCGGTAGAGAACAGGCCCGAGCGCTGGGCGCTGGCGGGAGGCGCGGCCGGGCCCCCCCGGCCCCTCCCGGCCCGCTGCCGCCCTTCGCACACAGGCTGCGGGTGGAACCGCCCGCCCGCCCGCCCGAAAAGTCTTCGCGGATCGTGTTCTTACAGTGGCAGCTCATTCGCTTCACCTGTGTTCCCCAGAATCGCCGTTTAAAATGGTCGCGTATGTGAAAGTGATTTTTTTTGTTGTCGTTGGTTGGTTGTTTTGAGATTTTGCTGGCCCGAACTAGGGAGAAGAGAGGTAATACGTTAGCAATGCGTGTGTCTAAATTTTAATAAGCATGTTCTCTTAAGGCTGGAGTCTGGTGTAGACAGATAGTGACTACTTTAGTTAAGGTTGTGTGAATTTTTCTCTCCTGAATTCCTTATCCGTCACCTGCAAAATTGGAATCTCTTGGATTTCATTTTACCAGCCGTCCCCTTTTCCCAAAGGTTTATAGAAATTCACGAGTTTGAGGTGTGAAGCTGCAGAAATGTTAAAAATTAAGGAAAGCCTAGTAGCTTTATTGAAAAGCTGCTGTAGCTGAAACGGTTGGGAATTTGAATGTGGAAACGTAGCAGTGAAACACCTCCTCCCCTCCCACTCCTATCTTCATGTTGTCATGAAAAGGTAAACTTCATTTGACCAACTGACAAGCCAATGCAACCAGTCTTGTGCTGTATTGAGTAATGGTTCTTGCACCCTGGCTTTTCCAAGCCCACAGCACGCTTGGCAAGGGCGATCCTGCGCAGAGTTTCGCCTTCTAAGGTTGACATCCATCCCTCTGTCAGTAAATTGAAGGTGTGTCTGGCTGGTGGCAAGGGCTCCCTATCGAAATGCGCCTGGCAGAAGAGTGTCACGCTGTCCTGCTGTTAAATTCGAATTTTTGAATTCTGCCTCTGGTCTGGGGTGGGCACAAGGAAAGAGACGTTGCCAGCCTAGGACTCGTGTTGTCTGTGTAGCAAGACACCCACCGCAGGCTTTGCGAGGTGCCGTGCCTTGGGTGTGCGCCTGCAGCTCCGAAGCGTGGGGGAGGCTGGAGCCAACCTCCTCCGCCTTTGGTGGGTGGATTGCAAGGGGATCCCCTCTGGCTGTCCAGATACTTCTTAATTATCTTAATTCTTACATATTGGGAGCTCATACACTAATTTTTAAGAAGTTTTGCATATCAAATGATGTGATTCAGTCATTTACAGTCACTTCAAGAAACAGTGTGTATGAACAGTAACTTCAGTGCTAACTTGCATAGAGTGTTAGTTATATATTTTGAAGCAGTATGTCTGTTCGACTCCTGGAACTTTAGAAGCAGTTTCCTATTCAAAGTCATAATTAGCATAACATTATTATTTAATAGTTGTGATGTCTTATGTTTTCTCTGTCATCTCTACCTAGTGTTGAATCACTTGTCTACAGAAGAGTAAAGCAGTTCCCCTTTCCTGCCTCTTTCCCTCCATTTTGAAGTTCTGAAATGCTCTAAAAGGCTCTACTGGAAAATCGATTTGCTGTTTGTGTCGGTTTAATGCTTAACACTCGCTGCATGTCCTCTGTACCAGCAGCTGTGGAATGCTCTGCTGCAGTTGAATTTGTGTGTTTTCTGACATGCTAAACACAGTGAGAAACTTACTTATGAGAGGAAGGGATTTAGGCTTGTTTTCAGTATTTAAGTTTTTTTTAAACGAATAGTGTTTGAAGAGTAACATTTCCATAGTTCTGTGCAAGAATGTTTTACGCAATCTTGTACAACTTTTCCTATGTTGCACGTTGACGATTAATTTTATATTCCACTTAGTAAACTTGCAACCATTTTAGAACAACTTTAAAGCAAAAGTGCTACTGCATTTGTATTGCTACCTGCCTCTGGTGTTACAGGGGAAACCTGAGGTAGGAAGGAAGAGAAGTTGAAGTGTGCTAGGTATTATAAAAGTTACGTGATAAAGTTTATTTTCTTGATTTTATGTTTTGTTGTTTGTTTTCCACACTGTAGGGAAGAGTGAGTTATCATCCTGAAAACTTGCTAATTAATACTTCTATACTTTGTATGGTACAGCAAGGCTGACAGGCCTAGTATATACTTTCAGGAGACTTGCTCATGCAGCATCTGCTTTGTCAAAAGGAGTAGTGGAAACTCAGAGGGATATTAAGAATACCGCGTGGTGATCTTAAGCTGCAGTCACTATTGGGGCAAAACAATTTGGTAAGTTTTTTGGGGGGATTTTTTGTTTCTTGTTAAACTTGTCATAGAAAGTAGGAAAATCATCTAGCAGCTTTTTTAAAGCTGTAATTTCCAAACTTCTTTGTCAGCAGCTTCTAAATATGAATCTTGCTGATGATTTCACAAGGACCATCAACTGCTTTGAAGTAGTTGCTGTCCTTTTGAAAACCATACAAGGAGTAATAAGTTAGGAGACAACAGGAGAAGGAAACCTTGTAGTTGTTGGCATGTATCTTGGTATTAGCTGTGTTTGTACCTGGGAGGGAAAAATGCCTAGCGGCAAGGCTTTGAGGAATATCGAGAGAGACATTAGTTTAATATAAATTTGAATTTAATTTGGTAATTGATAAGAGACATTCACAACATGTTCATAAAGAAGAAAACAAGCTTTCTTTACAGGGAGGTATGCAAAATTGCAAGTGGGGAACTTAAAAATAGTTTTAAAAAGGGGCGGGGGAAGCTGAATACTGACTCTGATTGTAATTCCTTTAAGAAATTCAGTGAAACTGCTAAAAATGGGAGACACGCATTTAAGCCACTGGAAAGAGTTCTGTGGGTCAGAGATAGTCTCCTGAGTGCTCCTAGGCCAGATAAAACTTAGAGGGTAGAAGCAAAGACAATGAAGGCAAAACTGCCCAAAGAGAAGCTTTACCAATAAACCAAGTTTTGAGCTGAGGGCTATTATCAGTGGCTGCTGACAAAAATGAAGAGTATGTATTTGAGACATGAGTGGAGAATTTCTGAAAACTCCTGCTGTGGAATTGGCCAAGGGGAAGTGTACCATGGACATCAGTTGGTTTCAGTGCTGGCTGCTGTAATCGAAATATGCGATTCGTGAAACTTTTTTTTCAAGGGTTGTATCAGGAGTGGATTTCATCCAGCACATGCAAGCTTGGTCCTAGGGTATAAATAAAACAAATGCATGCTGTTGAGACACAGAGCTACATGCAAATAAGGGCAAGCTTGGACTTTGAAGGACAGTTTTTGTGACCTGTGATGTGCCTGTAGGGAGACACTACACACATTTGTGCAGTGTTTTGAACTAATCAGGTCTGTGCAATAATACCTCTAAAGCATTATGCTGTTGGAGTGAGCCTGCCAGGATGTTTCAGTCTGCAAATGCCTTGTCAGCATTGTCTAGTGGAGCTTTGGTGCTGGGAGAAAAACAGGTTTTGGCTGAGAGCAATTATAATACAGTTAATGAGGAGGGTGCAGCTTAAACTCAGACCTTGAGGGTAGAGTCCACTGTAAAAGGATTTTCAAAGTTTGTCAGAAGATATGAGATAAAAAGAAACCCTATCGATAGAGGCTTTCATAGCAGTTAATCAAAGGAGGTAGTTACCATGAAGAGCAGCTGCTTATCCAGAATGCTTTTGAAGAGAAATGAAGAGGTTGAACTGTGTGATGAAGGGTAATGCTGCACTACCCTTTAAGCCGGGGTGGTGGTTCTTCAACACATTATTAGCAGTCCTTCTGGGGTCAGATAGTGGAGAAAAAGTGTTAAACCAAAGATGGCCTAGCTTAGCAATATTCACCATACTCACGTGCCATGGAGTTTGGAGACTTTGGTGTATATTGGCTGTGGACTGATACATAGGTAGCTTTGACCTGAAGACATACTCCAGAAAGTGCAAGGAGCAAAATATTTAGCAGGTTTTTGTTTGTTCTGAGTTGGAATATCCTCAGTAGCTTTGGTAGTATGGGAGGAGGAGTAAACCAGGAACTCGGGTTATCTTTTTCTATTCTGTGACTTCATTTCTTTGGCATGAGATGAGTAACATAGAGGTTTGGTGGTGGTTTGTGGTTTTTGGTTTGGTTTGGTTTTCCTTTTGCTTCCTGTAAACTGAATTGCTGGTCTTGTCTCATCATTAGTGAGATGAGTCTCAGTCTTACAACTGAATATGAGAAAGTTTTGTTTCCCATATACCTAGAGAAAGCATGTAGTCAGTGGATTCACAAATCTGTATGTTTCAAAGCCTAGCAGCAAAGTGAGTGACTTTGAGGAGGGCAACACTGAAAGGCTTTTAACCTCTGGAGGAAGACTTCATAGCTATGTTTGCCATGCTTGTGCTAGTCCACTCATAGTCATCAGTGCTGTCTTCAAGGTTGCTGAAAACATATTGCATACATTTTAATGTGACCATAAATTAAATGGGGCAAAGTTATACCTGGGATTGGTTGTGGAGGCCCTGCAGACCTGTGTCCTGTCTCCTAGAAAATGAAGGTTACAGTAGTTGTAGAGCCCTATTTTCCTGTGGTGCCTACAGCTAGGGAGGAGGCCTCATCAAGCCCGAAAGAGTCATAGTTCAGAGTTACATTTATAAGTGAAATGTGGTTACAGATCTTTTTAACTGTAGGAATTCAGCTGTGTGAAAACAATAAGCAGCAGCAATTTGTGATGGTGTGTGGTATCAAGCAGAGGAGCGATAACTTGGCACCCCTGACAAAGACCCAGAGCAGGATGGTGCAGTACAGTCCTAGAAGAGTTACCCATAGTACGCTAGGTGGTAAGGTGTCCAAGTATCTGTCACTTCAACTACTCTTTCAGTGGAAAAAAGTACTTCGCTATTTTTGAGAAAATATTTCAAGATATCTACAAAATCATTGTCACTAGGGTGACTCTGTAGGTTTAAGCCTTGGCTACCTAAAGTTGGCTTTCATTTTTGGGTTACGTACTGTTTTATTTGCCCAATATACACAGAATGCTATACGTTGAAGTTTGCAATGCAGTCAGGCGAATTACTCTACTGTGTGGTTGGTCGTGTTGTGTTCGTCTGGTTGGGGCAGTGTCTGCATCGGTGGAGTGTCCCATCTAGTTGGTTCTCTTAGAAGGAGAACGAATTAATGGTATAAGGAGGGAAATGGTAGCCGTCTTCAGCTAAAGTTTACTGTAGACCATTTAGAAGAATTTCTTTCAAATGCTTTCTGCATGTAGCAGAACATGTAAATGGACTGGATTACCAGGCCCATTTCAATGGTGGCAGGTAGCACACCTCAGCGTAAGAACGAATTCTTGAAATTCTTCTGCTAGTGACTGTGAAAATGTGAAAAAATACAGTGCTTAGTAGCCAAGCAACATGAAGTTGACATCCTGTTATTTGTACTTTGATCTATTATATAAACCAGTTGATTGTAATAGGAAATGAAGTAAAGTTTTTTTAAGACTTAATCCCAGAGAGATTATACATGTTCCAAAGACAATCTTTAAAGATTGTCAGCAATGTTTGTTTTTGGCACCTCGCAGAGGAAGCAATGTAATGAAATAGCTGAAAATGGTATATACCTTTTTTGTGATCAGTTGTGTCTCAGACCATGGAAATATAAAAAGATTTGTGTTGTCCTACTTTTTTGAAAAGGGCAAGTGATCTACGTAGTTTTTAAAACATGGTGAGCCTAAAATTTTTTTAACTTGGACCAAGAATCATGTGTGGTTGACAATGTAATGCTTAGGAGATACTGTAATGTCTACAGATTAATGGAAAACAGGAGTGACTGTTTTCAGTAAATAAGAATATTATATACTGCACAGTACAGCATAACGTGCTATAGAGTAGCAAACACTTGACTGTGAATTACAGGACATGATTGCTTTTTGTCAGTCTTGAGTATATGGAAATACAGAGGCATGCTCCCATAAGCTGTATGTTCCCTGCAACTGAAAGGCTCTTGTTAGATAGTCCAGATACCAGTTACTTTTGTGCTTGACAGGAGACTCTTCTAATTATGATTTTCAAACCATTTTCTAAAAAAACAAGTGAAATGGGAATAATGCATAGAAAAATTGATTGACCAAATACTACTTTTTATTATTACAGTGCACTAATGTTACAGAGTCTTACGTGATCAGTTTGTTATTTGTGTACTGCAGCACAACATCCAAAGATTGCTTGTTGTGTTACTTGAGAGGTGAAACAGGTGATTAAATCACAAATGTAACTGTTCTGTCATGCTATATCTTCAAAGTAAAACAAAAAGAGGGGAGAGGGCTCATCAGTTAAAAAAAAAAAAAGGTTTTATATAATTGGTGTCATAGTTTGATTCCAGGGGAAAAAAACCCAACCCGCAAACCTACTGTGACCTTATTCAGTCACTTCCTCTGAACAATTTTTTTATTAGATGCATTATTGAAGAGCTGAAATCTGATATACCTCTAGATAAGGAATTTTAGAGTGATATTGGAAGACTTACTAAAAAGTTCATGCAACCTTCAAAAATCTCATCTTGAGAAATAGCTTTGCGTTCTGTATTCGAATACTAGTCCTTTTCATTTGTCATGTCATTTTACACCCTGAATGTATCAGTCAAATGTATTTGTGTAAATACATTGGAACAGATTACAGCAATTTGTTACCTATAGATTAAGTCTTACCTTTAAATTGTTGATTTAAATTGCATCTCTGAACATATTTTTTTATCTTTAAAACAAAACAAAAAAACCCAAGCCCTGTATGAACTGAAACACCGCAACAGTTATGTGTATCACTGTAGACTGTACATCTTTACCATCCTCAGATGCATAGATGGTAAGCTAGGAAAATGTTTCCTTGGTACCTCCATTTAGAAAAAAAAGACTTTTTTCCCCCCTCATGATTACCC
>JAVJGG010000082.1:21457748-21481124 GCA_035590195.1 Aviceda cuculoides | reverse complement strand
CGCTCACCCCACCCTCAAATTGTTCTCCTAGCCATTACTTTAATATGTAAAATTAATCATTGTATGCAGATCTGCAGGGACCATTCTGCCTGTATTGAAGCGGTTGATATTTGTCACATGGAAAGAAGTGAAGGTAGAAGGGGGAAGACATCTGGAAAGAAATACACTTTCAGATTGAGATTCGAGTTTTGTATTCAAGTCAGCTTTAGACTGGGTTGAGGTTTTTAATCGCTTGCTCTGAATTTTATTTTATTATGTTAATCAAGGAATAGCTGAAGAATAGCTATTAAGCTATCCTAATGGCTATTCTATTAATAGCTAAGGGCCAACATAGCAGTTAGCGTACTGATTTATTTTTTCTTTTTTTTTCTCACCAAACTGGGTCTGTTTTCCCTTGCTTCTCTTACACCGTATATGGCTAGTCCCACTGACTGAAGATGCTAACAGAGTAAAGCATTTCCTACCAGTTATTCATAGCACTGGTGTAGCAATATATCTGTTTTATGCAATGTGCTTCTAGCTCTGTTTGTTTAAATTTCCTCTATTTTTAGAGATAGTGCTTAGAACATTTTAAATAAGCCTAGAACCTGATTTCTTCCTCCAACAGTGTATAATTCAACCCTTGAAAATGAGCAGAGTATTTTCCAATAGAATTAATACCTGTGGCAATTGCCTGAGTGTGTAGATATATCTATTTCCCTCTAACTACAAAAGATTAGACATAGGCCAAAAATTTACTTGTATATGCCACATCCATGGTTCATGAGCCTGTTATGAAATGGAGGAAGCATAAACCAAGAAATGTTG
Source organism: Aviceda cuculoides (assembly GCA_035590195.1). Lineage (NCBI taxonomy): Eukaryota > Metazoa > Chordata > Aves > Accipitriformes > Accipitridae > Aviceda > Aviceda cuculoides. The sequence goes on along the minus strand of JAVJGG010000082.1, from coordinate 21,480,317 downwards.
TTGATTGTTCTCTCGAATACTGAGTTTTCTCTTTGTATTTCTTACTCTTTCATTAGCTTGTTGGTTAGTGAATCATATTCCCTTTCTCTGCTCAAGCTAAAAGGTAGGAGCTTGAAAAATAATCTTTCAGTATGCCATTAATGGGCTTGTCCTTCTTACGGATGCTTTAAAAATGCTTTTTTAAAATTCATGGAATCTTTAATACAGCATCACTGCTATTGAGCCAATCGTTTACCAAGAGTTAGGAAACTTTACACATTCTGTCACTGGTGCAGTTAAGCCTTTTGGTACTTGGCTTATCTGAGCAAGGAAGTTGTCTGATTCCATTTGTAAATAGCCATGACTAAAGGTAGTCTTTTGGGGAAAGGTAAAAGTTCTTTTGCGTTAAGAAGTGTTGCGCCCTTCCACACAGATGTAATATTGTTTGCTGGAAGGAATTAATATTGGCTTCTGGTGGAATCCTCAGCTAGGCTGAAGTCCACTCATTCTTGTCGTGGATTAAGAGTCAGGGAGACTAGTCTGGCTGCTATTTATCACAGTTGGGTGAATACAATCTCCAGCTGTTAGTTCTACATTCCAATTCGTAAATCCTCTGGTTTTTACCTGGCTGCACTTTCACTAAACCTGCGAAATACAGATTTAAAAAAAAAAATATATATTTTCTCTCTTTTTTTTAATTCTATTTTTTTGTAAAGGAAATCTGGCATAGGGAACACTTGCACTTTTGTTGTTGTTGTTATGGTAGAGATTAGGAAACAAGATTTAAGTGACTTATTAACAGTCAGGCAAGGGCCAGTGATGACGATAGGATGGGCAGTCCACAATCCAGGTGTAAAGTACGTAGAGATAGGTATGCTGAAGTCAGGCCACCTTTCTCACTCTTCCTGGAGATGTCTACATCCCGTGATTATCTTCTGGATGATTTTGGTGTTCTGTACTTGCCTGAACAGGATTTGTGTTTTTCCCTTAATGAAGAGCATGAAAGAACTTGTAGGGCTACAAAAGAAAAGATTTATGTTGTTTGTAAGCTGATCTTTCCTCTTTATAACAACAACAAACCCAACACAGGAAGTTTTATGAGAGTAGGAAATTTGCTGGGGACATGGTGGTACTGGTGGAGAAGGAGCCCGAGGGATGTTTTCTGTTCTTACTTGTTGTTTGCATGTGTTGTGTATTGCTGCCAGAAGGGTAAGGGTTTGACTTCTGTCCTGCTCATTTTTATTGTTTCTCTGATGCCAGTGGGAGGATGAATGTCTGAGGACAGGGCCACCTTTTCAGGGTCAGTACCTGTTTATGCTCGTTGGCTTCACCAGAACTGAAGTGTAGGTCTCGTGTAGAGAAATGCAGCTTTAGTATAGATCTTGACAGGCTTGAATGCTTGTCAGTGTTGTTTTCCTTTTATTCAAATTTGGCAACTAATGCATTAGAAGATATGCTGGCAGATCACCTAATGGAGAGTTTTGAATTTGCTTGGTTAGAAAGATTTGCTGAAATGGGATACGATTTGACAGATTGGTTGCAGACCTTCTAGAGGGAGAGGTGCCATTATCAGTGGTTTAAATGCCAAGTTGTAAGAGTGTATAGGATAGTTGTAAATACTGATACATTTTCATCACATCTCAGATTGAGACGGATTTAAGCTGTGATCTCAGTCAGAAATTAAAAAAGAAGATATTGGTGCTTTTCTGATAAAATGGGCAATTTAATTTAGGCTGTAGATCTGTAGTCATTGTGAAGTTTAACCTGTATTGTTTCCATTAGGGCATTTTGTGCTCAAGATGAGTGAGTATTGCAAACTGGGAATCAGAAGTGGTAGACGTAGGGATTTTAATGGCTTTATTCATGGTCTGCAAGTACATGAAATATTGTCTAAATTTATCTGATTGCATTTCAGTTTGGTAACTTCAGGGAAGTTGGGGAACTGTTTGAGGAGTAAGACAAATAGTTTGGGAAAATACCTTTGAAGGCAGACCTTCTGTTTGTGTAGTCTGCAGTTATTTCACTTTTGCCACACAGGAGAAACCAATTCTCCTTTGTGAGAATTTCTTTGTGATGCTAAGCTTGACAGCCAATTATTTGCTCTTGTTGGAATTGCTAAGTAAAATTGACTAACTGCTAATGAGGCTACTTATTCTAGCCTGTACTTTACAGTTTCTCTATAATAACTATTCCAAGAGGTTTGGGACATTTAATTCTCATAATGAAAATAGATAAAGAAGATATTTGCTGTCTTGCTTCGGATGTTGTCAGACTCTTCAGAAACTAGTTTTTCCAGTAATCATGGATGTAAGACCAGGGTATAGAAAGCCACTTTGTATAAATTTGAGACTTATTTTCAATAGACAAAGGCAACTAGACAAAACTATTGTGAATTTCTGTGAATTTTGCTTACAGTAAGTTTTCATGAAAACTTTATTTCTATGACTCTGGTAATGGGATATTGAGCTTTTCACTTTGAGATTACAACTGCTTATGTGGTCCTGGCTCAGTAGTCCAAAAGTCATTAACACATGACGTGGAAAATAAGATAATGCAAAATACTGGAATGTTAATCCAAATTTATGTTCAATTGCAGAAGAATGAAAGAACAAATACACAAAGAGAGGCTGAATCATCCTCTTCGTTTTTTAAGTAGTGTCTTCCCAGAAGGCATATTAGCATGATCACACATGGAGTTTCGTCTCGGAGCTCCCATGTTGTTTTAGTTTTTAAGGAATAAATGAATGAATCTCACTGTCACTCTCATGACTGGGAATATTAAATTATAATTAAAAACGCAGCTTGTATAAACAAAAACATTTGGATGTTTGTGGATAATGTGGTATCCAACCTTATAATAAACTTTTATCACAGATTAAATCAGTATTGTTCAAATACATATTAGGTTTTTCATATACCACCTACCATGAACTATTAAAACCTGAGAGTTTTCCTCTAGTTTTTTCCTTTTGAATCTAGAAGGAGGAAACAATTAATGATCATGTGCTGTCAAAAAGTCCAAGGCAGAATGCAGTTGTGAAAGTGTTCTGTGTAGATATTTAGAGAGTGAAGAAGAGCTAGTGTTGACTCACAGATAGCATAATTGACTCACACATAGCATAATTTACCTTTCCTTTTTCATTCCCCCAGGCCTCGCAAAATTGTTTTGTATCTTGAAACATGTTTAATGGAGCCATTAAAAAGTAATATCTTATGTTTAGGAGCTGCACAAGTATCATGGGATGCCACCAATGAACCAAAATCACTGAGATCAGAGTCTAGTTCTAAATATTTAAAAACAACTTATAAGAGCATAATTTTATTCTTCTTTTTATTATTTTTTTTAATTGAGATGATTTAGTATACAGAAGATCTTATTGGGCCAAAATGTCACTTTGAGACTTTGTGGATAAATTTAGGCTCTTAGAGTCATACTTTTTCAAATTTTAAGTGGTCTGGCTAACTGTCACAGGTGAAGTAATACTTTGGCCAAAAAAAAAATTACAGGTGATTAGACCTTGTAAACTGTGAAGGTAGGATTAGATAGAGTGTTCTTCATTGTGATGTCTTTTTGGAAGAGGGAGAGGCCAATTCAGATAGAAATTCTGAATGTTTACATGTTTATTAAAAAAAAAAAAAGGTTTAATGTGGGATGAGGTGATTGTGCCTTGGTGGTGCATTTGATGTTTGACAGCAGTTACTGCATACAGGTGGGTTAGGTTGCATCCAATCTGTTTAAAGGTGCTGCTTCAGGGAGTTATAATTGCCTTGACTGGGTTTCTTCTCAGTATTTCTCAGTATTTAGGTGTCAGGGAAGTGCAAGTCGACAGTGTTTTTCTCACTAGTTAGGCTTGAATAAAGAAAGTGTAAGGCTTTCTACCCCTACAGGAGGCACTGTAGTGGGAGAGGGCAGCATCTGCCAAGCACTGCGTTCTGCATATTTTTGGTAACTCGTATTGTGGATCAGAACAGCTTGGATTCTCCTGTATTTTCCTCGGCTAGAAAGAAAATGAAGAGTAAGTCAAGGTTTTTTAATCTCCTTCCTTTTTAGCAGCACTTTGTTTCCAACTTGCCTGTGTAGCTAAAGGTATTGGTATTCGAACAAGTTGCCACAGGGTAAGGTAGGGCATGAACTTCAAGCATGCCTACGACTGTAGCAACTGTGGACTCGGTGTATGCTGCAGTACATGTGGAAAGAACCTAGTGCTTAAGTTGTGTTGAAGCAGGATTTCATGGATAGTCAAGGAAGCAGGAACAGAAGTACTAGGAACTGTTTTCTTCCTTGTCATTTAGCAAAGAGTTGAAGAGGAGCTACTGAGCAGCAGCAGCAAGAGATGAGGGGAAGGCCCGGGACTGTACTCGCTGTGCCTGATTCTGCATAGGGGCTGGTAGCAGTACCCCTGATTTATTTCTGCTGTGAAATGGAGGTTATTGGAAAACACAGGTTTAAAAACAGTTGGATGCTTCCATAATCATAAATGCAAAATAGCATTGCCTTTGTGGTCTAACAAGAAATGGTTTGGGAAGGAGGTCCGTGAGACAAGCTAACCTGGATAAAGTATCTTTAAAGTTCTTTGGGATACGTTGAAAATAGGGTGAGAAAAATAGCGTGAGTTTGTGATAGTTATAGGTGTAGGGTTATAAAATGGTGTGCATAGAAAGACTTATGGATGTCCTCTTGTATCCAAAATAGTCAGACATTGGGTGTTTTTCAGAGTACAAGATTGCTTTGTAAAACAGTGAAAAAAATTCAAGCGATCGTTAACACACATGCCTGTAATGTCTCCTTTATCTGATCGGTGTGCTTGGATATGCATAAACTAACTCTACAGGAGCTCTACTTTGTCATTTCTAAGAAAATGTGAGGTGTGAAGAAATAAGTGTAGTAGTGATAGCAGAAGGGGATGGTGTGTGGCTTCAAAAAAAAAAAAATCAGTCTCATGAGCAACCTGTAATGTGTATGAAAAATTCGGTGTTAGAAAGTCTTGATGTAGCTACATCTGTGATGTAAATTCAGACTTCTCAGAAGGTAATTTAAAGCAGCCTTGTATCTGGACAGCATTTCATGTGAGGATTTGCTTTCAGAGTGTAAATTCACATGTTTTTGTCACACATGTCATGTTATTTTTCCACCAGATTACTGGAAGATGATTTTGACTGTTTGCTTCTTGGAAGAGCCTATGCTGTGGTTAGCTGTCATGATTTTTTTGTTGTTGTTGTTGTTGTTTTGGTTTCGGCAGGTGCGGTCCCGTGTGCCCCCCCCCCCCCCCCCCGACAGTTTAAGGTTTCAGAGTAGTTAAGGCAACCTTTTCTGGGGGCCTTTCTGAGCCGGGAAGTGTTACTAGATTGGATTGACTCTCGTTGGGTTACCAAATATCTGTTTTGTCAGGGTGCGTACATTTGACTGTCATAAAAAGAGGTCAGGTTTGTTTTCTTCAGAAGGTCTTTTAATACTTTGATGTTAAGGTACTGCTGCCAGTACAAAAAGTTTAGACACCTCTTTTTCTACGTAGAATCTTAACCTAACCTTGGAGAACAACAGTAAATGGGCTGTTTTTTCATTGCCATTTGTTACTAATGTAATCCTCCCCTTCTCTAGTGGTCCCCAATCAATTTTACGATGCCTACACTAAGTCAGTGTCTCCTGCCTTGTCTTAGTTGATTCTTTATCAAAACTTCTGGCTGGTAGCTAAGCTGACTGTTGTTTTCCAGATCTGAAAACATAATTGGATATGTATTTGTAGAGTAGGTGTTTGAATTCTGCTAAGGACTTTTGAAATTTGGGAAGTGCTGTCCTGTGTTTTGCCTTGAACCCTACAGTTAATTATTGTACCTTTTGTGAAGGGAGTCTTCCTGAAAGAGTTGGTGCTAGCAGAAAGGTATTGAGTGAAAATTTGCCATTGAAGTGGTCAGAATTTTACTGTATGTGCAGGATCTTGAAAAGCACCAAGACTTGTACTGCTTTGACTGCTGAGTGTATTCCTCTTATTTTCTATTTTCTGGTTCACTGGGAGGCTTTTGATACTTTACAGTGTTCATGTACAGTTGAATTATTTAATCTGTTTTTAAGAGTTTAGAGTTCTGTTTTAAATAATTTCAAATGTTAGTGGATACTTGCTTTCAAAATTAAAAAGTGCAATATTAAGTGTTTTATCCGATACAATGGCACTGTGTGCTGGGGAGATAATGAAATACTAAAGTAGTACTTAGCATTCCATGTATACTTACTTAATCTGACTGTATGACTGCCAAATGTTTCAAGGGAGTAATCTTTCCAAAGTTTGACTCCTCCAGTGAGCTTTTGGGGTGAGGGAAATAGTCTATGTCATTAACCTTTGATGGTATGTATATTGACATAACTTGGCATAACAAAGCAATTAAGTTATTGACAATGCTTTTTTAAATATCAAAGATGTGTGCCACCCAGAAACAAAACCCCTCTATTTGAGGATATAGATATGTTTCTATGCAAGCTAGCACAAGAGTGGCAGTACACACAACTATACTGTCTGTAGGAGCTTATGGAAATCCTGGAGGGTGCATGCCAGCATTGTTCTACACTTGGTCAACGGGAGGTAAATAACAGTTAGAAGGAAGAGTGGCTTTATAGGCATAAAAAGCAATGGTGGTAGTTTTCATGCTATGTGTAACAGAAGGCGTTTAATTAGGTTGCAAGTTTGCAGTGGGGTTTTTGGCAATTTGTTTCTCATCAAGCCATAAATCCCTTTCTTCATGAAAACTAAAGCTAGTTTTGTTTGTGCTTTAATGAGCTACGGTTTATGCGATGACAAAACTGCCTTGGTTCACTGATGTCTGAATGACAAAGCTCTCAGAGGGGAAGAATTTTTCTGGGGTTTTTTTTTTGTTTTTTTTTTTTTTTTTTTTTTTTTTTTTTTGTTTTGTTTAGGATTACCAGTATTTGTATCAAGTATATATTGGGGTACAGAAGTTGCGTGTGGACTGTTTCTGTGAGCAAATAGGTGGTACATATGGGAGGGGTATTTTGTTGCAGGGTCCTGCCTCTTAACCAAACACAACTGTTATGTTTACTAGCAAAATATAAATATTTTGTTTATGTTCACATGTTAAGCATAAAGATATGTGTTATAAATTGAGGTAAGAGAAGATGATAGGCTGGTTAGTAGAATTTCTGATACATTATGGAATGCACTTTTTTGCAACATTTTGTCTTTCAGTTGGGGATTGTCTGGCAAAATTTTCAGGCTTACCGTATCAAAGCGACTTTGAAAAGGAAAAGTCTACTAAACATCTCTTCAGAATTGATAAATACAGATTATGTACTTTCTGTCCTGCAATTCAAGTTAATAGATTGCCTGGTTAATGAAGTTACCTAGTGACTTACCTTGCTGCTGACCGTGAGTGGGAAGGGAACATGTTAAATGACAGCAGTTGTTGTGCGAGATCCTCCCCTCTATGGGCTAGTGTTGATGTTTGGTACTTTTCCATTAGCTGGAAGGGCAGATACGGCTGTCATAGCACTGAATGCTTGGCTCTACATTTTTATCTCCATGATAGGAAAGTGCCTCAGAGAATAGAAACAAGTACAGTGCTACATGAAGTGTGTCTTGCACAGTGTATTGCTGACCTTACTGTCTAGGAGTCCCTGAATCCGAGCCAGCCCGCTCCTCGGGTCGTTTCACTGAGCTGTGGTCATATTAAGGTTTGTGCTGTATAGGCAAGGTTTGTGTAAGACACTACTGAATAGTGGGATGAAATCCGGATGTTTTGGGCCAAATGTTTACCATTTCTTTACTTGCTATTACCTTATTCAAGTAACTTACCAGTTTTTTTTTCCTGCTTCCCTTTCAAGTAGTTTTGTCACTAAAAAGGTCGGAAGAAATATCGTGATGAAAACGTTTCTAATTTCTGTATGCAACGTTAAGAATAGCTGTGTACTTTGTTTCTAAATTTGAAATGATAAGCCAAGTTACAAGTGGAATATTTTAGCAAAGAAAGTATATAATAGTTTTATTTTTGTCCCTACCCTATCTACACCACCTGATATTTACTTTTGATGAGATCTGAGGGCAGAGGTATTGACCGTAATTGGGCTCAATTCACCTTTGCTTTTTTCCCCTCCTCTGTGTCCCATTTTGTTCCCTGTGACCCGTGCCCTTGCTGTTCTACAGATGAATGTAAATATCCTCTTGAGCAATCTCTGCAAGATGAAGTATTCTCTTATTCCTGGCTCTCCCCTTTCCAGCATCCACCATGCCTTCTTTAGAATAAATAAATAAATAAAAACCCCAAGCCTGTGACATATAGCAGAAACAGCCATCTATAAATAACTGTTAATAAAACTATCTGGCTGAGCAATGCAAAATGATGTTAAATGTCTAAGGATTTTTCCTTTCATCTGTGGTGTAATCTTAATGGTTATCAGTAGCAAGTATTTTTTGCTAATGAAAACAGTTTCTAAGCTGGAACATGTCTTTGTAATAGGGGTTTTGTATCACTGCATTACAAATGCAGGAATGTTTCTAAGGAGGAAGAGAGCAGGGAAATATGAAGAATCCCAGATGCAGTCCCAGATATGTTCAAAGTTATGTATGAGTTTTCTATACTTTTAGAGCTGTAGAAGAAAATCCTTAGAAGTCACAAGGATGTGGACCAGTGTTCCCTTGCTGAAGCTTTGCTGGCTGAAGAGGCTGCTGCATGTGGCTGCTTGTAATTGCTGCTGTGCAGAGGTGGCTGCCCTCTCATGTTTTATGCCTTATCTCTTCATGTGTTCAGTCTTCAGTCCACTTGTCCAAATCAGCTGGTTTCCTATGTAATTTTATCTGAGAGATAGGTTAAATAACCTCATCTCCTGATGGATCTGGGAGGGAGCAGGGAGTGATGGTCTCCGGTGGAAAGGTGCAAACTCTTGAACCCAGGCTGTTGATGTTGAGCAAGGTAGCGCAGGGCTTGGACAAACCCCTGCACTGTCTGCCTGAGCCTGCAGTGGTTTGCACCCCAAAGTTACTGGTTTATTTTCAGTTGGGACTAACTTAAATAAAGAATTCAAAGTGACAATTTCTTAAATGTTCTACCTGATTTACAGGGGGTGGGGCACGTGGGTTGGGGGGAAAGGAAGAAAAAGAGAAGGGTTTAGGGGTCTTGTGAAGACCTCTCCCAGCATGTATGGTAGGTATTTGCCAGGTAGTGTCTCCCACCTGGGGGACAGCTGGCAGTTTTTGTGCCGTGTCTAGTCCTGGTGGATGGGCCAGGGTATGTTCACTTTGGAGAGGTGGAAGGGGTGCAGGGGGTGTCCTGTTTTCCAAAAGCAGGAGGAATCCTGCTTTTTAATGTAAGGCTATGTATCTCTTGTTTCCCAAGGAAGGCTCTAACTTGAGATTCCACGATCTCTGACCATTGTTGAGAGAGGCAGCTCGCTTGATATGACGAGCGGTGCAAACTTGCATAGACTTTGCCTCCTCCTTTGTGTGCATGCCCATGATTGATGTTTTTCATTGCTGATCCTGACAACTGGCACTATTGTACTGAGGTGAGGTGGAGAGAAATTGTCAGATTGCTTAAATCCCTGTGAAGCCTGGCAGCAGAGCTGTGGTGGAGGAAAAGGGAATACAAATAACGTGAGGCTGATTTCAACCCCCCACCTTCCTTCTGCCTAGCCTGTGTCTTTGCAAGTACGAGGGCAACACAAGGCAGTTCCGTGTGGGAAAGTTAAGGAATTAATGTGCCATGTCTTAGTGTTACTGTACTGGGGCTAAACAGATGGTGTAATTAGCCTACAGCGGTGAAGAGCTATTTTTCTGATAAGATAAAAGGAAGTAGTTGTGGGTGGTGGAAGAAGAGTGTCTTGAATTGGCAGGGCTTATAATGTGTTTATACAAATGTATGAAATATATGGGTATTATAGTTCCTTTCCAATTGCAGTCCTTTTTTCTTTATATTTTTGTTTGAGTAGCTTGTGAGGGGAAAAAAAAGTTGAATTACTCTTCAACACTTTTGCCAAGCTCATCTGGAAGAGTGAAGGAATCAAAAATAGACATTCCCTTTTCTTGGCTAATGGTGATTGTATTGCTTTGGAGCGATGGTGAAAGAAATCTCCCTTTTGTTTCTTCCCACCATACGTGTTGGGAGGATGGTGAGGGTCTGTAGGAGGTCTATTCTTGACTGACCCCACATGTTGTGGGTTTTGAGCTCCTTCACTTTTCATCTCTGTTTCTGGCTCCCTCTTAAGTTAGTTTGGTTGGGATATTTTAAAAAGGACAGGAGCAATTATAAATAAACGTTACAAGCAATAAATGGGATTAAAATTGGCTTGCACTGTTTGAAAAAGAAAACTTCATCTAAATGAAAACAATAGAAAAACGAAGGAATGGCATCAGAAAGAGAGGAAGAAAAGGGTTATATTGGGAGAAAACACATTTACAACTGAATCAAGGTTCAATTTTTGTTCGTTTCCAAGTCCTTTGAATCACTTTTGCTTCCTTGTGAAAAGGTAACAGGGTTGCTTTTCAAGCCCAACTGTTCATGTTTTGACCCTGAATCATTAGTATCTGGTCTATCAACGAGTTAGTAATTCTGATTTTTGTATGGTTTGGTTAAAAACGGCTTCTCAAATATATTTTATAAAAGACATTAGTATCAGTGAGTAGAAAATGTGGCAAAAGCAATTGCTTTGCAGATTTTTTTCCTAATATTTTTCTGTTATTTTTCCCAGGAAGCAGTTAGGTTTGGTACATTGGTTTTATTTGCCTTTGCTGATAGAGGCTATGTTCTGTTATGCAGAGGTAGTTCCTGCCTGTCTTCAGAGGATTTAGTTTCTCCTGTTTACTTGCAGGAATCTGTGCCCTCCTTTATCTGCTTGAGAGTATATAAAGTCTCTCAATATGTTGGAGTTTTCTTTTTCACCAAAAAAACCCCAAACCCAAACAATCCTCCAATCTAAATTTAAGCCTTATTTCACAAGTCTCCTTTTTGCATCCTCTTTCCTGGGAGAGGAGGTGGGTGGGGAGGGCTGTATTAAAGCTTATAATACTGCTTCAGGCATGTCCACTGGATTTCCCTCCTTACCCCACTTGGGGTCTAAATGGCACCAGAAGATGGTTCGCAAAGTGATTGATAAACTCCATCCTCCAAAGAATGTGCCTGCATGTTTCCCTGCATGGAGGCAATCAGAAGGGGAGGGAATAAAAATAATAAAGGCATGTAAAAGACTTTTAGCCTAATCAATATTTAGCTGTAAATGAACACCATTAGGACAACAGTTTATACAGGTTTTTTGGGGGGATTGCTTTTCTGAGAAGATTAGGTAGCCTTTCCATTAAAAGTGGCTGAGGAAGCATGGTACTAAAAGTGATTTTTCATGAAGTCATGGTAGGTTTTTGTCCCTACATCATGAACATCAGTTGGGTGTCCAGTGTGTGAGTGTGTGTCATAGCTTCTTTCGGGCGATTGCTAGTGTTACAGAACTTCCCCCTTTCATAATCCCCTTTCCTCTAGCAGCCGTGGGAAACGGGCATGCGTGAGTGGATGCAGCCTCTTGGCACCACTTACGACGAAAACTTCATCTGGTTCCGAATGCTCCCAAACAGGCGCAGGGGCCAAAGGATCCAAGCAGCAGCCGTAGGGTCGAACTGCAGCCCCTCGCTGTAGCCGGTGCCAGCTGCCGGCTCTCCTTGGCTCGGCTGAATTCTCTGAACACCCTGCTCCTGGGCAGGTGTGGCAGGTTAGAGCACTTGAGGGTAATGGAAGAAGATTTTAAAATTTAATGCTCTTCTGTACTGAATCCATTACTCCTTTGGGAAGGACTAAGTATTAAATAGGACAAGGAGGGGAAAAAGAATAACAATGCAGTTTTTATTCCCTGAAATACTGTTTGTTTTCAAGGAATTACATATAATGTAATAATATGGTAAGGATATTTTTGAAAGTTCACTTAATTCCTACTTTTGGAGAAGGCTTTAATAATGTAGCTGACACTTAGGTACTTAGTTTTAATGAAAGAGAGGGATGGTTGGATTTAGGTTAAGTATCATTCCAAGTCAGCTCCTCTTCTGGTTGGACAAAAATGTGTGTGTGTGTGTGTATAAATACATATGGGTGCATATATATTTTTTTAAATATACATACACACACTCTCTCTCTAGTGCATATATAAAACTAACTATATATAAATAAAAACCAGGTGTGGGAAGATGTACATTTCTTCTTTCTACCCTTCCTCTTTTGTGAGGATAGAAACTTGAGAAATAGTGATTACATTCACTTTTATTTGCAAGAAGTCTACTGGAAGATTTAAAGATATATTTATTGCATCTTTTTCTGGCATTGAGAAGGATGAAAAGCAGAGGTGTTTGAATGTCTTCCTGCTAGTCCTGATGTTCTAGGAGGGGTTTTCCTAGCAGGTATTGCCATCATAAACCTTAGAGTGAGTTTCAGGGAGGGAACCTCTCCCCTCTGCTTGATCTCAGTATTGCAAACACTCCATTCTTATTGGAAACCTGCAGTTCTCAAACAACAGGACAAATTCAGAGTGCATATTTTTTTACTGGAAATATATTAGGTTAAAAAATTTTGTCCCCCTGTTTCAGCTATTGGATTTTATTTTCTGCTTCTTTAATGTGTGTAGTTGTTTCAAATGAAGATTTTTATGAATAAAAATATGCTTTAATTGAAAAGTGGCTTTGAGTCCCTTCTAAATTAAAAAAAAAAAGACAATTGAAAAAAAACCCAAATATTTTTGGCTTGTAGTTCTGAATATTGGAGAATTCTAAGAAAATACTCAGTGGCATTACTCTTCTGGCTTGAAGGTGTATGGACTAGAGGCTTATGGTTAAATGATGGATATACGCTAAAAAAGGAACCTGTTTCTATAGTTGTATTCTCTGTGAAGAAGAGAATTGTCTGATTAATGTATATTTTTGGTCCCAAATAGTTTCCCTAATTCTCTATTTATTTGCCTTAGAAGTCAGTGTTTGTATGTTAGTGTCTTTCTACTAAGAGCAAGTCTTTAGAAATCACTGACAGAAACTTTAGTCTCTATTACATTTCTCTGGAACTGAACAAATTCTTTAATTCACTAGAAACTGCCTTTCCTTATATTTTAACATTTTCCAGATAAGCCTTCACCACTCCTCATGAAACAGAGGGATAGCAGGCCCAAGTTTGCAATTTTTTTTTTTTTTTCTCTTCCATGAAATGATTCTTAGCAGCAGTTAAAAAATCTGAAGCTGAATCTTGGAGGGGTATGAGAGATAGGAAGCAATAGGAGGGCAAAAAGAAAAAAAAAGAGTCTTTTTGGTATGTAACACAACTATTCCAAAGAATTTATGCCTGATGAGGCATTTGGGTTCTTAACTTCTTATGAAAAAAGCTACTGAAAGTGAATGGCAGTCATGTTTTATGAGGGAATATGAAGACTTTATTTTCCTAGGAAACTGAGGTTGTATGACAGTAAATTAAATGTTTATTATTTTTTCAAGTAATTATAATGTTTACTTGATTACATTTCTGCTTAGTTCCATATCAGATAGATACATCCTTTTTTTGAAATGTGTTTTTGACTTCCAGCCCAAGGGCATAACTTGGGATCTGACTTGACTTCTTAACTCATTGCAGACAACAAATACTCTGTGGACCAGAGTAGGTCCTCTGTAATAACTGTGCAGCACTCTAATTTTTTTTTTTTTTTTTCCCTTAGAATTACAGTGTTTTCTCCACCACCCCTTTTTGAACATGGCTGAATAGGGTTATGGAAGATGTTTTATGTGTTGAGTTAATGAGCTCATTGAGAGGTAAAATGCATAGGCTGGAGAGATCAGAATTAATCCTTGGCTAATAATTTGTTGATTAAATGCATTTTTCAAACATATCCGAACTTAATTGAATCTCTTCATTTAAACATTGTATAACCATTGTCTTTTACTGTTAATTCAGTAAACGAGCCAGATGTCTGCTTTGACAGACTGAAAAAAAATCAGGCAAACTTTCAAGGTTGAAGCACTGTCCTGAAGTTGATCTGTGTTGTGTTTTGTGATGCCACACTCTTTGTGGTGGCACAAATGTGAAACCAACTGTCAGCTTTTGGGGAGCAAATACCCTGTCTGTCTTTTTCAAAAGACAAATACTTCACTTTTGCAAATAACACAATGGAACATGAGTTTAGAGATACTGAAGGGCAATTCCAGAGTCGCTTTTATTTGATGTCTTTTTATCTTTATATAAAGAGATTATTTGGGAGGTTGGGGGGAGACCACTGGCTGCAGTAGTGCTGCACTGGAAACACTCACTGAAGCCCTGTATTAGGCCATAGTTGAAGATGATAATGCATTTCCTTTTTAGTAGCTATTCCTTGCCCTTAAGTATGTGTACAAGCTAGTTTGGAACAAATGTTTCCATTTAGTTACTGTTTTGATGTATTTACTTTGCTTAGTTTTTCTACTTATTGAGTCTTTCTTCCTGCCCCGTCCCCCCACCCCCCGACAAAATTACAGTCACAATAGCAACTTTCTAGTTAAATATATTTGTCTGTAGAGGAAGTGATTTAAATTAAGTGTAATAAATGTCCATCATATAATGCTTGGCTTAGTTCACAGAAATTAGTGTGTCCCTATGCAGCTTTGCTCAAGTTAGCAAAGCTGTGTTTGGAGGCCAGGGTGGCCACAGAAACTTAGAGGTCATCTACTGCAGCTGGCAGGTGTCGACATGCTTTTACCAGTATTAGTATTATACAGCATCCTTGCATGAGCATACAGACAGCAGAAAATGTTTAGGAGGTTTTAATTTACAAATGTCCTCTCTCTAGAAATGCACTGAGATTACCTACCTTGGCAGAAATTCCCCAATAGACTAGGACGTAACTGTAGGACAGATTATTTAAGGCACTTTTAGGGACTTAAGATCAGTTGGTGATAAATCTGTCGTCTTTAAACTTTAGTTCAGAACTAAAGCAAATGCTGACCTTTTGTGGTATAAACCTTGTGTTCTCATTGACTCTTAAAGGTGTATCTCAAAGGAAAAACAGTGAAGCTTTGCCATGATTATTTATCAAATAGGCTGAACACTCTGCGTTTTGTCCTGCCCTGACAAAATATTTTAGGAATTTTGAGTAGTTGGCTTTGATGCATTCCATATATTGTGCTTGTAAACTTCTGAGATTATTGTATTTCAAGAGGGTAACGGGGGTGGTGTTGTGTTAATCTAGGACTACTCCATTTTACTTTTATCTAAAGCAACACAGTAGATCTTATTTTGACTGGGCTGTCACTGCTACTTGCTGTTCTCATGTCTGGGGACCTGCAACAGTGCATTGTCACCATTTCCCAAGAGACTGGGAAAGCGTAAAAGAGTTCTTCCAAAATGTGGAAAATGCCAGCTGGCTGTGATCTTTGGTAAAAAGCTGACAAAAGCTCCAAGGTCTGAATGGCCTGAGCCATTTGAATTGCCCTGGTTTTAAAACACACAATATAATTAAAAATGTTTTTTGTTTTAGAACCAATTCATGTTTTCTAAATAAAATGTTCCTCATGTCGAACACCCCCTAGCCTGTAGTCAGTTTAAGTCCTCATAAAAAAATAGAAGACCAGACCAGGTATGTTGATGCCAATCTTTCATCCTTGACATTGGCACTTTTTTTTGGTACACAAAGGTAACATAGCCTTTTAATGCAACATCTGGTCTGTTTGAAACATACGTGATGGGCCAGCTGTGGGGTAAAGAACTTCATTCTTATTCATAGTTTATAAACATTTCAGCTAAAATTATGGTGGTGATAATGTGGTTTTTTACCTCTGCATGCACTGAAAGCAGTTGAGAGGGAGCTCTTCACGAGACTACTGAACTCTTCCTTCTTCCCCCATTGCTTTGTGGATGACACATTGAGCAACGCTGCTGAGGGAGTGGGTTGGAGTGAATGATTGTGCCACAGGACACCATATATCCTGATCCCTCATTCTAATTAGGTTTTAAAGTGTTGACACACTGAATTTCATAAAATAAAAACAACTGATGGGTGGCAGGGAGAGTGTGTGAGTTAGTGCGTGTACTTTTTTGTATCTTGAGGGAAGGAAATAAGGATGATGTATTTTGGGCAGACCCCAGAAATGTGGACAACTGGGGCAACAAGGTTTTTTTGAGATGGAAATAAAAAGGGGATGATTCATATGGGAGGGTGTCTGGATAGAGAATGAAAAGGATGAATCAGCAGGAAAAAAGAGAAGCTGTGAGGTTTACAGAGATCACAGCTTTAGAGTGAATGTGAAAGGGATTACAAGGAAGTTTGGGCTGGGAGGGAGAAGTAATAATGTGAGAGCGCCAGGTATATAGCATTGGCTTTACCAACAGAAACTATAAAAGAATGATCTGACCTTGCAAGCTCTCAGGTGAAGTGTTGTCTACCTTCCTAATACAGAAGAGCAAGCATTTCTGCCCCACCTCCTCCTCCTGTTCCCTTCTGTGTCCCTATTGTCTTTGCAGATAGTGCACTGGGCTTCCAGTCATCCTTAGTCACTGGCAGGATGTCAGAATTTCCTTAGGAGCTTTAATAGTGATTTCATAGTGTCTTGAAAGTAGATATACCTATTTATGGAAATTTTAAATGATCTCGGGGCTTGACAAAGGGAAGTTTGTAATTTAATATATGTGTCTTAGCTTCAGGCTGAACAAACAATAAAGTACTTTAACCTTGCATGTACTCACTTGGTACTAAAAGGCTTTCTTGAACTTGATTTAGACAAGTGTTTAATGCTTGAACTAAGGCCACTTTAAACCTGTAGAAGCATCTGTAGAGATTTAATTTATTTAAGAAATATGTTTGGAATTATGCATTCCATTTTCCAAATATCTTGGGTCGGAGCAGCTTGATGGGTTGGTATAGTAATCTTGGTTTGAATGGCTGTAGTTTACAGTGATGCTCTTGCTATTTTTGGCTGGAGGCAGATTTCTGTAAGAGTGGCTTAAAAGCATAACATTGCACATGTTCACATTTTGAATGCTGTTTGCATTTTTCATATTCTTTTTATATCAGCTATCTTGCAAAACCAAATGCTTTCACTCTTTTTCAGAGTACATAGAAGAACTATATTTAAAACTTCTTTTCCATTTGTTGGTTTCTCTTATTAACAGAGAAGAGAGACAGTGAGGGAAGTGGAAAGAGATACAGCAGTGCAAGCTGGTGTTTGACTCAGCTCTACAAATAAAACCATTTTAAATTATCTGTATGTAGCTACTTCATTCAAAATTCTCTTAAACAAAAGCTTCCTTCTGTTTTGAAGAGCCTAAAATTGTCTAAGCACGTCAGTGCAGTCTTAAGTTACGTTAGCGGTTGTTAAAATAAGAGGTGAGACTACCCTACTGGGGATTTTTCCTCCCCTTCTCCCTCTCCGTGGCGAACATGGAAGCAAAACTGTTCCTAATTCTTCAGGATTTTTCTTCTTAAAGTCCTTTTAGACAACATTTCACGACAATTTAAATTGAATTAATAGCAAACACGCTGAAAGTTTGCCTCTAGGTATTTTCTGGTAGAACTTCAGAACACTTTGTAGAACTAGTGGAAAGTAAGTTGCTAAACTTTTTCACCTAAAATTGGCTCGTATTGATTTCTCCTCATCTTAAGCCAGTATGCATATGCATACAAGGAGGAAACAGTATTTGCATTTCTACTCATTTTCTGTAGTGATGGATTTAATTAAGTGACTGTAATTTTAGTGAGTTGTCCAACACTGAGCCACTTCAGCCTTGTTTTAAATTTGAAGTAATGGAAAAAGGGATTCCATGCTTGCTGACATATGGCATTTTTCTCAGTGCCCTGTCACAGTGCCTCTTATCGTTAGTGCTAGTGTCCTGATTTTGCTTTCCTGGGGCAAGAAATAGTCATCTGGGCTCTCTGGTTGCCACTGTTTCCTGGGATATTTGTGACTCAATATGTTTGCTTATTTTTACAGAAGTTGAAGGAAATGGGGGAGGGTCAGGAAGTTGATTTCTTGACAGAGACTGAGGGGAAAATGGTTTGCAGCAAGAGCTTCATCTTTCCTATGGTAGGTGGCAGCAGGTTACCCTTTCCCCCTTCTTCTGCTGGGTTCCTTGGCAGGAACTAGATAGCCTGCTTTTGGACAAGTGAAGCTGTAGACAAGGGATATTACTTAGAAGCAGGATGACAACTGAGCAAGACTGTCTGTGCGTGGAGTTGGGGAAGGGCTGCGTTGGGTTAAACAACCTTTGGTCAAGCGAGACCTTTTATCTTTGGTTACTGAAAGCTAGTTGAGCATATTTGCTATAGCATAGATGTTGCTAGTCAAGCAGCATAGATGAGCTGAAATCCTTAAGGCAAGAAAATAATTATGCATCTTGTAATAAACATTGGTAAATGGTAGGATTTGGGCAATTACATTCTATTCCTGGAGATGCTTAAAAATCAGTGTCTTACCCCTTTTTTTCTAATGCCTGGGAACCTTGGTATGAAGGTGGCAACTGTTGTAGAGTGTGCAGTTGGACAAGTTTGGTTTTTTTCCCAACGATCTGCATTTAGTCAAAATATTTGAGAATCACGGGGTTTAAAATTACATGGCTCTTTCCAAACCAGTGATGAAACCTTTACATGTGCTGCTATCAGAAGGTGAATTTTAATTATATTTCCTGTCTGTCCCCAATTTTGAATAGCACAGCTGGGAAGAGGGCAAATGGGAGGCAGATGGTCGTGTCAGAAGTCTACAAGAACTCTTTCCTGGAAACTGTTTTGCAGAATTCTTCACATTCATAGCAGTGATGGAAGACTCTTGTCTCTTGTTTGAGATCCTGCATCCTTCCTATGGTAATGGGGAGCAGCTTCCATGACTGAGGAAAGTTGCTCGCTAGGCGAGGGCTTCTTCCATGTTCTGTCTGTATGTCAAGGCCTGGTTTGAAGGGGCTGTGCCCCTCTAGATGTTTCTGCTCCAAGTGGTATCCCTTCTGGCACTGGAATGACCCCTACCCTAATGGGGCTCTCGTCAGGCACTGCTAGAACACAGTCTGTTTTGTTGTGACAAAGTCATGGCACTACAGTTTTCTTATTATTCCTTGACCTTTATCTAATTAACTTTGGATGTCTTCATGTGTATTGTGAAGGTACTGAAACAGTATGTCTTGTCACACTGGAAAGATAATTGTATGAAATTACGAAGATGTAGTTAAATGTCTTCATCCCCCCCCCCCCCCCCCGTTTTGTTTCATGCTTTTTCTTTCTTGCATATTTTTGAAATACAAAGCCTAAAGAAAGGACCAGTAGGATGGATGCTCAAGGAGTAGCAATATATAGGATATGAAAGGAGGACTCATTCAGATCAGATCACAGTTTGCAATACAGTACACAGATTGTGGGAGTAGAGTGGATCTATGCTTAGGACTGTGTGCTCTCACAAATTTTGGGTTAGCACAATATAATTAAAAGTGAGCGTGTGGTCAACCCCTTAATTTACAGTGTAGTGTAGCACTTTCTGCATAGAGCATCCTTTTAACAGGGTGAACAAGCTGAGTGAGAGATTAGTGTTCAGTGAAGATGAAGGTTGTGAAACCCCTGCTCTCCCTCTGCCAGTTGTGTTGATGCTCTTCATGTAGTTTGATCCATACTGTTTGGCCCGAGACAGCTTTTACAGAACTCTGTTTAGAAAGCGTTTACATCGCACAGAGTTCCTCTTATGGAATAAGTATACCTGAAGTAAAACTTTATGTAATAGCGGCTGTGGAAGATGGGATTTGTAAACCTAGTTATTTGAGGTCACTTGGAAAATCTTCCATCAGTTTTGTGTGATTATGTCACCATCTGAATGTAGAATAGATTCCTGTTAAGTAAAATAAGGTCTCTCTTAAAGATCTTACTGGACTTCTTACTCTTGGTTTGCATTTGGTTGTTTACAGGTTGGGCCAGGTATTAAAGTTGATGGGGGAAAAGGGAAGGAGTAACTTCAGGGTCATGAAATGTGGCTAATTTTAAACCCTGTAATTTAGTTTAAATTGAAACTTAACTGCATTTGAATAGATGGGCTGCCAGTCTATTTTCTATCCAGACATACCAGCCTTCTGCTATTTATTGTCTGTATTAAAGCCTTCTCAATGCTTGAGTTTGACAGCTCGCACGTGACCGGCATAGTGCAACATTGCACGGTTACAAGACCTTCTTCTCGATGCAGCTATGTAAAGTATTCTATGTGTGTTCAGTAACTTGGAATGTGGCTTCTGTAAGATTAGTCACCGTAGATAAAATTCAGGCCTGTGCATGCTTTGCTTTCTCTGTCACTTTGCGTGGAGTGGCAATTTGTGAAGGAGAGGGTACGGGCAAGGGATGCTGGAGGGAATGGCCAAGGAGAGGCCAGGGACAGTGGGATGTTGTGCACCCACAGCTGCCTTCCCGGCTTCCCGGAGGAATCTAGAGGGCCTTTGGGAGGTTCAGACTGCAAATTGGTACTGCAGCAGCAGAAGAGGCTGTTGAAGCTTTGTGGGTTTTTTTTCTGGGTAGTCAGGATTGCATGTGGATTCCCTTTCTCAGATCAAGTTTGGTCTGGTCACCTGGCGAGACTACGGAAGCTCTGCAGCTGTGCCAGCGTTTCCACACAAGGTTTTGTTGGCACAGCTCTGGTGTTTGCAGCCTTGGCGTAGACCAGGGTGTCTCCCCAACATGGTGTCTTAAAAATTGCAAGTGGCCGGTATATATTGGTGCTCGCCCTCAGTAGAGCTTCAGGCTCATTGGGAAGGAAACGTGAAGCAAAACGCTACCCTAGATGATGTACCAGAGAGCGGTGGAGTTGAATGCTTGCTATGGGGGGGAGGAGTGGCTCATCACATAGAAAACCAGTTTTCTTAAGAGCCAAGAGGCTTTAGATTTCAAGTACTGTTTATCCTTGTTTCAGGGCTACATCCTCCCTTAAGATCAGTGACTTACTATATAAACACAAATAGAGGGCACTTTCAAAAGCAAAGGTGATTCCCTAAATGAAGAAATATGCTATTTCAATTTCTTAGTATAGAAAAAAATTTAATTTTCTTTTCTTGTACTTAATGTTCTCTCAAGAACACTTGCCTATTGCACTTTGCCAGTTCCTGTTCGTTCCAGTTGATTTTTGAATTAAATAATATGTTCAGATATATTAAAAATCAGGATGGAAAAAAATTCTGATACCTGCTAGCTTAATATTTGAGTTTTCTAGAATAGTGAAAAATGTCTGTGCTGCCTGTGCTATGTACTGTACACTTGCAGTATTTTCTAATAGACTTGAAGCTGTGGTGAGCTTTTAAAATAATTTTGAGTGGCTAGTAATCTCTAAAAATGCCAAAGTTCATGTGTACCCTGTTGGTAGGAATTTATACTGGTATCGATATAAATTCATACTGTTATCAGTATTGTGTTTTCCCCACACAAAAATAAGGATGCCTTATCTGGGCTTAGCTTATGAGTTACAATATCCGTATTAATTTGTTGTTGTTTTTTTTTTGTAATTGAGCATTTTAAAGCAGACTTGGACTGAATAACAGTCCTGATTTTATGCAGACTGAAAGCCTCTGTGTTCTGTTGTCTCCCCCTTTCTCCCTCCCTTTGTCCACACTGTCAGTTCATGGCTTTACTGTGTCCCTTGTGATAAAGGTAGTCTTTTTAGTACTTTGTACTCTTCCCCTGCATTTCCTCCCATTGCCTTCAGACCTGTATAATTTTTTCTGTCTTGTACTACTTTCTCAAATTTCCTCTTTTCTTGTCTATTCCTACGCTGCTGTCAGAGTAGCAACTTCTAATAGTTCTCTCTTTTTTTTATAAAATGAAACAGGTTGTGTCATATATTAAATACTTAGTTATGCTTGTCATTTAACATGAGTTATTTTTTATATATATATTAAGAAAAAAACCACTCCGAGGAGTCTTCCTCTTGTTTAGATTGGGAGGGACACAGCTCTTGCATGTATGTGCTCATATACAACTTATGACTTGATCCTTCTGACATAAAAGACTTTCTTCTCAGGTTTGAATATGTAGGTGTTTAATGAACATTAAACCTATAGAGATGAAAGATGAAGAAATGTACATGATGATATGAGCCCTTAATTCATATTTCAGCTTAGGAAAGGCTTGTATAGGCCCTTGAGAAATTTGTTACTCACTATTACACTTAATGTGAGTACAATAGATTTTAACTAGCTTGCTTTGTTTGCTGTTCTGTGATCTACTCACTGCAATATGGAAAGCAGATATAGAGCTGGCCAAGTCTGATTTGGAGTTGTTAATATCTATCTTACTTTCATCCTGAGTCTTAAAGATAGGACTCTGTTTCACAGTCATGTGGACTTAGGTGTTTAACTGGAAAAGGTAGTCTGTCATGTCAAAGATGAATTGGTCTTGTATCTTCTACTAGTGAATTAAGGATAATGTTTTTCTAGGTGTGCTTCTAGTTCATGTTTGATTTTAGCAGCAGGGAACTGTCATCGGACTCTCTCTTCTTTCCCTTCCTAGTTAAAACTTCTTTTATTTAGTTGAGAATCATGGAGCCTTCTTCAGTAGGCAAGGCAGCAATTGTTATCAGGTCTTTGGGGGGGGGGGGGGGGGGGGGGGGGGGGGGGGGGGGGGGGGGGGGGGGGGGGGGGGGGGGGGGGGGGGGGCGGGGG
>JAVJGG010000082.1:21437664-21451543 GCA_035590195.1 Aviceda cuculoides | reverse complement strand
GCTTTAATTTCTAGTATAAGCTCTTATGGCCATTTTTTTCAGAAGTGAAAAATGCAAAAAGCTGCAGCGTTTTCCATGCAGATGACTAGTACTGGGTATGCCCGTGTATTTTGCCCATTTGGTTTGCAGTAGACATGGCAGAGTGTGCTCTGAGCCTGAGGACCATCACATTAGCTCTCATCTGGGAGCCATGCTGACCCAGTGCCATGCTCAGATGAGGCTAATGTGATTTTTTTTTTTTTTTTTTTTTTTTTTTTTTTTTTCCCAAGCAGGGCTTTTTAGTTCAGGCTGCCCACCATGTTAACAGAGTTGCAAAGCTTTCCAGCGGCTCAGAGCACTGGCAAGGCAGACTCGCATCTGCTGTGGAGCTGGGGCAGAGCAAGTCACTGTCTGCCCAGTGTCAACATGCTGACTGTGTTTAATGAGCCTGATAAATCACTGCTTTCCGTAACCTGATGTTCTGTGGTTGCAAGAAATTGCAGAAGCTTGAGGAGAGCCTGCAGGGAGGCGTTAGGGCTGTGGGCATGTGGCTGAAGTGACAGCATCAGTTTCGTCCCTCTAATAAGTAGTTAATGAGGAGCCCACCTACTTTTGGAGAAGCAGGTATTAATTTTGTGTGTGTTACTTAGGATGCAGTAACTGGAACACTTATTTGATGATGGGAAGACAGTTTTTAGTCTGAGAAAAGGGAATCTTTTATGTTTGTGCTCATTAGAGAAAGACTTCGCTGTTCTTCCTGGACTTGGCTTTGTTCTTCAAAAAAAGACTGTAGATTTCAGTAATTAGTGGGATTTGCACATCGATGTGAGAGTAGACGGTTTTCAGGTAATGGTGACAAACCTTTATCTGCATATGCATTTTAATTAATGAAGGACATAATTAGGCTCAGTGTTCTTTACTCCATTAGCCAAGTTCTAGCCTCAGAAACCAAAATGGCTAAGCTGTTCAGACTGTCTCATTCCTTAAAACACTGACTGTCAAAGAGAAAAAAATGTAACAAGTAGCTACAGTTCTTGTACTGGACGCTTCTATTCTTGTTGCTTTTAGGTTTTGGATTTAGAATTCTAATTTTTTTTTTTCTGGCAAATTTTTAGAACACAGCTCCCACCCCCACAAGCAACACTATAACTCCCCACTTTACTCAAAACTCTAAAGGTTTTAAACTTTACTCTTACAATTGGAAAAGCACTAATGTGGAGTTGCTGAGAGACTGAATTTGCTTTTCATCACAGGACAAAGCACAAAAATATCTTCTGGAGAGGAGAGATAAATAACAGTAAACACTTTTATAGGTCACAAGAAGTCTTAAAGACATGGTGTAGATAAGATCTCATTTGTTTGTCATACATGAGAACTTTCTTCCTCATTGCTATTTGTTAGCAGTAGGTCAGTGTATCTTCACTTCTAGACTGAATCTATACAAACCTTTTAGTCAAAAGCTAATGCCAGCTGCTGATATCCTCTAGGATGAGAAATTGCTGTTCCAGGTGCCCATTTTTTGCTTGTAGGACAGAAAAAACCCCAGGTATTCTCTATTTTGTATTTTTGCATTTCATTTGCTGCTATTTAAAGAATAAATTGTAGAAGGAGAATGACAATTCTTAGCATACAGGCAAATAAGGTGAAAGACAATCAGAAGTGCTACATTTGGAAGAAAAAGTTGAATTGGAGAAATCTGTAAGAGGGACGTGTATGCTATCAAAGTTCTTTGGTCCCCTGTCAGCTTGTGTGTTAAGGAGGAGAGATTGTGGAACTTCAGTGGAAAGTAATGGTTACTCCCTGGTGCTTGCTTTCTTCTCTCTGCTTAGTAAGCAAGAAGGAAGTGCTAAGTGTAGAGTAAGTTGGGTTTGAGTCCTTTAATGACCAGTCAGTTGTGCTGACTTGCTAACCAGAAGAGTGGGTTGTGAAGTTGGTGATTATATTGATGCCTCCTGTATGTAGCAGAAGCTTCATGTTCTCACTTTCTTCCAGGAAGGTTTTGTACATGTGACATGATATCCAAATGTCCTAAGCATCTACAATATATAAATAAATTTTATATAGTCCCATAAAGATATATATATATAAAAAAAAAAGGTCCTGTTCAGAATGTCTTATCAATTTAAAGCTGACTCTCTGCTGCTCTTTTCTCAGCTGAAAATTGTGAAGCTATAATAAATGACTGATGCATAGCCGAAAGCATGGCAGTGACCATCATCACTGGAAATTTAATGTTCTGACATTCCAGAAAAACTGATTAGTAACAGCAATGGCCCAGCAAGGAGCTGTTGCAGTAGTTAAAGGCAGCAAACCTCATGATGTATTGTGGGCTTAGAGATGAACTGAGACAAAACTGATTGTTTAGGAATTGTTAATCCACCCTATCTTATAGCTTCCTCAGAAAGCAGATACTGACTACCAGTCTATCAAGAGAGACTTTGAAAACAAATGAATCTGTGATTCTAAGTAGAAATATTCTTTATTGATTTTTTCCAAATATTCACTCTGTTTGATTTGTATTGATGGCTTATATAAAAAGATTTCAATAACAAGTCTTTTTTTTTTTTCTTTGGGAAAAAAATAGTAGTATAATATCTAATGCTTATTCACTGCCATCCTTCTCTTTCACATTTCGATACTTATTCTTAATTTTCCTTTTTTCCTTTCATCCTATCCATTTAAAATAAGATGCTGCTGATAGAGGAGTACCTCTCCTCCTACCCATTCCCTTCTATTTTTAACAGCCTGAGTTGAAGGCTGCTGCATTAGAAGCATTAACATGTGCGTAAATAGCCCCTGTATGCATAACATCTCGACTTGAAAAAAAAAAAATTCTGTGTTAATAAGTTCTCGTAAATTTAGCATCAATCTGCACTTTTGTATTCCTACTGTATTTAATCATGAGTAACGGCTAAAGCTCACTTCATGTTGCTTTTACATATTTCAGGCACAGCTGACAAGAGGACTCTGTGGCAGGGTTCTGTCCTAGGGCAGAACTGTGTCACTCCAGTGCTGCTCCTCGGCTTCTTACTCTTCTTGAATTGACACTTTCTCCTTCTTGAATTCTTTACATCAGCAGCAATGTTCAATGCTCACTCCCATAGGCCAAGTAGTATATTTGTCAAAAATTCTGACTACTTTCTTTCTGTCAGCTAGTTGCTTACAGATTAAAGCACCAGTGTTTGCATCCTGTAGGAATGTAAGAGCATTTAATTTTAATGATGAAACAACATTGTGAAGTGTCAGCTGATAAAAGGTCTAAACCAGAGGTATTCCTGTGCTTACCTGAGACTATGACCGCCATGTGATAATTCACTGATGAGTTTTGGATGTCAGTGAGGTGGTAGGTTTGGGGGCTTACACAGTCACTGGCCAGCTGGAATAATTTATCTGTCACTGCTTACTGTGTGGGCTTTGATGACAATGATGTCATCTGCAATTCCTAAATGACAGCTTCTTGAATAGATTTTTGTCTTCCCATTAGATTTCTGGGAAGAAATCTTGATCTTGTCTGATCTAGTATTTAAAAGTGCTTAAAAGAATAAATTGACTATAAGTTTTTAATTTGCAACTTGCAGATTGGATTAAAAAAATTAAAAACTTAAGGTCTAGCTTTTTTTCTGGAAATAGTACAAACTGAACGTTATTTTGAGACCTTAGAAGAACCAAAAAAGTAAATTCATCCTCCTTCTGCTCTTCAAGGTCTACAGCAACAAATATGAATTTCCTCTTCAGTGGAAAGAAAGATGAAACTGAAGCAATTAGTCTAGCACATGAATCGGTAGCAGGAGGTTTAAAGGTGACCTGAAAATGTTGATTGAATAAACATAATCTTAATTCATTTATGGCTGTATAATTTAAAACCAACTCCAATTAGATCCTCCTCTGCTTATTTTCTGAAATTTGAGTTGTGAATTTCTGGTTTGCTAGCCCTAAAAGCAGCAAAGAAATAAATGACTGTATCGAAGGTTGAAGATGTCCGCTTGTTCCCAAGGGCAAGAAAACAAAATCTTGAACACTATCAGAGTAGCATTGATAATAACTATTTGGCCTAAGGAAAAGTATTCTTAGTTCTTCCTTTTGTCTCCTGCCATTTTAACTGTTTCTGATTGTCTTTCAGTATTTCTAAAAAGTGTGATTGGTTTTGGTGGTGTACATTTAGTATGTTCTTTTACATTTCCTTTGTACAATGTACAAATATAAAGATGATGGGGTGAGGTGGGGGGGAATTGCCTCACCTTATCAACTTTGTGAGAGCTGCTTTTCATAAACCCCGCTGTATCCTAGTAGTGCTATTCCTACTGTGGCAATGGAGTTTTGAGGATTAGGTGGGACCCTAACTTTTAGTGGTTGTTATTTGCTGTTAGATTCAGAGTCAGTGAAGACTTTCTCTCGCTTTGGTTGTCTTTAGTATTATTAATTGCATAACTATAATGTGGTAGGTAGTCACTTGTCTTGAATAATATTTGAGAACACTTATCTTGCCTAACATTTTCCTTACGAAGTATTGTGATGGATTGGGGGGTGTGTGCCTTTTTCTAACTGAATGCTGAAGCAATTAAAATACTTTCTGGCAGTCAGTCTCCTTCATTTTGTGTTCTCTGTTAACTAAGAAATTATTATTTTTTTTATTTCTAGCACTTTTCCTCTTTGGGATTTTCTAGTTCTCTAGCTTATGGATTGAATGTAGTAGTATTGAGTGGGTTGAAGTAGATGGATTAGGAGGGAGGTAGCAAAATATTTCTGGTAATCAAGTTTCAAATATCGTTACTACTGTTGTTGATGTATGTACAAAAACCAAGCCGCAGCAGTTTGGAAATGAAATTTCTTGCATTAGCCCGAGACTGCTGTGGGTTGAAGACTGTCCTCTGTGAGGCTGCCGCTCACCGTATCTGCATGCAGATGTGCCGGCCCCTCTTCTCAGCTGGAGCCCAGCTGGGTCCTGCACCGTCTCCTTGTGCCGAGGGCCTCTCTGGCTGGCACACATGGAGCATCCTGAAGTAGCGAGGCAGAGAAAAACCTGGTTGCTGAGTGGTATCTTATTCTCTTCTAGTGAGTTCCCTCTGACAAACATCAACGTGACAAAGTTGGCAGTAAGAAAAAACTGAGGTTTGATACCAAAATATATCTGGGTACAATAAGTCAGATGAGCTTCCAATTTTTGCGACTATTTTAGCAAATGCGTATTCAAAGTGAGCAAACGGCAGAGCAGTATGACTCAGCAGTGGCAGCTGGGGTAGAAATGCCATCTGTAGTCTGAAATGACACTCATGGTAGTGTGGAGTTGCATGACAGCTAACTGCACGTAAGGTAGGTGGGCTCAGAGTGATAATGGGATATTCAGGCTGTGGAGTAGCAGCACTCAAGAGCAGATGTCCAGAGAGTATGAGTGATCCCTGGATAGATTCAATATTGCTGCTGTGTAGACTATTATCGTGATTTTTGGGCTTGGGGGGAGGGTGTTGCATCCAATTTTATCAGATGGCCGTTGTAAGTCAGAGACCTACTGAGAGTGATGCTGAGAGAGAACAGATGTGGATTGTTTTGGTAGAGCTCTTTTTTGGAAATGCTCTGCTACCGAGTCGCAAAAGCATTACTAGAGATGGAAAATATGCCAACTGCAGTAAGAGTCTGCTATAACTGCCAGCTTGCAATTCTTTGGTTCCCTCAGGATTAGAAAAGGATTGAGATTAGGTACTCGGGCAGATGTCATCAGCGTAGATAACTATACTGTATGGATTTGAAGGGTAATACTGATTAGAGCTTTGAAAATGTGGAGCACTAGTACTCATACTGACTCTTAAGGTCTGTTCAGGTGAGCTGTTCCTGTAGACACTGAAAACAGTGGCTGGTTACAAGGGTGTTGCACAGTAGAAACAGATCACTTGGGGGTTATTCTGGATAGGTTTGTTAGTAGACTGTCTTATACCTTCTAAACAGAACAAAACGGCATCAGTCATCAGCATTTTCTACTCTAAGTTTGCAAAATGGGGTGTCAAATTGAGACCTTGAGAACAAAGCTAGTGCTAAAAACCATCTCTATCTCATTGGCTAGTCCATGAGATGGATTATTAGAGTACCTTGCAGCAAATTCTGAGCACTGATGTAGTTCTACAAAATATAACTGATCTTTAGCCTGATTTGAAGATGATTACTTCTGTCACCAGAAGGTGATTGTTCACCTTAGTGAGAGGGGTATGGACAAGCAAGAAGTTGAGCTAAAGGGATCAAAATGGTGTTCATATGGCTCAACTTTCCTCTGCCTCCCTGCACCATACATCCCTTTCTGGATTGCAAAAATGAAGGCTGTCTCTCGGAGCTTGCGTATGTAATGTTGTGTCTGCCAAGTTAACTCTAGGTTTAACTAATTTGGACTGGAAGATGAGTGTTTTCCATATAATTGGGCTATATAAAGAACAAGATAAAGGTGTAATGATGCATGGGTGCCACAGCCACTGATAGACAAAAGACCCCACTTGCCATCCAAGGACAGACTGATGACTGGAATTTTTACCTTCCCTGAAATCTGATATGTGGGCATTAAATGCCTGTAAACATTACAAGGAGTTGTCTTGTAAAAGAAGGTGCTGACAATGTCTCTCTCTTTTCTTCAGCTAGTGGAAAACATGTGCTGACAAATTTTGGTTCCCTTTGCTCTGTAGCAGGTAGGAGATGCACACAGTGCAAGACTGCAGAATAATGCTATTGGTGCCTCAGTTTGGCTCCGAGTTTTGAGATATGCTAGCTCTTCTGCATGCTCAACCCCAGAGACGGCATTGGGGCATCTATACTTAAAATCTCTTCAAAGAACAGTTGCAGTTCATTAGCTACCTACAATACTTGTGCCTTTGCCAGGTTGGCCATTCTGACTCTAAGTAGGTGTTGTTGCAACTTAGATGAGTGGGAAAGTGTGTGGTGTGGTTTTTGTTGTTGTTGTAGACCTATGGGCAGGCGAAAGCAGGAAACCTAGCCAACTGAATGGTTTGCTTGCCTATGCTCGATACTCCATGCTTTCTTGTCTCCCTCTACAAACATCTGCCTTATTCTAGCAATAGACTCTTGTAATCTCCTTTTTTGGGCTTGTTTGACCCTTTAGTCCCTCTCCCCCTTAACCCTCTGGGTTATTTTAACCAGCTAAACCAGAGGAAGGCAAATCCAAAACCAACAAAAGAATAGGCTTCTGCCAGTTGCTGCCACAAGTTCTGTTGAGTTGAATTGGCTGGCTTTCTGTAAGTGGGCATAAACAGTGAATGGTTATAAAAATAAGTTTGTTCTGTGAAAATGGAGAGAGAGGAAGTGAAAGTGGAAGGCAGCCAAAGCGATGGGCTGTGAATAGATAAGAGTGGGAGAAGATGCATTTGTCAAGGGCAGAGAGGAGATGTCGAAGTGATTGGGTTAAGGGGAGATGAAAGCTGGAAGAGAGTTACAGAGAAGGTGTGTCTTGGAGAAGCTTTTTAGTTACCCTTCAAAAATCAGGCATAGCTGGAGTGAAGGACACAAGAAGAGGCTTGAATGCAAGTGTGAGTGATGGATGCTGGTGTCTGTAATAATTGAGAAATGAGGTGCTGACCTGAGATCAAGATTGGAATGAAAGAGTAAAAGGGTTGTTTAACTGTGTTGCGCTGCTCATGATAGCCAGACATTGTCAGAAAGGCAGGCTGAGGTTCAGTTTAGGCAGAAGGAAACCACTTCAGATCAGTGGTATGATGGAGTAAACCCCACAGAGAAAACGTTTGCAAATGTATTTGTAGACGAGGATAGCCAGAGATGAGATGCAGGCAAGAAGACCTGGAGTCCATCTTTGTCCCTTTGAAGTGTATGCCAATATTCACAATTACAGGGATCAAAAGAGAACAGAACCTCACCATGCTAGTGGGTGACATGAATTTGTACTTCGATTTAAACCAGCAATTCTCAATAGTCTACACCTGTCATTTCTTGTTCCTTATGAAATTGTGATTATCTACTGGTGTGGGTGGTATGAACAAAACATTTCTCTTTTTCCACTGTCTCATACTTTTGTGGGGTGAACTGTGATATGGCAAAAAAAGGTGGGGGGAGGAGAGCTTTTGGTCACACCTTAAGGCTATTATTTTATTACAAATTACATATATTCCTTTGGTACTGAAGTTTTTCAGTTTAAAATCAGCAAAATTTTATTATGCTTGTTGCTTTATTCATTGCATCCAGATTATGTGTTGGTTAGTAAATATTTATTTTTATAGTGTATTAAACATTATTATGCTATTCTTGGCTTTTGTCAGTATTTTCTTCTGACTATTGCTCTGCATTATGTTCTGTATTTTAACTTTGATAACTTAGTGCAGAGTAAATTCTTAGCTTTCTTTAAGTTATAGTACAGAAAAAATAAGAAACAGATAAGAATGCTTCTTTCGTGGATGGGTTTTTTGGTGGCTTGTTGTTTGGGTTTTTTTTGTTGTTTTTTTTTTTTAAATATATGTGCAGTGACAAGTAATGCAAACATCAGGACACACACTGCCCACTGAAACAATTCACACTTATTCTCCTGGCTTTAAAAAAACAAAACAAAAGAAACCCCAACCATGAAACTCTTCAGATGTTTCCTCCTTCCATGATGTTTTCATTGTCAATGAGATATAGGATGAATTTTAACTGATACTTTTTAGAAGCTTATCCTGCTGCTGCCTCTCTATCCTTTCACTAGCAAACTGCCCCCAAAAGTGAATACTTTGTCGTATACACTTTTTTGTGAATATACTAGCAAGGGATGACTGAAAAGATGTTGTGAAAACATGGGCATGTAATATTTGCACAAGTTCTAGTTAAATGTGTAAATGCCTTGCTTAGCTTGAAAAAGAGAAGCTAGTTTAAGAGCAAAGTATAAGATGTCTTTCCTCTTTTCCGTCTCTTTCCTCTAGGAACAGGGAGTACAGAACATACTTTATGATTCGCTCTGAAGAGGACTGAAATGCAGCACTTTTTCCCAGAGCCTAGTTTGATTGCAGCCTTAAGTTACTAAGCTCTCAAGTGCTATTTAAGAAAAAAAGTTACTTGGGGCTTTATACTTATCTGGTTGACAATTGCTGAGAAAACTACTGCATGTATGTCTTTTAACTTTATCTCATCAGGAGTACATCTGCATTGTTACCTTATTCTCAGAGCTGTGTATAGCCATTTCCTCATAGAGACCTATATGTGCTTCCCTGCACTGGTCAATACTTTGACTAATGGAGTCCATCGGTGATTGCATGTGGTAGTGGAGTGGAGTGATGGGGAGTTACCAGCACAAACCTTCAGATATTAGTCTGCTTATAACAACGCATACTCAGGACGTGATTTCTTCAGATTTCTTCACTACTGATCTGTCTTGTAGTCCTCCTGTTACTCTTTCTATCTCGTTCTCTTCCATTCAATATAATATCTCTCCCTCTCTCCCTCCTTAATTTTTAGTGTCCCATTTTTGCCCTTTGAGATAGATTAGCCTCATAATTACATCACATAGTCAATTATGGCTTTATTTTGTTGTACATCTTATACGTTTTCCTCTTTTTCAATACAATGTGTTGGTCAAAAGACTGATAGAGCTCAGTATCTTTTCTCAAAATACCCTGATTTTACATTCTTTTCTAGTTACTGGCAAGTCTGTAGGTATGCTTTCCCAAAATACTCTCGTAGTGGCATGTGGTCTTCCGAGCCAAAGGTGCTCAGTTAGTGTTTCTCAGCTGATATCAGTGATTCTGTCCATCCTTCCCGCCCTGAATATCTGTAGCAGCCCTAGCATCCTGGGGCAAGGACTCCCACAGCTTAACACTGTGGTGTTTAATTTCATCCTGACACCCCATAGCTTCATATGGAGTCCTGTAATGTTATCACACACAAAAAAAGTGGTTGATCTGTATTCTCCTCTTCATGTCACTAAGGATGCACCGGTCCTATTTCCTGTGTTATCTCTGGCTGAAAATTCCTAGTCTTTTTAAGTTTTGTCTAATACTTTAAGCATCCTGTGATCATCTTTAGTGGATGTTCTCTAAGACTTTTTAATTTCTGCTATAACCCTTAGATGGAAAACCAGAACCACGCATAATGTCTAGAGGTGGCTTGTAATGTTGCAAAGAAATGTTCAGTATTCTTTTCTAAATTTCTTTCCTTAACTGCTAACTTTCAAATTACCTTTTAACTACTATTTAGCACCAAGCTGATGTTTTCATGAAAACTTCTAATTTAGCCTTAAAATCTTAAGAGTGAGTAGTAAATATCTGCTCAGAGACTATTATTGGTACCCTGTCAGTGCCTACCAGGACGGTTTTCAGCCATAGTTTTTCTTGTACTTGACTTCTGTGCAATATATAACATAAAGGGATACATTTGCACTTATGTGCTGAAATTGTAAGATTGTAGGAATCATGTTTCACTGTTCTCCTTACTGTGCTTTGGGCAGTATGCCTTCAGGACATGGACAGATGAGTGGCTCCAAAGTGCGACAACTTCATCGCACAGTCTTAAGTAGGATTCATCTAATCTTCAGGCTTATCTATTACACCATTTCACAAAGCCACCCCAGAGAGAGTATTTTTTTGTTTAAGAAGTGGAGGGATTAAATACAACTTGAATCTGCTTGAAAAATACTATAATATAGCTAAGTATTCTTGTAATAGTTACTTCTATTGAAACTAAAGTGCACATTTGCAGATAAAAATACAAATTTCAAGTCCTCAAGTTCAATTCCCTGGGGAGTCACAACATTTTCTGTAACATTTTCTGTATTTGTTATATTGTACTAGAAATACAATTCTGATTGTAAATATTTCTACCCTAAACCAGTGATTTCTTGCTAGAGCTTTACATGCCTATTGTGATTTGTCTGGAGAGGGTATTTTTTATTGCACAGATAAAGCTAAGTTTGATGGCATATCAGTAAGCTTTGTCCAAAATGATGTGATGACTTGTGTTGTTTGTTCATCAGAGGTTTTGTTGAGGACTAATTGTGATGAGAGAAGAGATACTATATGCACAATTTATATGTTAAATCCGTTCAACGGTGAGCAGTGATTTACCCATAAGGTGTAAAGGAAGAAAGTGAATTGTTAGCATCTTATTTTTCTGTATGTGTGCTCTGAGTGTGTTAAATAGCTTTGCTGTCTGGTGACTCTTTCCTAATGAAATCTACCCAAAATATTTTCCTGATAGTCTATGAAGTATTTTGATAAATCTTACTTTGCTGAAGAATGAAGTAACAACTAATAGAAAGAGTAGCATGTGAAATGACTCATCCATTTGATGTTCATTTGATTCTGTAGGGCACCTTTAACAAAAAACTTAGATTTGTAACACTAAAGAAGAAAGGTAAAAGACATATCAGAAAGAAAGATAAACCTCTATTTCTGTGTGTTTGCTGTTCTCAGCTTGTTTAATATGAAAAGTTTTCATATAATTCTGTTTTTTATCTCAGCTTTTCTCTGATTCTTTATAGTCCATGATTAAGCATGATATTGCAGAGGGCAATGCTATATTTGTCTGTGTGATTGAATAAAAGGTGTTAAAACTTGCAAGGATGTGCAGAGCTTTGTTTTGATACCAGAGAAAATATGAAGTATTACTGAAAAAAGTTTAAGATGAGACAATATTTTAATAGGAGATTGGGCAAGAAGGAGAACCCAGGGAACGACAGGCCAGTCAGTCTAACTTCAATTCCAGGAAGGTGATGGAACAGCTCGTCCTTGAAGCCATTTCCAGGCACATGAAGAACAGCAGCAAATATCATCTGCCTAGACATCAGTAAGGCTTTCAACACTGTCTACCGCACAGGGAGGGTCCCTTTGAACATCAGGAAACACGTTTTTTTACGGTGTGGGTGACTGAGCACTGGCACAGGTTACCCAGGGAGGTTGTGGAGTCTCCATCCTTGGAGATACTCAAAAGCTGTCTGGACGTGGTCCTGGGCAACCGTCTGTAGGTGGCCTTGCTTGAGCAGGTGGGTTGGACTAGATGACCTCCAGAGGTCCCTTGCAAACTCAACTATTCTCTGATTCTGTAGACTGGGGACCAATGCATCTGAAAACTGTCATTTGTTGATCTGTATCTCAGCAGGTCTTTAAATAGGGGAGCTTGGCTGTTTCCTATGGGTATAGAAACCTTTACTGTGTTTTTAAGATAAATTTACATTGTTTTTCTTTGTAGCCTACCTTTCATGAGAATATTGCTGGATTGCACGAAAAGATATGCCAGATATTAAAATGCCTATGACTATTTTCTTACTATAAAATGGGAAAGTAGAGCAGTAACTGCACTTCTGATATGAAAGGATTTGGCTTTTAGTTTATCAGTGTCTGTTTGCGTGAAGATATATTTTTGATTTCAGTATTGCACGTTACTGCTCTCATTCATGTGCCTGACTTCTGTGATTCACTGCTAGCTTAATTCTTCATGTACATTGATGTTTCTTGAAAGATCTCTTCTGAGAGGTTCTCGTCATCCTCCTGTGACTCTGGATTTATACCATGACCAAACTCTTCAATCATCTCTCCACCTTCTTGGACTTATCTTCTTCTGTGGCTTAAGAAATGACCTTTTGTAGCAGCTTCTATCATTTTCAACATCAGAGCTTTTTCCATTTCCTTGCATTTAATTTGATCTTCCTTTTTGCATGTCTGTTGAAAATTTTATGCACAGTCTTATGCTTACCTTATCCTATGAAGTCCTCAGCTTTCATGTTGGCCATTTTGAGCTCTTTGCCCCCCTGATCCTTGAGCTCCTTTTATAGTTTAGTCTGTATAACTTATGCACTCTTCCCTCATTTCCTCATTTGTTTGTCTGGCTTCTGCACTGATGCTGTGCAGAAACTTGTGATCGTTTGTTGTCCTCAAATGAAACTCCTTTCATTTTTGAATGGTTGCTCCAACTGTCCAGCTGGAAATACTCATTTTTGTCTGTTGAACAAAATTTTGATATCTGATATCAAAAGAGATGGGTTTTAGAACAAATTTTAAATAACCTGTTTTTTCCCTTGTCACCTTGTTTTATGGTTAAACTGTCAAAGTTGTAATAGGGTGGCTAGTGTAGTTCTTAGGCCTACTTTTGTGGTTGAATTGCTGATGTGATTAGTAAAGATAGAAGTTTAGCTATAAACATTTTTTTTTTTTCCCCAAGTCCTTATTTCAGTGCTTTTCTTTTTTTTTTTTTTTTTTTTTTCCCGCGCCTCAGCGGCGAGACCCCCGCGGTGCGCGGCGCTGCGCGGAGCGGAGCGGAGCCGACCCGTCCCTCCGCCCGCACTCGCGGCAGACTCATTCCAATATGGCATCCGCGCAGTGCGCATGCCTGCCGTTCTTTTTTAGGGCTCTTTTTTTTTTTTTTTTTTTTAATTTAGCAGCCAACTCCTTCAGTGACCTTTTTCATCAGTTTCAAAAAAAAAAAAAAACAAAAAAAAAAATTCACATACACATCCCAACTACCATCGCCCCGGCTCCTCCGCGCTACGCGCCCGCGGTGCTTCCGCGCCCCGAGCCGTGCCAGCGCTTTGGGAAAAGGACTTAAATAACCCGAGGGAGGATTAAAAATCACTCGTGAAATCGATGCCGCGGTTCCTCCGCGGTGCGGGGTACCGCGCAGAGATAACAGGGTCTCGCCGTCCGCGCGTTAAATGCGATAAAAAAGACCATAAAGCATTTTATTCCGCCGGGAAAGCGGGAGCTCTGCCTCCGCTCTTCCCCTCCCCACCGCTCTCCGCAACCTTTTATTTCGGTTTTCCCCCTTATTCCGTGTCGCGAAGAAACTTCCAGGGAGGGAGATGGGGAAAAGCAAAAAATACACCGCGGCCCCTCCACCCCGCCCGGCCCCTCCGCTTCCCCAGGTTCCTGCCTTACCTGTTTATTCCCCGTTGCAGAAAATAAATTAAAAAGAAAATAAAACAAAAAAGCAGGCG
>JAVJGG010000082.1:21420409-21437564 GCA_035590195.1 Aviceda cuculoides | reverse complement strand
TTTCCCAAGTCCTTATTTCAGTGCTTTTCTTTTTTTTTTTTTTTTTTTTTTCCCCTCCCTTTTTCTTGGAGAGTAGGTTACAAAGTAACCTAGCACTCTGAATCTTTAGAAAATTTTGTGATTTAATGTAATGGTTTTAGGGCTGTCTTCATTCAGCACTCCTACTGAGTTTAATCGCATTCTTATCCATTAACTTTTAACAGCATATTGTGAGAACATTTAGGAGGAATGCCAGAGACTGATATCTGCATAAGATTTTCTATAAATAAGCACTAACTGTGTCTTGGAAAAAGGTGTTATTTTCAGAAGCAGTATTGTAAGACCACACATATATCCATAAATAATCAAAGTGATTAATTTCATTTTGGAGCTCTCAACTGTGTCCTTGAAGTAATAGAATTTGCTTGCTGGTGTTTTAGTTACTATTGGTATACTCATGAAAATATTTATTAATCTCAAGTACATGCTTCCACCCCTCACCCCCCAGTTATTTGTATTCAAATGGTATAACTCCTTGTCACTAGTGCAATTGGTCAGCAGTCTGCTCAGTGCACCAGAGGAATACTAAAGCTTGCAGCCTATGAGCTGAAATATGAAACAGCTTTGGTGTTTTGTGGATGTTGACACTTGTGCGTTAATGGAGATCAGTTTATAATTTCATGAAACTGTTGAATCTCTTCGTGGTTTCAGAAATATCTTGTGAACTGAAATGGAAATTCTCTTGGTAGCTTCAGTTATACAAAGTGATCCACATATTTGGGGCTGTTTGCTCTCTGTTGCCTTGCCCATGCCAAGGAAAGATGAAGAAAACATGAAAAAGACTTTAAACAACTGTGACTCTTCACAGCTACCTGTTGTCACCTCTCCAGTAAAGAACAGAAAACCTCCCTTTCCCTGGAGAACAGGAGGAAATTTAAAGGCACTTTTGTTTAGATTAGATTTTGTTTAGTTTGTAAACTGAAGGATGGATAGTGTAATAGAGACTGATCTCCATTCATCCCTTTCCTTTTTCCATCCTGTTCACTGCTGGTAAAGCATGGAAAGGTTTCCTGTTGCCTGTGGACATGAAGTTTTTCAAAACCAGAGATGAAGAAGCCTTTTCCAGTCCTGGTATAGAGGGAAGGAACCTAATTTAATAGAAGAAATCTAATAAATGGCATGGCCAGGTAGACCACATCTAATTGTGAAACTTCATGCTCTTCTAAAAATTGGGGTTAGGATAAGGGCTGGGATTAATAGTGAGATCTTTCCCTGAGGATTACAGGAAAGGATGTCCACATGAGGCTTCCTGCATTCCTGGTAATTCGTTCCCATCTTTTTTTTTTTCAAGTTCCCATCTTTTTTTTTTCCTTCCCCTTTTTCTATTGGCTATGGTACTACTTTATGGCTATTGGGGCATGGAATTGGTTTTTAATGTCAAGGTGATTCATAGCATGTAGTGATTTAGGAGTGTTTTTGTCCACTTCCTTTTCTCAAAAGTTTACATTTATAGGGATATTTAGATAATTTGACTGTTGTAACAGCACCAATAAAAGCCCTACAATGAAAATAAAGTAGCGCGAACTTAGGAATAATTGGCCACACTTCATATTGAGCTGTTGGTGCTTACATTCCATTGGTGCTTTTGAATGAGACTTGGAGTTCCATGTTCAAGGTAAAAAGCCAAGAGGATGATTAAAACATACTGATAGTGGGAACAAGGCTAGAAAAATTTTAAAAGGTGTTTGTAGGTAATTGAGTTTATTTGGCTTTTATTGCTCTTAACTGTAATCAGTCCTGTTTTGTGTAGTGAATTCCAGTACTACAAAGTAGGATACCACTGCAAAGAAGATAAATATTCTTAGTATTTAGTATGACTTCTCCCTGTAGTGAAGGAGAATGTGTTGTTTTTAAGTGCTGCTATTTTCATAGTTATTTTTAAAAAGTTAAATAGTGCCTCCGACCTTCTGCCTTTTTAGATGCCATAGGTTAATTAAGGTTATTTCAGAGTTACATTTCAGTAGGTAATACTGAACATAAGTATTTCAACATAAATCATTAAAATTTATTCTCAAACTGTATTAACAGCAATTCATAGTGTATTCTTAATAGATGTCTGAATGCTCTGCAATCAATGTGTTTTGAAATGCTTGCAGCAGAAGTAACGTAGTGCCTTTAGAAGATGAAAATATCCTATGCTTCAAGGTGTGCTGTGACAGAAACAGGTAAATTAATGTGGTAGGTGTGTGATTTTAAAAGCAAAACCTGTTCCTGGGTATATGACTGACAAGAGACCTGCTATAGCACCTTTATGCTCTTCAAGCTTTGAATTCAACAATTGATGTGAGAAGAAAATTAAATTTGCACGGGACTTTTACCTGACATCCCAGATAAACATAATTTTGTACTGGGCCCTTACAAGGGAGCTATCTACTTTGATAGATTTAGAGCTAGTCATTATGCTTTTACAGCAGGTGGTGGAGAAAAATAAAAGCATGCTGTTGAATAAAGGGAGCAGATTGTTCCAACTAGTCATTTGAGCTGAATGAGAAAAGAGTATTTCATTCCTGGTGTGACACCTTCGTGCATATCAGCCCTAAAGAAACCATTGGTAACTAAGCCCTGTGTAGGGGAAAAGTTGTGATGATGAAAGTTTGTTGTGGGCCTGTAATACAACTCTTCTCTCATGCTAGAATTTTTTTCTCCTGTATTGGTGATTTGCTTGTTCTTAGTGGATCAATTTCTGGGCTTATAACCAGCTCCTTAAAATTGAGGAGTGTGAAATTTAAGATGGTACTAGTGTATTTTGTGTTTTACATAACACCAGAAGTAGTTGGATGCAAGAACAGATCTCAGAATTAAACTGTGAAGTTGTGTTCTTTCGACTGTCCTTCTGTACATGCTATTCTATGGCTGAAAAAATCCTTGCAATGCTGATAGGTTATAGAAATAGGTAATGAAGAACACTTCTAAAATTAGTTTGTTTCAGAAAGCTAATCAGGTACTCCAGTTTCCCTTCTCTACCCCTGCCCCCAAATCTGTAAGATGGAGTTTTCTTTCATTGCTTTCCCTTATTAGTTGCTGAAACTTAGTGCCAGATTTTGGTGAGAAGGTACTTGGCAGTTCTAGTGGATAGATATTGTTACTATAGGAGACTTAAAAATAAATGCCATCTTACTGTTGTTGCATATAATTTGCTATACTATTTTTTCTTTATTTTTAATTCTGTACAAAGTGTGATACAAGACAAATATATTCTTTGTTGGATTTAGAAAAGTGAATGCCAGCTGTTCCCTTCTCCTACCCTCATGCTAAAGGCCGTCTTTTTTGTAAAGGTGGTATAAAGCATGACCAGTAAATGTGTGTTATACTTCATCAGCTAGTTTTATCAATAGGTATTTAATTTATCGCAATTTAGTAGTTTTCTCAATGTTTTGAATTGGTTTTTTTTACTATTGCTTTTCTGAGTGTATATTAAAGGGCAGTGGAGTTGTTAAGGTCTAATTAAATATGAAAACTGATATACAGAGTTTTTAGGTGATATGTGGGAATAGTGTCTTTTATCTAGAAGTCAGTAGATCTCCACTATAGCATCCCTATAATGCCATTCATAATAAATGTTACAGATATCTTAGATTCATGTAATATTGTGTACAACTGACTGTTTCTATTCTAAATAGTAAAAGTGACATGATGTCTAGGAAGTGTAGTGAGAACAGCAGAATTGTTAAACATCATTAGTTCAAAATCTGAATCAGTATTCCTTTCTGTCCCGAGCTGATGAGCTGGAGGCCACTGTAAAGTTGTAGTGGATGTCTATTTATTAGTGGGAGTTACTGACACATATTTCTGTTAGTCTTAAGCTTATTTATATTTTCACCTGGTAGGGAAAAATCTGTTCAGCTGTTCTTTCCTGGGTTGGTAAAGGATGTAGGATAAATCAAAATCACAGAGCAGTGTCAGTACTGAGTGTTGCTGCTAAGGAAATATTGTGGTAACATTTTAAAAAAAATGTGATTGGTCTTTAAATTCAAGCATCTTTAAATAGCTTTTCATAAATGTATTGTGTTTGCATGGCAAGGTTTTGGTAGTGGGGGGCTACAGATATCCACCTGCAGCCCGGGGAGGACCCCACGCTGGAGCAGGGGGATGCCCAAAGTAGGCTGTGACCCCATGGGAAGCCCACGCTGGAGCAGTCTGTGCCTGAAGGACTCCAGCCTGTGGAAGGGACCCACGCTGGAGCAGTTAATGAAGAACTGCAGCTCATGGGAAGGACCCACGCTGGAGAAGTTCGTGGAGGACTGTCTCCTGTGGGAGGGCCCCCATGCTGGAGAGGGGAAGAGTGTGAGGAGTCCTGCCCCTGAGGGGGATGAAGCAGCAAAGACAACGTGTGATGAACTGACCCCGACTCCCATTCCCTGTCCCCCTGCACTGCTGGGGGGGGAGGAGGGAGAGAAACAGGGAGTGAAGCTGTGCCCGGGAAGGAGAGAGGGGTGAGGGGAAGGTGTTTTAAGATTTGGTTTTATTTCTCATTAGCCTACTGTGATTTGATTGGTAATAAATTAAATTAATTTCCCCAAGTCGAGTCTGTTTTGCCTGTGATGGTAATTGGTGAGTGATCTCTCCTGTCCTTGTCTCGACCCAAGAGCCTTTCAGTAGATTTTCTCTCCCCTGTCCAGCTGAGGTTGGGAATGATAGAGCGGCTCTGGTGGGCACCTGGTGTCCAGCCAGCATCAACCAACTACAATAGGTGATGTGTAAACCTTGTCTATATGATCTTTAATAAATTTAGCTTAAGATTAATTTTGAGATTAAATTTAGATTAATCTTAATGACCTTGTTATTTAGTGGAGCTTTAATTTCTTTTCTGAGAGTTCAGTGTGGGATATTCATATCTTCCTTTTTATAATGAACATTTAAGATTCTTTATCTTTTATAAATGAAAATGGACATGTAGTCAGGAAATTTTTATGGGGCTAGTATAATTTATCACTTATCTTTTAGAAGGGTGTTGAAGAGGAATATGTGAGAGTTCTAGGTGTGTTTAAGCTGAAGTTAATGTAGTGAAGCTTATGGGAAAAGATAACGGAAACAGTGAATTGCTGGTTTGCTTGGTTTCTGTGGATTGTACATGTTTCCCAAATACTTCCTCAGCAACTGACCAAATTGGATTGACCCAAAATACAGTTAGCAGTTTGACAAAATAACCATCCAGACCTGAAATTCCTTCTGTCTTCCTAGCTTATGATTCCAGCTGTCAGTAGGGTGTTTGTTTCTGATGGACTGCCTGATTTTTCTTTTTGTTAATTCGATTGTTGAGGCTTACTTGCTGGCGGCTGCTGCTGCCACCGCAGGTGTGGCCAGTCATGGCTCTGGCCGGTGCTGCCTGTCAGCGGAGCGAGCCGCTCGTCCCTCTCCGGCCC
The DNA here is from genome assembly GCA_035590195.1 of Aviceda cuculoides. Classification (NCBI taxonomy): domain Eukaryota; kingdom Metazoa; phylum Chordata; class Aves; order Accipitriformes; family Accipitridae; genus Aviceda; species Aviceda cuculoides. Next base: position 21,432,162 of record JAVJGG010000082.1, on the reverse strand, counting down.
TTCTGGGCCACGTCCTGGTGGCAGCATCGTTCGAAGGGAGGAGGTGCTGGCTGCCTCGCCTGTGAGCCCCCGAGCCCACATCAGGCTGTTGAGGTTGGGCCAGTCTAGTGTACTGCTTTAATCGCTGCTGCTGCCACCTTTTTCTGAAGCATGATATTAGAAATCTAGGGTGAACGTGGATTTAAGTACTGCAAGGTCCAAGAGCATTTGAATGCCAGCACTGTGTGCTTCCAGCAGGGAGATTGAGCAGGGGTGCACAAATCGGTTTGTGGCATGGTGTGTGTGTTGGTAGGTATGCACAAATTCCGGTAGCAGGGTAGTATTGAAGATAAATTGTAGGTTATACATCAGCTGTAGCTAAAGGAATGTGGTGGTGATACATAACAAGACAGTGGTTAGTAGCGAAGTACCTTTTTATTGAGTTTTGAGGGAAGTTACAAATGGCTGAGTTGGAGATTTCTAACTTGTCATTTGTAGGATATTAGCAGGCTGTTGTCAAAATGTTTGGCAACAAATACGAATGTGTATTTGAGTTCAGCTGCTGAACCTCATTGGAAGGTACTAAACATTCATCAAGCCCATCCACTTTCTTCCCTGAACAGTGCTGTTACATTATGGTGGAGAGTGTCCCAGTAGCTGAGTTAGGGTGCTGACAAGTCCTGACCTATGGTATACTTGTGTCAGATGTGGCTTTAGTTTTGAGTGGTTAAAGACTGATTTAAAATGTATATAGTTTTGAACAAATGACTGGGAACAAAATGTATCATTGCAGGTTTCACTCACTGATCATCTCTTCTTGTGTTTTCCAGACTGCATGTTACACTAGGTTTGTCTCTTGGTACCCAGCGTTACCAAAATAGCATGCAGGCCAGCTGACTGTTAAAACAGAGAAGGGAAGATCCAAATTTGCTCGTGTTTTAAGTCAAAAGGAGTAGTCTGCAAGGGGCTTAAAATGCTTAGTCTCTCTCATTGTGTTATACTGGCCAAATTGCTACAGCATTGGCTTTTCCTTTACTTGCCTTGGAGTGTTTCGATACGTTGGTAAGAGGAGGTGGTGTGCTGCACGAGAGGAAGCCGTTGGTTTAAGCAGTTGTTAGGGGGTGGAAAATTGTCTTGATAAACTTTGTTCATGTGTATGCAATAAATGGACACTTGCTTGTTCTGTGGATGCAGCCATGATACGCTACACACAAGGTTTGGATTGCTTGCTGTGTATTAAGAGGCGTATTGTTATCGTTAATCTGAACCCTGATAACTAAAATTAATAGTGGGCACAAAGACGAGCAATTAAGGACATTCATCTTCCAAATGAGTCTACAAGATTCATTGGTAGTTTAAATTTATATACTGGGGGCACTCAAACCATTAAAAAGGGTAATGGGTGCCCTGCAGGCATGTGTTTCAAAGCCGTATGTCATTTTGGTGCTGGGACAGCAGACAGTGATAACTTCCCTTTAAGGGAAACTGCTATTCATTTATCAATTAAATGTCAAAGGAAATGTACATTTTTGCTGTAGAGTGATCATAGCAGTGTATTCTAAGTTAAATAAAAAAACAAGATTTATGTTCTAAGCTTTTCTGGCTTTATCATGATAGATGTTAATTAGAAAAGTCTCTTGGTACTAATAGGGCATCGGAGTTGGGACTTTTAAAGGCATAAATGTTTCTTTGATACACAAATATTTCTCTTGTGCCTTGCAGTTTTTGACAGTGACACTGATGTAGTAACCAACTTAGTACAGAGTATGAAATGTTGGGGCTTCTTTGTTGTTGCTGTTGATGCTGTGCTTATGTGTCACAGGGTAACATTTGAGAAACTTTTGCTAACATGTAGCTGAATATGAAGTTTTAAGGTTTTATGGTACAAGGATTTAGCAGAAATTTTGCTGCAGTGTAGAGTTTTCTTCCTCTCCTGGCATTGACCTTGCCAGCACACTGGTTAACAGGTGGTTCTGGGAGTTCCCAGGAATGGGTATCTGGCAATGGTTTTTGGTGAAGTAGAATTAGCTAAAACTTGGTTTTGTCATTTATTCAAAATAACAAATACTTATGCATAACTGTGGGAATTATCTGAGTTGTCTCTGATTGAAGATGAAACATAATCTCAGTTTGGGACACAGTCTAGATTTGCTGATGAAACTTAGTAAAAGGGACTTCCCCTTCCTCAAATGTGAATACTGTTTTTACAAACTCTGCTTATTATGTGACATTTGAATACTCCATTTTGGGTAGGTAAAAAATACTTTTATCTTCAATTTGGTGACATACATGCCCATTCTTCCTTTCCTTATTCTCTGGTCTGTCCTAGTTTCAGGCCATGTATGTCTTGTACAGAGGGCAGATGAGCACAGGCTGTTGTTCTTCATGGTCCTCAATCTCATGTCCTCTTTTCTACCTCCAGCCCGTTCTCTGGGATGTAGTGTGGGCTGGGGAGAGCCTGGCAGGCATGGGAGGCTGTTGATGCAGTGGCAGTGACTCATCTTACAGTGACACTAGAATTTATCATAATCAGGGTTTGTTTTTTGTTCTTGGGACTCGCAGTACTTGCCCCATATTTTATATTCAAAAAGTCAATGAAGTCAACACAAATGCTCCTGTTGTTCTAGAGGTGTCTTCTTAACAAGAGGAATTTTTGTTGTAACAACAGTTGTTAATTGGATTGATATGCCTTAACTACTGAGGACAGGGAGAAGAGGATGCAAGAAATATCTCCCCTGATTTGAGAGTTGTTTATAATTTAATTCTTGAGTTCCTATATAACTTCTTTTCTGGATTAAAAAAATACTGCCTAAATAAAGATGCATGCACTGTGTTTTCTCTTTCACTTTCTCCTAGCCTTGCCTTTTATTTTTGAGCAGGAGGAGCAGACTCAACGACTGTGTGCCATGAATGGAGATAACAGATGCTGCAGAGTTGTGTGCATGACATCTGTATTTTTTTGCATTTATGCTCTATTTTTTCTTTGACCAGGCTCTTTTGATGCCTTTTGTTTCTTTTTTCTCAAACCTTGATCTCTTTCTGTGATCTTTATGTTTTCTTCTCTCTTTTTCCCAGCCTACTTAATTGCCTTGAGTGAAAAATGTAATAAAAAACTTACTGAATGAGATGGGGCAGACATTACTGTGTTACACAGGAATTTGGGGGTTTTTTTCCTCCACCTTCTTTTACATTCCTCCCCTTCTTCTTTCTCCCTGTCAATTCTACTCACAACTTTTGTTGTAAGGTTTTCATATCCATTTTTTGTCTGACCCTGAAAAAGCACCTTTAATTTGTGTTGTTATGCTAGATTGATTTAATAAAGCAAGATTATCGAATTCATTCTGCAGCAATTATTTCATTTCTAAGTAATTTTAATTATTTTGTCTGACTGGTTTTGTTCTGGGCACAGTATTTATTCTCGTCGTTGCTGTTTGGAATACTTATGCTTTCAGTGCATCAGAGTTGTTGATATATACCTTTGTTTTTTGAGCCTAGTCCATCATTTTCTGTTTCCCCCTTGGTTTAGACAGTGTGCTGCTTTTTGTCATGCAGACGCTGGGCCAGGTTTCATTTGGGCCGAGTGACTCAGCCTGTGATCTCCTGTTCTGACAGAAGGTGCTCTTGGGGGAGATAGGTTGTGTGAAGCAGAGACAGTTTAAAAAAGAGAGGGGAACACTGATGCATGAGCTGCTTGCGGGTGTTAGCTTTGCACGGGCAAGCCTTTGAACTGTGCCACACAGGCTGTGTGGGCTCTGTAGTTGTGGTGTGCCCAGGAGGAACGCCTCTGCTTGACTGTTGAAAAAGCTCTGCTTTTAAATAAACTAATAATAAGTTTCTTCCCTAGGGGGATGTACGTTTGATGATGGCCCTGGACCCTGTGACTACCACCAAGACTTGTATGATGACTTCGACTGGGTACATGTCAGTGCTCAAGAGCCTCACTATTTGCCGCCTGAGATGCCTCAAGGTGAGAAACCCCACAGATACTGAAGGGATAAGTTTATTAAAAAGCTCAGACTCTCCCTGAATATGGCCTCAAGGTCATACTCTGTGACCTCTGCTTTAACCTTGATAATGGAGGTAATCAAAAGAAAGAAAAAGAATAAATATAACAATCTTGGTAATTGAGAAAACTTCTTAAATCAAATCCCCCTTTAAAGTTGGGGGACATAGGGAGGGGAGAAAGGAAACCATAACTTCCTCTTTATTCTGCGTCAAATTCCTGTTGACTCACAGTGAAATTCTGTGTCTTAAATGACAGCTAATGTATTGATTGAATTATTCCGGTATGCATTAGAAGAAATGGTGAAAAAAAGGATACATGTAAAAAGCTATACACTGATTCCTTTCCTCCCCTCCCCCCAACTGCTCATCATCTGAAGGTAATCAGAAAAGCTTTGATTTTGGAAATATTGCTGTTGTTAATTACTATTTAGGACGAGTAATGAATAACTGAAGAGGTACAGCCTACATGACCTTGCCTGCTCACCTTTGATGAACAGCTTAATCCGCGCTTCCCAGACAGCATGATATGCTGAGAAAATGAAAGCATTTGAAATTCAGCTACATTTTCCAATTAATAATACATTAAGTAATTAATCATGCAGAGGAGGAGAAAAGGTCATGGCTATTTTATTTGTATCTAAAAGGTTTTGTGAAGTGAGGTACGTGTGGAGAAGGAGTGTGAAATGTTGCCACACAGAAGTAACCTATCGTCTGCACCACTCCTTCCCCTGCTTTTTATATATTGTTGTGCATTATTAATGGCGGTGAGTGTGTGTAATTTTATGTCTTAACTGCTAACTAGCTGAGTTCCCCGTGCTTTGGAGTCCCTGATATCAGCAGCTGTTAGCATGCCCCATATCTTGCAAAATAGGTAATTAAGCAAGATCCACACTTTATTTAATGGACTGCTTGGTGCTTCAAGTTTGCATATGGAAGAGTAAATTTAAGCCCTGAAGCCTCAGCATTCTTGATGGTCTTGTATTAACAAATTCAAAATAATATCTCCCTTAGGAAGGATGAAATCAGTTACTTTTCAGTTTGTGTTTTTCAGAGTCTACATAGTTTGTTAAAATGGTTGGCGATATCTTAATTGTGATGGAAGCACCATTTTGTAAAAAATTTGGTATTCTCAGACCTCAGGCACACCTTGTATAGGAAGAACAGCAATTTGAGGAATTGTATTTTGAATGAATCTAAATGACAAGATAGCTGCTTCTTACTTCTCCCAAATAACATACTTGTCATCCTTAGGCAGTTTTCAGAGTTAAATGACACAGTGCTCTCTGACTTTGGCACCTGATTTCTGTTCAGTTCTGCTACAGACCCTTTTCCCTCTGAGTATAGCACATGGACTCTTCTGGAGGTCTTCTGGAGGAAGTTCTTTTTTCACACCTGTATGTGAAATTGTGGCTGCTCAATAAAATCTAGCAAAATAAAGGAATGTTTCAGAGATAGTCCAGAACAGATACAGAAGAAGCTCTAGTTATTATTATTTTGTCTTCCTCTGGTTAGAGTTCTGGACTTCTTGGACTTCTATTTAAAAGTTTGATGTTTGGTAATTGAGATCCAGACTAAAAGTGAGCAGTCTTATGTGATGAGCTGCCCTTAAGAAGTTCACAGTCTTCAGATTCTGAACATCTATGCTGAATCTAAATACTTCAGCTCTTTTGTGTTTGAAATAGCATGATTTTAAATTAAATCTAAGCATGTAAAACAGTTTTAAAACAAGTGCTGAATTCCTCTGATGGGTCTGCAGGAAGTGGAGCAGCAAGACGTTCAGGCAAAAGCAGAAGTGAAGTAACTGTGCAGTCATCTGCCGTGCAGCTTTTTAACGGTGCTGACCCTGTCTGATTACTGTTGGAACTGTAGATTATAAAGTAGTCCAGTACTCATGAAGAAGTCGTCCAAGTAGAAGAAGATGTGGTAATGAATGTATAGGTAAAACTAAACTACTAGTGTTTTCGCTTTGAGAAATGCTGGGTTTTCTAACATGTGGAAGCCAGGGATCTCCTAGGGACCGGAGTCAGCCCACTTTTTCCAGCTCAGTCAGAGGATGAGAGGAGAGAAGGGGTACCCAGAAAAACTGAGCAGCACAGAAACTGAACTGCTAGGGTAGGGACTTTTTTCTTTCCATCTCTTCTTCTCAGGCTCTATAATCCTTCAGCTAGGTGCAGAGCTCCTTAATGCATGTGTTGACATTCTCTCCTTTATAGTGTTTGGAGCCGTTGTCTCTTACATCTCTCTGGAATACAATATGATGTCATGACCTTGGCCTTAGTAAGGGAGATATGTGTTCCAGTACAGCTTTGTCTTAGAAGGAGCACTGTTTTACCAGTATGTTAAAAAGATAATACCCTTATGCTGAGTATATGGCTTTCAGGGCTTTAGTTTTACCAGATTTACCCAGAACCACTGTTGCCATAAAGAATTACAATGAATTTTCAAATGTCAATTTTTAGTATTCAGTAGCTTTAGAAATTCTTATTTTTTTTAAAAAAAGGGGAGAGAGAGAGAGAGAAAAGAATACATAAAAATAGGAAAAGGGAAAAATTTGTCAATTGTCTTAATGTTTTACTTTCAGTTAAACCCCTCCCTTGAATCAAATTTTGTGCTTTAGAGAAGGATAGATTATGGGAAATTTCAGACCTAATGGCATATGCTTCGGAGTGGTATGAAAATGTGAAAACTTGTCCTAATGGAAAGCATTTTGCCGGTATAGCAATTGTAAACACTACTGGTAAGGCAAGTGTAATTACCTCTGAGTAATTAATGCAACTTAAGAATTTTTTTTTTTTTATACTGACCTACATTGTATTTCTCAAATTATGAGCAGAGGCAAAAGCCACTTATCTTCTGTTATGGGAAAAATAAATGCGGTACATAATGATTAATTTCAAAATAAACTGAACACTTAGAGCAGGTGCTTGTGTACGGCTTTAAATACCAACTTGTAAATTGTTTGAACCGTAGCTTACATGATAAAACCTTTGGATTACTTACTAAAACCCTGGAAAACACCTGATGTGCAACATGAGGTTTCTAAGAGCATATAAAAGCGACTGTGCTAGATCAAGCTACGGGTCTGCTGGTTTTGAGAGTAGCCATTAGCAGTTGCCTAGGGAAGAACGCAGAGGTAGGACAAATGAGAGGTGATCATGCCCTGAACGCTTTCCCAGTTCCCAGCTGTTTGGCATTTAGGAATTTCCTCAACTAGAAATGGTCTTTATTTGTGATATTCTCAATGAATTAATGTTTTTGCCCCCTCAGCTTTGTCTACCTGTGTGTGGGCTCCTTGAAGCCTTCTACTGTCTGCTCTGTCCTATAACAGACTGTGCCGTCTTTCGTTAAAAATTATGGGAAGACACAGCTCTCCTTACTTGTTTTGGACTTGCACATGACTTCTGTTTAATACATGTTGGCCTCTTGTACAGGATGTGAGCAAAACTGGTTCCTAATCACCTTCTCCCACCCATTCATGTTTTGTTGTTGTTGTTGTTGTTGTTTTTAAATACCTTTTAAATAAAATATGCACCCTTCTCCTGACATCATTCTAGGTTGGATGGTCCAAGACTATTGACTTGTTCCTTATGCAGAAATGGTTCCACAGCTGTGGATTTGCATTTTATGTGAGGCAAGGGTGGTAACCAAGTGTTACGTTTTTGTACACATAGTGACAAAAATGAAATCAAAGTATTTACCTGATGGTCTTTGTACCTCTGAAGAAAGACATCTTCTATATGTTGAAGCAAACCCTTTAGAGCATGCATTATGTTTTCAGGTGTATGATTTTTATACATTATACTGTACAAGATAGAAATCAGAGCATGCTTTTAAGATGAAATCAAATTTTGGCTATGGATTTTTTCCAGTTATTTTAGGAGACTATTCATTGTGTGTGGATAACTTCGTTTTGCAGAAGACACAGTAAATAATAGTGCTTTCTTATATCACTGGGGATGTGCAAATGGGTGATTATATCAATATTAATAATACATTTACTGATGTTTTTTACCCTTAAATAGAGAAGATAGTTTATTTACTGTGTTTGGTTTGCCCGTTAAAAGCAGCATTATTCTGAGGCTATGCAGGGTCAGGACATGAGAGCCTGTAATGGGCTGTGTGATGGGGAGCCACTTAATGAAGGGCTTTTTTAATGTAAGGGCTATTACCCTCCTGGATACAAATGCAATTTGAAGAATGTCTAAATTTAGTGGACAATAGTGACATGCTGAGATGGGCATCTTGTTTCTGATCTCTCAGATGGATAATGTGCCTGGATTGGATGTGTGCTAATTTTTTTTAATTGGTTTTCTAGAAATCAGAGGACAATAAAATAACAGTAGTGGGGGAGGTTCTTAGTTGCACTTGTTATCTAGCTTGACTAAAGGAGAACAGATTAAGTCTCTAAAGATGTTCCTTAGTAGTAGAGTGTGTTTCACAAATGCAAATTTTATTTTTTACACTGAAGACAATTGCAGAAATTAATTTTTTACTTTTCAGAAATTACATATGACCTTACATGATGGTTCATTTTAAAGAATAAAACTATATTCAGTACTATGCAAAAAAGGAAAAGAAACGAAACAGTCCCGAAAAGTAAAACATAATATATTCTGGTAGGCTGACATTTTGGGGTCCATGGTGGAAGATTGCACAGTTATCTCAGAATGGAGAACATACATGGTGAAAGGCAATGGAGATGGGAGGAAGTGTGTTGACAAGTAATCTTAGTCCACACTTTCATGGTAATTTGTTTTTATATGGGTTTTAGGCAGAGTGTCTCTGGCTGCGCATTCCCATGTCCTGCATTCCCAGAGGCATTCTCGCATTGCTGCCTCCTCCCAGTTGCTCTAATGTGCGTGTGGTTGCAAACTGGTGTGGATTGAAAATAATAACTGGGGGGGTGGGGAAGCAGTGGGGAAAGTATGCAGCATCGGTCAGTTCATTAACCCAGTTCATTGTGTAGCTGTAAAAAGAGTTGTTAACACTGGTGCAGCTGATGAGGACCATGGGAGCTGGTGGTGTTGGTGGGGACAGGGGTTGTATAAACCTCTGGGGCGCCTGAAAGAAATATGGAAGTTACACCCTTAAATTTGTGTGCAACTTTAGTTTTCCTGTACAAATAGCATTGAGTATTTGTTGTGATCCGGAAAGTCAGTTGTGTGCTATTTAAGTTCTGTCTTGTACAGAAAGGAAATAGCTTTTGTGTCACCTGCGTGACCCAAAATGAATTTCAGCACAGGACCAGTGTAAGTGTTTATGAAGTGTATAAATGAGAGAGGGGAGCCAGAAGGTCATGGAACTTGTGCTTTAATATAGATCTCATATGAGTGTGGCTCAGGAAGGAAGGCTGTAATGTAGAGGTCATATGGATGAGACTTTTGGCCTTTTACTTCACTTAAACCTGAATTTTTCTCCTGTAGAAATGAAACCACCAACCCATACATTTAAATTATGTGGATGTGTATGGATACAGTCAGACAAAAGTTAACTGGGAAGCAGTGTCTAGTGAAAGCTGGGTGTTTCTTGAGGCGTTGAAAAGTCAAGAGCTTTGTAAGCAGCAGGAGAACCCTCACCATGTCCCAGGTAACTGAGCTCTTCCACTGAGACACTGCTCCGCCCATGACGTGTCAGCTGGCTGTTTTGCACTACAGAAGGATGAAGTTCAAAGAGAATGCTTTCTGGGTCTCTTTATTTTAATAGACCGACTAACAAAGTTTACCAGTCCATGGAGCAATTGAGAACTGACTTCTCCAGGTTTTTGCGGCTGTATGGTTGGCTTGCATTGCCAGTATAAAGGTAATAGATCAGAGAAACTGTGAGCAAGGGAATTTATTGACTAGTCTGTGGATTGGCAAATGCAATTCAGTAAGGTAGGGGTTTTAAAGTTTGATCATTGAAAGCTTAACTGGGCCATTACATTATGAAATAAATTGCAAAAGCTTGGAATCTGTGTTTGGGGCTGCTAAGAATTTCTGGTTGTCTCTCTTCTTTTTACATTTCTTTGTGATGGGGTAAATTGTTTTATTTAAGGTGACTGAGAGGATGTTTTTTCCTCCTTAGATGCTTCAGTCTTCATACACTCCTTGGCCCCAAAAGTTGACTGATACTTGTCTCCCGTTTAACTTGTCAATATACTACAGAGCTGAATTTATTTGAAGTACTTACTTGATCAGAAAAACGTATTTTACTGCTTTGGTTATTCAGTAAGCCTTGTGGTTGGTTTCTTGTCTGTCTTGTTGGTAGCATCTTTAACAAAAAGAAGCCTATCTCGTTAGTGCAGTGCAATTAATGTCTATCTCAAGAACACCTGTATACATCCTGATCCTATTTGGCTCGCTCAGTACAGTGCACGAATCAGTCTATTGACTAATTCCAAGGATTCCCTGTTGTTCTCAAGCACACTTGTTAAAAAGTGAAGAGAGGAGGGATGCAGGGAAAGCTTTATAGATAACACAGTGTAGCAGTGCTTTTGTACATTTGGATAAGCCATTTTTTTATCAGGAAATTTGGGCAGGGGGGTACTAAATGTTTTTGTAGTAATACAGATTATTTTTGCATATGAGTAACATCTATGGTTTAGTTTTTCATTCCTTGACACAGATGGATTTATTCTGTTACATTTGGGTGGGGAAAGACAGAACATTTAAAAATAGGTTATTTGCTGTATTTGCACAAAATATACTACATCTTCAAGGCCAGCTACTATACCTGCTTATGTAGAGTGATGTTTGATTGGTTGTGCCTTTTTTTTTTCTTTTCTTTAAAGTTATTATAGTATTTTGTTCAGCCATACCTCTTCCATGCAATATGGGTTTCCAAAAAGCTAATTTATTCTTGAATAGCTTGTCTTTTACTGGCTTGTATGTGTCAAGTAAGTGTATTTTACGGGTATCAGTTATGTTTTAGAAATCTGTCAGATTCTTACTTTGAGTATAGTGTAACCAAACTCCAGTGGAAGCTGTATAAAATGCTGCCTTCTGAGAAATTGTTCCTTTTCTTTCTTAGTTTCTTTTTTTTTTTTTTTTTTTTTACTACTTCAGTATTTGAAGTATATTGGTTTATTCCTCTGAATCTGGAGTAATAAAGCAAGGTGGGAAATCTGTCTGCTATAGATAAAGTTCCAAAGTAGTAGGTTAATCTTGGGAAATCCACCTTTGCCATGCTGGTACCATCAGAGCATTCGTAATAGTGTTCTTGCTCGTGATGTAGCCTTCTGTTGTGCGGTGCAGCTTTCAAGCTTCAGATACCTTTATCATGAGGTGTACGAATGGTACTGGCCATCACTGCAGCACTGCTGGAGGAGAAATGACCAGTTCTTGTTAACTCTCAACCGCTGTTAGTCAGGAGCCTGGAATTGTTAAGTGGAAGTGTTTCATTGCTTATATGAAGTCAGCTGCTGCTTGGGGAACTGTGAATGTCAGTAAGAGGCATTACCTGAAGCTGCTATTCTGGTAGCATTGTGAAGCGTGAACAAAAAGCAAAATGGTACTGTGCTAGCCTTTCAGAGTTGCAGGGAAAACAGGGTTTGAATAGCACCTTGGTAGCCTGGAAGGTGTTCCAGACTATTTGAGGCATTTAGTGTTCAGAGTGTGCAAGGCTGGAAGCCTGAAGCACAGCTGAGGACTAGTGCTTGTTTGATTTCTCACTGCTTCCCTGCATGGAGAGGAGCAGGCCAGCCCTGCTTTTGGGTACTGTTTGTTTCTGCCTGTTGTGCCATTGTCCTACCGTCACTTTCACTCTCAACCTGCTCTGAGATGTGTATAGAT
>JAVJGG010000082.1:21405744-21417049 GCA_035590195.1 Aviceda cuculoides | reverse complement strand
GCACCACTCTTTTTTTTTTTTTTTTTTTTTTTCTTTTTTCTTTTTTTTTTTTTTGGGTGCACTTTTGGTTTTGCTCTTTACTTCATGAAGGAAGATGCATTTAGCTCTTATTTTGTTTCAGAGGAAAGAGCTTTTAAAGCTCTCAGTCTATTCTACAGTATAATCACTGCTTCAGAAAAAAATGGATAAAAGTGCAGAACTTACAGGTACAATTACAATGTACAGTGCTGGACTATGCAGAGATACTCTAGCTAACCTTGTGTTCCTGAGGTAGGAGACATGGCCCAGCTCAGAATTTGTTATTGAGTTAGCTTGGTTGTATGCTGCATTGGAGTAGCTGTTACTGGTTCAGGGACACATGTATTGTAGAGCGCTGGGAACACATGTTCGTGTTCATGCATCTAATAGATTGTGGAACCATGTATGCATCAAAATGGTGATCACCAAGGGATTCATGAGTACTTTGTCAGTACTTCAATATTTTGCACTTAAAAACCCAAAACAACAAATAAAAACTTTCTCCTCTTCTTTTGTCTTTCTAAAAGCAGCTGTCAGGATGTAACAGCTATTTACTCTATTTTGGATCAAACCATTTTTAACTCCCTTGAGGAAGAAAACCTAGCCATGTATAAACACAAATCAGACATAGTGCAGTATTTTAGAGAAAGCCAGCAAACAGTATGAACTAAGCATTTCTCTTGTGCATTTGGTTTCTCCTAACTAATTCCCATGAATGAGGGATCAGCAAGCACGTGGCATTCAAAAAGAAGACACTGTTGTTAATTTTTCCTCTTTGGTATAGCTGACATCGGCTAACCCAGCCTTTACCTTTCATCAGCTTCTCCCACTGTGTATGTGTGCCAAGCTTATGGAACACTGAGATGTACAAACTTGTGGCCTTTCTTAAAAGAAATAAAGCAAACATGCAGCTGAGTGACATCTGCAGTGCCAATAGCAAGCGTCCCTTGTGCAGGCAGTAGAGATGGCTTTCCTTGCTCTTTTTCCCTATTGGTTACAGTGACTTGAGAGCAGGTTGCTTTGGCTCCAAGTTTTGTAGGTGGGCTTCTATCACTTTCCTCCTGACTGGCAGTAACAGCTCTGCTTTCTAATTACACTGCATTTGCAGGTAGATATTAAGCCAATACAAGTTTCCAATTATGCTGCCCCTTCACAGGTCACAGTGAGCAGCCTAATACCTTACTGTTGAGTAAAGGGATTGTTCTGCTCCTCTTTACTCCTCCTCCTCCCTTGCCTTCATGCTTCAGCTAGCTTCCTTAGTTAGTTTTACTCATCAGAGCTTACTGAGAGCTGATATAACTCATTCTCCCAGAGAAAATGTTGTTTTTCTGGATTCAGCTGGCTTACTGAATTGAGTTGACTCAGGGAAAGGTCTGACAAGCAGCAGAGGCAGCAGCACAGTGGAATGAAGGAGCTGGAAGGAGGAGAGGCATAAAAATGAGAGGAGAGGCAGGCAGGGAGTTGTTAGGTCATGCCACCTGTAAGCTGTAAACAGCAGCTTGTATTTTGAGTTTCATGATAAATATAATCTCATTTCCACCCTGTCAGCCCCAAGTTTTTCATTGCATGGACCTGCCAATGCCCTTGTCTTGGATCTTGTGTGAAACCAAGAGATGAGTCTGTTCATCTTGCAAGTCAGACTATGGACATATGCATTTGTGTGTAAGTGCCCCCTCCAGATGTGGAGAACCATGTAAGTAGCTTCTTCAAAAGTTTCAGTCAGGTATATAGTCCAGACCTTTTGAGTGTATTGATAGCACATTGTTGCAAAACATTCTCCACTGTACTTAATGAAGTGCATAAGGAGGATGAGGTTATCACCAATTAAAAAAAGTGATGGTTACCGGGGAGCAGGTGACTGCACAAAGAGAACTGCTGCATCAAGCAAATGCAGCCTACTCAGTAAAAAGGTTGGTGTATGATAGCTTAAAGCAGTCATGGGCAAAAGTGCATGAGAAACTTTTAAGACAAAAAAAATCAGATTATTTCCTCTAGAATAAATAGATTTTGCAACCTTATCAGCTGATCTAGTATAAAAAAAAAGCCTTAAGATTACCATGTAAATTTACTTACATTTGTATAAAATTAATGTTACTCATAATATATAAAATTTAATTTACATATATAATTTATATAAAATTAATGTAATATTCATGTAGACTTTATATAAAGGTTTTGATTAAGGAGGGTGAAAGAAGTAAAGCTACAAAGTAGTAGATAGCTTATGGGTAAAGATCAGAGGATAAATCAGCACAGGTGATATTGCAGGAAGAACTGTTGGAGTATGGTTGAAGACAGCTGCAGCTGAAGTGACTGTCAGACTTGATTTTAAGATCCTGAGAGGAGTCACCAAGACAAACAGCAGAATTACAACCTTGGACTTATGAAGAGCAGATTTTGACCTCTTCAGGGACTTGCTTGGCAGGATCCCATTGGGAGGTGCTGAAGGGCAAAGGGGCCTAGGAGAGCTGGTTGATCAAGGACGGCCTCTCAGAGCACGGGGATGGACTGTTGCCTTGTGCAGAGAGTTGAGCAGGCATGGCAGAAAGCCATCATGGATGAACATGGTGATCCTGACTGAGCCTGAGCACCAAAAGAGACAGAAGCAGGAACAGGCTACTTGGGAGGATATGGAGACATTGCCTGATTGTGTAGGGATTGAGTCAGGAAGCCAAAGCTCATCTGGAACTGAGGCTAGCAAGGGAGGTGGAGGACAACAGGAAAGGTTTCCTCCGTAAGTATGTTGGCAGCCAGAGGGAGGCTAAAGAGAGTGTGGGCCCATTACTCAGTGAGATTGGGGACCCAGTGACAAGGGAAAAGTGGATGTACTTGATGCCTTCTTTGCCTCGGTTTTCACAGGTAAGGCTCATTCCCAAACCTGTCAGAGTCTGTGGGAGTGAGGCCGCACTTGCAGGAGGTGAGGACAGCGTTAGGGATCACTTAACTGCTTTGACATGCACAAGTCTGTGGGACCAGCTGGGATGCATCAACGAGCTGGCTGATGTCATTGCGAGGCTGCTTTTTGTTATCTTCAGAAGGTCATGGCACTTGGGGGAGGCTTCTCAGGACTGGAAAAAGGCAGTATCACACCCATCCTTGAAGTGGATGAGGAAAAGGATACAGGGAAGTACAGGCTGGCCTGCAGCGTTCCCCTGGGAAGGTGGAGCAGATCATTATAGAAACCATTTCCAAACACATGAAGGACAAGAAAGGGATTGGTGGGAGCAGCCAACGTGGGTTTGAAAAGGGCAAATCATACCTGATCAGCCTCACTGCTTTCTGTGACATGAGGTGGACAAGGAAAAGATAGTATGTGTTGTATATCTTGGTTTTAGCTAGGCCTTTGACACAGTCTCATAGTTTACTTATCACTGAACTGGTGAGATGTGGACTCTGCAAGTAGATGATGAGTTGAAAATTGGCTGGACTCCCAGGCTCCAAGATGTGATCAGGGGTGCAAAGTCCTACTGGTGGTCAGTTTAATGTCTTCAGTATGCTGGAGGGCAGAGCTGTGGTCAGAGGGTCATGGACAGTTTGCAGAAATGACAGGTTGCAGAAACAGGCTGACAGGAACTTAATGAAGTTTAACAAAGGGAGATGGAATATCCTGGCCATGGGGAGGAGCAGCAACCTCATGCACCAGCACATGCTAGGGCTAGCTGGCTGGAAGGCAGCTTTGCAGAACCTGAGAGTCCTGGTGGACCATGAGCCAGCAACACATCCTTGCAACAAAGGTGGCTAACAGCCTCGTGGGCTGCAGTATGCAGGTGATCCTTCCCCCCTGCTCAGTACTGGTGAGACACATCTGAAGTGCTGTGTCTGGTTCTGGGCTCCCCAGTACAAGAGAGGCATGGGCGTACTGGAATGAGTCCCGCAAAGGACTACCAAGATGGTCAGGGGCTGGAGCACAGGACATCCAAGGAAAGGCTGAGAGAGCTGGATGTGTTCAGCCTGGAGAAGAGAAGGCTCAGGGGAGACGTCGTTTGTTGTCTAGAACTGCTCGATTGGAAGATACAGAAAAGGTGGAGCCATACTCTCAGCCATTTATGACTAAATGTATTTGTGGGACTGCCGCTTGAAAAACAATGACTCAGAAGATCTCAGGAATCACCGGCGGTCTTACAGCCGTGTACAGATGTAAGTACAGTTGGAGCGTGAATTGTTGGTGAGTGGACGCAATTGTGTCTGCAGTGAGCATTTGCCCTTGTGATCTTGTCCATTTCAAAACCAGATGCTGACAAATGGGAAGGAACAGAGCAGTGAGCAAGGTTAAGGATTCAGACAGTGCCCCTCGATGAGACTGAAGAGTGACAGTCTCTTCAGCTGATCTGAAAGAAATGTCAGCTGTTGTGAGGATGGCCAGAAAGTGGCTGCATGCGGAAAAGGTTTAATTAATGATAGCTATTTAACACAACCAACAAAGACATTATAGGATCTAGTGATTGTAAGCAGAAGTGATATAAATTCTTCTCAGCCTTATTTTAAATATTTCTTTCCCCAGTGAGGAAGGTTAACATTAAAACAACTTTGGTTACTTTAGATTTTTTTGTTGTTTGTTTTGCCACTTCTTAGTTTTCAGTGACTCTAGCTGGCCTGCTTCAGATCTTGGTTTTGTAGCTTGTTTATGTATTTATTAGTTTGCACATGT
The DNA here is from genome assembly GCA_035590195.1 of Aviceda cuculoides. Taxonomy (NCBI): domain Eukaryota; kingdom Metazoa; phylum Chordata; class Aves; order Accipitriformes; family Accipitridae; genus Aviceda; species Aviceda cuculoides. The sequence continues at coordinate 21,412,383 of JAVJGG010000082.1, read as the reverse complement.
ACAATCTGAAAACAGCTATCTGCTCAGTCTGAAGTGGAGAAGTCATTGCACAGATGTGTGCTATGAAGGTGCAAAATGAGTAATGAGCTGGAATGCAAAGCCCCGAAGGCAGATAGGCCTGTCCTTGTCTGTCTTGGGGAGAATTTAGTTTATGCAGTTCCAGGAAGTTGCTTGGTGGAAAGATTATTTGAGGTATATATGTGTGTGTATATATATATATTTATATATATATATATGTTCAGAGTGTGGCAGTGTTTTAAAGTCTGTATTAGGGATGTCCAAAACTTTCAGATTTGCAAGTTGGGAAGTTGTGGTGTGACCAAGAGTTCAGCACCATCTCCCTAGGCCAGGATGACCCCTCACCAGCCCAGTACTCCTCCACTCTGCCATCCCTCCCATCTTCTAAACCCAACTGCCCCCTCTGTATTCCATCCCCATTTCACTGAGGCAGGTTCCCATTGCTCCAAGGCTCATTCAGGCTTAAGTTCTCAAGGGATGACCCCATCTGCTCAGTCACATGAACCAGCAAGCAGGTTCCTGAGAGTGGAGCTGGGACTAAATGCTACAGCTGAGGTCACTCTTGAAACCATATATAGCTTGAAACTGTATAATGCTTCGGCCTCTCTTTCTCCTTGGTCCGGTGGCTAGTGTAGCTGGCCGTCACAGGTGAGATCCCCAGACGTGGGAGGTTGCAGCAGTGCTGGAGAGACACATGCACGCCTCCTCAAAGGGACCTGCAATATTTGTATATTGTTATACATTATTTGTATAATATCTATATATTCAAGGTATGCTTTGTTAAGGTTTTAATAAACATCATATGAAACTGCTTATTAAACTATACAGAGCTGCACTGCCGCTAGCTTCTTGGTTCTGGAGATTCATGTGCAATAGAGTCTATTTTAGAAGTAGTAATATTTTGCAATTTCAACCCTTTTAAGATTGGAGAGCAAAAGGAGTATTTTCTTTGCCATTATGACAGCTGTGGCAGGTGTGTATATTGGTGAGCAGGCCTTCATTAAGCCAGGGATTTGACCAGATCCCTCACATAGGCTTCCCAGTGTCAGCTAATGGGTTACAAGAAAGCAAGTGAAAATCACAGTTAGGTGTTAGTGAGGGTTGTAATTTTTCCATGAATAAATCGGAAATAGTAGCTTTGGGGGGAGAGCAACATGTTGTCGCAATGCAGCATTCAGTGTTTTCTGCTTAATGTGAGCAACAAGCAGTGATAGCATTAAGAAGAAGAGGGAAGCAGTATTCGTAGAGATCTTTGCTAAGTGTTTCCTATCAACTTCTGAAAAGGCAACTGGGAAAAATCTTTGCTGCTCTTTTTTGAATCATGTGCCGACTGTTGCTGCATTGCTTGGAGACTTAGCTGACTTTTCTGCTGGGAGAAACTTTCAAATATATCTGACTTAAATGGATGAACACTTATCTTCCATGTGCTTTCATAGCTCCTCTTAACAAGTTTTCTGTTAACAAAGATATTTGCATTTAAATGTTTGTCTCTTGCATCCCATCTGCTCCATCTCTTTGATCCTTAACCGAAATCCTAATTATGGTAGCATTTATGATTGTTCCCTAGTAAACCGTGATATCACTCATATAGGATCTAACATCCATCACTACAGCAACATTTGAAAAGGTGAGGTTGCAGTTTGACTTTTTTTTTTTTAATAAAAATTTGATCTGTACAAGGAACCAAATTTCATGCTTAAGAGTGTAAATGGGGAGTAGAAAGGTACTTATTCAACAGTGTTTTACTGAACTGGAGAGAGATGTAATGTGATGCATGGTTGCCATAATGAATAGGTACTGAATTTAACAGATGAATGAAGTTTGTTTATTACAAATCTTAATGTTCCTCAATTTTGGAGTAGGTTATGTTGTTTTATATTTTATTCAGGTCTGCTGCATTGAGTTTTTACTTAGAAAGTTAGGTAAAACAGGAAAAAAAAATGAAATAGTTATAAAAATAATGAAGAAAACCCTTTGTTGGAGAGAAAGAAAATAAAATGATGCAAGCCAGAATCATGTGGAACTAAAACATATGATACTTCCAGAATAGCCTAGAAAATGATAATTTCTTTAAAGATTTGCATAAGAGGTTTTATAATTTACCTACTCACAATCCTATAGATAACTGCTCAGGATAATGCAGCATGTTTGCAGAAGAGATTATATAACCTTTAGAATGTAATTTTCCTTTTTTTGGTCACTGTGTGACTCCTGTTGAAGGTGAACAAGTATGACAACAACTATCCCTAAGTTAGAGGCATAAAAGCTTTGTTGGAGGTATGGAGGGTGTTACATCTCCATGACCTGTTTGTCTTCCTTCACTTTGAGACTCAGCATGACTTGTTTGAAATCTTTCGCGGGTATGTGGGAGTTACAATGAAGAAAATTGACTTAATGGAACAGAAGACTAAGTATCAGCTGAAAACAAGATCTGTTATGTGCTTCCATCCCTTCCTCCATATATAAACTGTAAATGTGGGACTAAAACATCTTTGGTGATTTACTTCTCTCTGAAAAATCTAAGTGAGGTTGGACAGTTATGTAGAAAAAGAAAATCTAGAGTTAATATAAAACTGGAAGTAGTATTCAAGGAATTTTATTGACAAGACTATAAGATCTGAAGCTGATGGTCTGAAAGTTAAACTATTTGGCAGGTTTCATAAATATTTTATAATTTTGTTTAAAAGTTTATATTTTGAAATAAAGTTTGAGAAATAAAGGCATGATCTAATCTAAAATAAAAGTATTTTTTAATGTAGACTGCTATGCTTTGGCATGTTCCATCACTAAATTCAGCTCCTATACCCGTCTGCCCTCAGATCATTCCCAGGAATATTAGGCAATGTTTTATGGTAAATGTTAATCAGAAGTTGCTTTTAATTCATCATTTACTGCAACTAAGTCTTTCTTCCATAATGTCATCAGCATATTAGTTTTCTGTAAGATCTAAAATGCTATAGATCTTGAAAAAACAAACTTTGATCAAAGATCTGAACTCAAAATATGTATACTAATTCTTCCCATGTTTGGTGTTGATAGGATAGTGAATATTTTTTTGTGTTAAATAAGCAGGTTAATTTTAATATTTTTAAAAACCTGTGGTAATTTGCATGCTTCTCTAATGCCTCTGTACTTGATTGTAATTTACAATAGGAACAAAAATTACATATAATTATGTTTGTCTTTGACCTTCCATGTTAATTAAAATGGTAACTATCTCTAGTTCTAGTTCATCACCTAAATGATGAAAAACATTGATTTTGTACTTTGTCACTTCCTAGCCATCCCTTCCCCTTTTTTTTCTCTGACTGTTCCACCTCCCTCTCCCACCCTTCTGAAGTCTTTAACCTACCCTTACATATATAGGCACAAGGTCATACAATAAAAGGACATCCAAAGCTGCAGCAATATGACTTTAGTGCTTCACAATTTGTTTGTTTGCTGACATTAATACATATGCACAAAATCTTAAGGATTACACTATTCCCTTCATGTCTTTCCCTCCCCCAAGTACCTTCGTATGTGCTAAATGAGACTAAGTGATGCACTAAGGAAGCCTGAGGCAAAAGAACAACCAAGCATTTTTTCGTACATATTTGCACTGCTTATCAAAAAAAATTAATGACTCCAGTTTTAATCTTCTCTCAATTTGATGAGATGCCAGACATTTGCAGAATTCTTAAATGACCTTAGAAATATAAATCAAGGAGTTGTTCACCAAATTAATTCTTCTGAAAAGAAGTCCTGAAGACAAAACTCTCCATGAGTAGGTGGGCATGTTGGAACATGATGTAAATAAGGAGTATGTAAAATGACCCAGAGTTTGCAGGATATTTTCTTTGCTTTTTATTTATAGAAGTCTGACTCAACATATAAGGATAAAGAATTGTTCTTGTTGCTTTAGAATCCAGAGCATAAAGAGAGTTAATGTTGCCATTGAATATGCCAAAATTTAGGTCAAATATCTTTGATTTGGAATTTGTAGACGTACCATAATGAGGGAGAACAGAGACACTGAGTGGCTTTCTGGCTCAGATTTTCTTCTGATAAAATTGGTGCGACAAAGGCCAAGTCTCCTGATGCTTTAAGCTTCGTAAGATCACAGCTGATCTTCCACATCTGAGTGAAATAAAAGGCTAGATCACCAATGAAAATAGAAGTTTTTACAGAAAGCACATATTTTTGCTTTTAAAAGTTTCTCTACCCAAGGGTTTTCTCTGGACAGCCTGCTTAAATGCACGTTCTTACGTGATGTTTCATTTTTTAGCTATGGGCATTCTTTCGCCTGGCAGGCTCCATGCCTAACACTAGCACTATGTTACTTTTCTCTAAATCTGACAAACGTATAGTCTTGTGCCATCAGTGAGCTAGGAAATAGGGGAATCTTATCAATGCATGTAAATACTTGCAGGGAGAGTGTAAAGAAGACTTGAGCGAGGCTGTTTTCAGTGGAGCCCAGTGACAGGATAGGAGGCAGTGGGCACAAACTGAAACACAGGAACATCAGGAAACTCTTTTTTACTTTGACGGCGACTGGGTACTGGCACAGGCTGCCCAGGGAGGTTGTGAAGTCTTCATACTTGGAGATACTCAGAAACTGTCGGGATGTGGTCCTGGCCAACTGGCCCTAGGTGGCCCTGCTTCAGCAGGGGGGGTGGACCAAAGGATCTCTGGAGGTGCCTTCCAACCTCAACCTTCTCTTATTCTGAGTGATCTTTGAATTCGATTTTTTTATTTTCCGTAACTGTGGAATACTTTTAAAATAAGATTTACTGCTTCTGAACGCCAAGACAAAGGAACTTTCCATCTCTGAAAGTATTGTCCAACTTTTTTATTATTGTGGTCTGTCTATATGGAAACAGATTTGGTTTTGTGTAGACTTCTGTTGGGAACAAAAGTAGAATAACTTTGGAAAAACTGTTCCCTTCTTAAGTATTGCACAGCCGTTATGATTCCGGTTTAACTTTTCCCATCTGATAAAGGCACTGTTGCTCACAGTAAGTGTAACTCAAGCAAAACATCTTCATCTTATGCCACTTTTTTTTTTTTTTTAATAATCACAACTTTAGCATGATTTTTCTGATAGATTTCTCATGTTGGTAGTGTTAATTTATATACAGTTCCTTGGGGCAACACAGAGAGTTTTATTACTGTTCTGGCTTTTTGTTATAATGAAAATTCAACAAATAAGTAGAATGCATGTCAATATTGGAGATTTGTGAGAAAGAGAGAGGAGGGAAGAGTAGATTTGTTCAAATTTTCTTCAATCTTTGTCTAATTTTTTTTTAAATACAGCTGTAAAATCTTTTTCAAAGATTTAATCTACTCAGTACAAGTTTGTAAAACTGCAGAAGGTAGGTATAGTTTTATTTTAGTGTTTTTAAAGTTTGAGGTTTATGACTTGCCATATTGTATTAAGTGTATGCATAAATTGTAGTGCATTGTGCCATTAACTGGCACAATATAGTAATTTCAAGTCTTTAAGCACTTTACTAAGGGATCGAGAAATTGGAGATTTTTTGCTATCCAAGAGAAGAGAACATAATTAAAGGAGGTGCAAACTCACATTTATAAGATATATGGCACATCTGGCAGCTTGTGTGAAGATAATCTGTTTGTTTGGCTGTGGAAATGCCTGCAATTGTATCTGCTGATCTGACACAGTAGGAGTTTAGCTAATGAGGTTGCCTAGCAAAAAGTGCATCAGGAGGAAGTCAGGGTTAAAAATAAGCATGTATATGAAGAGAGTGCGAAAGATTTATAACGGATGTAGAACTGTTCCAAGTTGTTATGGCAACTAACATTTTAGACCCATAATTACATAATAATAATAATGCTGCCAATCCTAAATAGATTGCATTTTTATTATATGTTTTTCTTCAATTTTTTTTTTTTAGATCTTGAAATATTTTCTAAAATAGTCACTATTTGAAATACTCGGTCAATGATTGTGTAAAGCCCATATATTTTCATTTCTGTAGAACTGCAGCGAACAACAAAATAAAACTTAATGGAATAAATCTAAAAACTAAAATATGGGAAAACTGTGTGTGATTTTGATACCAGAGCAATTTTTTTCATTTAAACCTGCAGAACAGCTATAAAGATATAAATCCTAGTAGTATTTGTTAGCTTAGACTTAAATAATGGATTTTTTTCCTAACTTTTTGAAATCAGGCTAATAAGGCTGTTTACTGTCTTGAGATAATTTGTAGGAAAACCTTTGAAAACATACAGAAATAATAACAAGAATGTATAGTGTAGTTATTTGCCCTAATTGTCCCAAGAGGGAGAATAAATCTGTTTTGTTCCTGCCACCTCTTGAAGCCAAGTTTTTAATAAAGTCTATGTAATAGATGATATAAGAAATTAAATATAATAGAGTTGCAGTTCTTCCAGGAGTGAAGAAAAATTTTAAGTACGAGCTTTTTGCATAGCAGGATTTGCGCATCCAAAGAAGAGCAGTGAAGCTGGTGAATGGTCTAGAGCACAAGTCTTATGAGGAGCGGCTGAGGGAACTGGGGTTGTTCAGTCTGCAGAAAAGGAGGCTGAGGAGAGACCTTATCGCTCTCTACAACTACCTGAAGGGGGCTTGTATTGAGGTGGGGGGGTCAGTCTCTT
>JAVJGG010000082.1:21360651-21405644 GCA_035590195.1 Aviceda cuculoides | reverse complement strand
TAAGACGGGGCGGGGGGGGGGAAGAGGGAAAGGATCCGAACACTCCATTCAAGAACCTACAATATAATTCATGTTGCCAAGTCATAAAATTTCTCAACCATCAAATATCATAAATCCACCAGCAAAAACTCCCATCTACCTCTGAAACAGTTCTTCATATAGAAATACAACACAAGGACAGCAGTGTACCACTGTTACAAATCACTCTTAACTGAAATCAAAGCAGTCTGATGTACCTGAAGTTTCAATCCTGCTTTTGATCCATATGCTGACTCACTCACCTGTCACTATGCTGCAAGTTACAGAACTGGAGAGAGGTGTATAGAGGATGTATTTAGCTTACAACTATAAAACCCATGGAAATCAAAACCAAAACCATTAAAAATACCTTATAACGTTCATAAAATCTGCTAATCTAATGTTGGGAAATGCCACCTTTGGTCACCCTTGCAACCTGTGTGTAATGCATCATGCTACAATCTTCAGCTACATAGAGGTGGTAGATCTCAGCAGCTCCTCACCCAGAAGCACAGCCACAGGAACCACCTTCTACTCTAATGGCCGTTGGTGAGGTGACAGCAGCCACTGTTCAGCTAGCTCCTTCTTTGCTCTGATTCTTCTTCTTCTTCTGGTTGTCTCAATGATATTTACTGGGTCAACTTCTATTTCCTCCGACACAAAAGGTAGTGGGCCAGACAGAAGCACCTCACCGGTTTTATCAAGGGCTGTGCACCACATGCTGGATATCGTTTTTTCCCCCCAAGATTATTTTCTTTGTCAAGAGCACAAGATGATGAACCTAGTTTGAATATGGAAAAGCTTTGCAACTACTATATACAGAATTCCTGCCTCACTTTGCTGTTGGGTAGTAATGAAAGTTTGTGTGATGTGAGCCATGACATTAAAATTTAATTTTCTGTGCTTCTGAATTTGGAGGAGTGCAAGTTTTCAGTATGCCTTGCACACATGAAATACTGCTGAATATTCTGAAAAAAGGACAGATCCCACGGCTCTTAATTTGGGAACTAGCATCGGTAGAGTCTTTTTACCTAAATTTCTCTCTGTATCTGTTCCTCTATGTGAATGGGAGATAATACCTTCTATTTGCTTTATTACAGAAGTTTCCAAGAAAACACTTACTAATAGTTCTAATTATTCAGATTACTAATCATAAATGGCACAAAAGGACTCCAAGATAAAAGCTTTGTTTTCCAAACATGAATTAAAATGCTCACAATAAACACAGTTCAGTGCCACACACTGAGTAGCAAAGAGAAAATGAAGTATTTTAAGTACCAATAATAAATAAGCACTAAATAAGGAATGGGTCTTATAGACAAACTAGTATGTGATCATGTTTCACAATGCATACCCACAAAAGAGCCAATTAATAATATACACACTACATTCACCTGGGCACTTCCTAACCACTTCACTCCATTTTACAAACTCAGTATTCAGTCCTGGAGTTTTTAATGGAACTGATGTATAACATAACATTACTTGTATACCTTTTCAATAACAAATTTTTCAGGAGTGCGATTTAATATAAATGATATATAAAATGCTTTATGTTTTACAGGAAAATAAGATAACAATCCTGTATGAGGACTTTGTCCAAACTCAAGCTTTTGCCAAAACACATGCAAGTTTAAAGGCAAGAAGGCCCTCACATTAGGGCTGGCATTAGGGTTACAGGAAGCAAACAGCATAGGTACACATATGCAGCCTGCATAAAGCACTGCTTAATGACAGGGACGCATTACTATCCTCAGTCACTTCAGGTCAACGTCAATGTTATTATTTAGGCTTACTTATGGCACTGAGAAAACCTAATGACAGAGGAGCAAGGAACTGACAAAATGGTCTCTTAGGCAGTAAAATTTCCTTTTGTAGACAATTAACAACTCAGCAGGAGTGAATACACAGGCAGCTATAGGAGTGGATTAATAACCCTATATAATGAGTCATCGTAGAACATAAATAACATATGCAATTCAAATTGGTGAGCAAACAGGTGATTAAATGCTGCTACCTAAATAGCAATTCATCCAGACACAAACTAACAGATACCTGCAGAAGGTATTATGAGATTTTCAGTGACTGCATGTGGACAAGACGTTCATGGTATACTGTATCTAAAAGAGTGTACCTTTCCATGGCACACTGTATCCTAGTATAATGCTAGAGTCACCGGTCATTAATGACTAATAAGAGGGGTCCTGGTTACAGAAGCTTTAGAATTATGCTGCAGTTCTGCAGCTAGATGTGTGAATAATTGTAGACCTCTACAAAACTGACCACAACGTCATGGCTCCTTAACACAGGAATGACATATTCACATATATTTTGTTCACACATTTTTGGGGTGGTATACAAGATATATCAGCAATATGACAATATGAAAAAGCAATCAATCATTTAATTGAAGTCAGAAACATGTTATTTATCATAATAAATATTATTATAAAAATCAAATTGTTTGAGTGTTTTCAGTGTATTTTATTCTTAAGCACATGCAAGGAGCTGGTAATGCAAAAATCTTGTTTAATTTGTATCCTAAATTTCTACATGGTGAAAATTCTTCTATACTAAAACAGGCTCGTGTTTCTTTTTATCTGAGTACTATTTTGAGCTAAAAAAATCCAAGTAACCCATAATATGTCTTACCTAGCAATTCATACAAAGAATTCAGAATAGATTTCCACGCTTCTCCAGCTTCCTTCCCAGCTACATCTGCAAAATGAGCTGCACTGCTGTATACATTCAAGCGATCAATACATTCAAGAACAAGGTTGATCATACCCTAAAAAATGGAAAGGCTCAGATTGTCAGAGAAAAAAAAGTATTGTTTATGTGCAAACACATAAGATTTTCAGAAATCTGAGAAAACAAAACATGAAAGGGAGGCTATGCAAAACACAAGAATATATACAAGAAGTTAGACGAGTCAAACAAGCAATCCCTATGGAAAAGTGTTCCTTGACTGTGATAATAAAAATTTATCATTTAGGACAGTCAAAATAGAACAGAAAATAAACTGTATTCCAGACATAATTTTAGGCAAGTTTCTATTCTGGAACACACTTAGGCATCTGACTAAGTATAGGCAACTATCAGAACCAGAGAATAACAGACAATATAAAACAAAATATTTAAAGCATGCTTATTAAACCAAAACATACTTCTGCATCAAGAGATTAAACTATAACAGAAGAAACTAAATATTCATATTACACATAACGAGTAAATTATGGTTAGCATTCAAGGCACAAGGTCATAGTAATATCTACGTTTTTTAAAAAAGGAAAAGGAAGGAAGGCCTTGAATATATTTCTTTAAATATACTGGAAAATCAACAGATCTAAAGAGATTATAAATGTAGCAAATAGTTTGACTCTTATAGGACAAAAATACCACTGCAAACCATACTCCAGATTAGACATTGATGCTACAGACATTGCAAAAGAACACCTGCAGACAACGTGGGGGGAAATCAGGAGTAAAACTGAGAGAAGTACCTCTTCCTGGAAGAGGTTCTGGCGATTCTTCAGTGCTCGGAGCCTGTTTTGTTTGTCTTCATGCTCCAAATGTTCATCAGGGGGGTGAAAGTAGCCAATCAAGTCCTGAAGGCTCAGACTGACTGATTCAATAGGCAAATCAATGGTGGAAGACTTCATTTTCTTGCTGAGAGCATCAAGGCCCCTACAAGAAGACAGAAAGTCTCCTGGGTATTGGAAATTAATTTATGTTATCATTTCAACTCTTTATTGGTTTAAAAGCAAACTTTGTTTAGATGCCAAAGTTCAATTCATTTTCTGACAGCTACGTAACTTCTCAAAAATTATGTATGTCTGCCCCATTCTGCACTTAATCATGCACCCTTCCCTTCCCCAACATAAACTGGAAGCATCAAAAATGTTGTTTCTCTTAGTTTTTTTTAAATCCAGAAAACACATTTTAATATCCTACCTACGCATTTAACAGTACCAGAGACAGACCAAAAGATGAAGAGAAGTTACTGCAAACCTGTTCAAAGCATCACAAGGCTGGACTGGATAGAAGTTAAAGAACCAGTCCTATGGTGCTGAAGAGGGCCCAGCTAGTCCACACGGGCTCTCAGGCATGTCTCTTACCTGTTCTTAAGCCACCTTCAGTGCTGGAAGATGCAGCTCTTCCACACACTCTATCCCAGCACTTCATTAACCTTTTTGTTTCCCTGATATACAACTCAAGCTCAGCCTTGCTGTAGTCTATGAGCATTATCTCCTAGAAGTGGAGGGCAGACTGTTCTCATCCATGTTGCGCCCACCCCTTGCTTAGCTGAATCCCCAACAGCACTGTGCTTCCCAGACCCCTGATATACCTTTCTCCTCCTTTTAAACATCATCTTTCTTGAAATGCGGTTGTTGCAGCGGAGACCTCACCAGCGCCATGCAGCAAGGGGAAGGTGAGGGCTTTCCCTTGCACCTCCCCGGCTCCCCTCAGGAAGGCAGTGGCGGGCAAGGGGGCTGCCCCAGCCGGGGGCTGCAGGAGGCCTGCCAGAACCTTCTGGAAGGAGCAGGAGGGGCCATGCGAAGAAACCAGGGGTGCTGAGGGCCTGTGAACATAGCACCCGTCCTCAGGGAGGAGGGAAAGATCCAGAGGATCCTTAAACTCTGCAGGAGCCAGCCAGGGCCCTGAAGCACTGGGTGAGGAGCAGCCCTGAAGGAAAGGGCCCACCCTGGTGGCACGCAGTGGGGGAGAGCAGGAGGAGGGAGCTTATTTGACATTCCTGATTACTCTTTTGACTCATTCTCAATTCTGCCATTGTAAAAAGTTTTTTTTGCTAGCATATTTTTGAGTAAAACCCAGCTATGCAGCAAAGAGGTCCCTTCCACTTTCACCAGTGCTCCATTTATGTTGGCCTAAAGACCACCAAGCTTCAGCTGGCAGAGGAGCCTGCCATGTCTACAGAGGTACCCTCCCAGCCCCATGCTCATCTCCCTCTTTTCTCTCATTAGAGGCACAAAAGGCCCCTGGCAACCTGACCCACGACTGTCCTCGGCAGTCCTCTCTCCTGAGCTGCACAGCACCCTGCTCGCTTCCAGGGCTCCTCTCCAGGCCATGACATGGAGTAGAAGCCCCATTTTATACTCTGCTTTTTGCTGGATTAAGACAACACTGATAAGTATTGGGCAGGGCAGGGGGGGCAGGAGGGAGGTGGTGGTGATAGTTGTTTGGTTGATTGTTTTGGGGTTTGGGGGGTTTTTTTCAGCTGGCATGTCACTCTGTATTTACATCTCAACTGGTGAACTACAGCTGGAAAACTTCTAATTCAGGAAATATGAATTCAATAGGAATATTTACTGCTGAAGAATAAAAATCTCTTCGAATAAATCATGCAATGTTTCAAAAAGATGGCTACAAAGTTATCTTTAAAACTTAATTTTTATTGCGAGCACGTTATGTGAAGTGCAATTTTTCTACTGACTTCGTGGGAAAGAACTGGGGCACACACTCAGGAGAATAATTTTGATCCTCTCCAATTCAGCTTTTTCTTCTTGGAGTAACATCCTGCCAAACCTAAATTGTTAAACGCTACCTTGGACTCCCTGTGCACTCCACAAAAATCTCCACTGTAATTTAACAGTACCTTGATCTGTGAAACCTTATAATTAAATTGCCTTTCTCTGTCCTTATCTTTTATGGCATTCTTAGAAGCTTCTAAGAAAATGTATTATTTACAAAGTGACCTAAGGCTTGCATTTCTTTTGTATTTTACATGTCATACAGTAGGCAACAATCTTGACAGGTGTTTTTCTCTGTTGTTATTTAAGTATCTGGGTAAATGTTTTTCAACAAATTGACATGTCTACCTCTTCGGCTGTGCACTGATTTAGAACATGGTTGCTTCAGGTCACCATCTCCCACATTGTCTTCTCTTGTGCCAAATGAGTTCCTATGAAATTCTTATTGTTCCATATAGTCTTACTGCATATCATCCTTTTTCTAATGCCAGCTACACTGACAAGAGAGGCCTTTCATCAATTCTTGAAGTCACAAACATTTGAGGATTAGCATTTTATCAGTGTTATGTAGGAGAACATTTGGAGTAGGAAGATAAATGCAAATTGCATGAATCTGGCAGTATTTTTAAATGGCTAAAATACTATAAAATGAAACATTTTATATGTTGCAAAATATTAAAGAAATGAGTAGCATTAAAAGGGTACAAATAAGGAAAGTGTAATGGGTGGGTAGAAGGTAGGTGTAATTTTATACTTTTAAGAAAAACTTCTTCTTGAGACTATGAACTTCTCCAGTATATTTGTGTCTTGTACAAGTTTGTAGTTACACAGTTATCTCCTTCTTCCAGGTTTTTCAAGGAAGAGCACTTTTAAAAACCATACTTAGAAAAGAAAGAGCTAAATGATGCACATGACTTACAGAAAATTTTGGCAAGGAAAAAAAAAATCTCTCTTTCATGGTTTGTATGCATTTTCAGTATGTTTATGCATTCAAATCAAAGTTGAACAATAAAGTAATATTAGAAAATAGAGAAAAGAAACTGACCAATACCTCTTACAGTAAATCTCTGCTGATAACACATAAAGAATTGACATAAACTCTGGTTTGAGAAGTATTCATTGTTTTTTTCTGAGGGCTAAATTGTTCACTGTTGTGTTAATGGTCACTTTGAATAAAATAAAAGAGGAAAAAAAAAGAAAAAGGATGAAGAGATCATTTTAAAAGCACACCTTATAAACCTGTTGAAAAGGAAGACCGTACTGCGGATGACACGTGCTGTACGGGATTCTTCATTCTGAGATCTGGACAATGTTAAACCATCATCCATGTGACCTTCATGGTGCATTATTGCCTGCAAGACAAAAATGAAAAGCAGTCACTGCAAAACTAAACACTATTCACAAGTAAGAAGTATGAAAACTCACACAGTAAGGCAGCCTAGGAAATGAAGTCACATTTAAAAAAAAATAATTTAATTAAAAACAGATAATCCCATGTTTTACTTCCTTGTGTCCAAGGACACACTTGTACTGAGCCAGCAGCTTCAGTGCCATAATCATCTCCAAGCCACAGTTCCTGCAAACAATATACTTTATTTAAAAAAAAAAATAAAAATCAGAAGTGTAAGGTTTTTGTTTGTTGTTTGGTTTTGTCAACCTTATAAATAGTTTTCTTACACAGCAGTGGATCACTAAAGTACAGACAAGGTCAAAACAAGTATTCTTTACTGGTCCTGATTTCCAAGGATGTTACTGGCCTTCTTTTCTGACTATGCCTTGAGTCACTACTGATAACTTACAGTTTTTCATGTTTAGTTATCACGGCTCTGAAGGTATTCAATCCAATCTATATAAATATTTTAAACTATTTTAGGTAATTTTTTTTCATACAGACACAAATATAAATAGTTTGTGTGTGTATACATTATTTACATTATTACATTATTCAATAATATATCTTCTTCTGAATTATTTTAGAATTAAGTATTACTATTATTATAAATATTAATTATATTATTATAATCACTAAAATTTTTCATGTGAATAGTTTCCTAAATATGTATTTTTTTATATTAAATATTTATAGAATATATGTGTGTGCATATATACACATATATGATACAGACAAATTTTATATACATATATAAATTTATAAGGTATGACCTTCCAAGTATACCAGATGTTGTTCTAGATTTGTAGTTCTGGCATGTAAAACAGTCATAGAAATTACTACAGTATGGATAAACATCACATTTTATTTTATTTTATTTTATTTTTTGAAAGAAGGATAAAACATTTTTTCCTTGCTGAGAAATTCCTGCAAAGATAATTTCCTGCAAAGTTGTACATTTACAATAAACACTAACACAATTGTAACTTCTGCAAGATGTGTTAAGTTGTAAAAGAATCTTTTTCCCATTATATTATGCCGAGCTAGCATTCTGCTTGGCCATGGTTATTCTTTAAAAGAAATCCCTCAGGGCTCAAGACTTGAACATTCCAGCCCAAAAGGTAATACGCTCATGTGGAAAGAAAAGACTTTGAACTAAAAGCCTCCTCAATCCAAACTACAGCACACTGAAGAAAGGAATTTTAGCATATTCTACAGGCTATTACTAATATTTAGTTTGACATCAAGTATATCCAGATCTATCCATGCTTGTGGGTTAATGTCTACAGGGTAACATGTGCACTTTGGCTTTTAGTTTAAGAACTGAGTACTTTACATAACTTTTCAATATGTGACTGAAAATAAACCCCCACCCTTTCACAATGAAACAAAGACATGCTTAAAATATTTGAAACTCAGAAATTAGCTCTCTCCTGTAGTTCCCCCCCCTCCCATTGGAGTGTGACTGAATGCAACGCATTGAAATGCATTCCTATTGACAGTCTTACCTTCCGCTGCACAGAGCCCATTCGTACAGACTTTGCATCAGCAGACTGGTACGTGAGCCATAAGCCTGTATCTACATGTTGTATGAAGCATATTGAATCCCCATATTTTATTTCAGGTGCTCCCATTCCATCCACCTCTTTTCTTGTCCCTGTGTCCAACTTTTCCTGAAGAAGAAGAAAAAAAATGTATACAAGAACAAGAACCAACATGTTAATATTTGCATTAAATATTGAGTACTAGACAATTGTCCAGAACAGGACCTAAAAGAATATTTGAGAACCTTCTTTAATGAAATGATTAGAAAATGGTGAAAGTGTAATTTCTAGTTAAATATTTGGGGAAAAGATGGAGAGAGGGATCCCATCCACACAAAAACCTAACTTATTACACTAGGAAAGCTGGGCGTATCCATTTCACCTGCCTAGGAAAGAACTGGGATCATAATAGACAGTACATGTCATTATTGAAACATAAAAGCTTACAAAGCAACACCAAATACATTGAATCCCCTAGATGAACCAGGCATTAACCTCCAGAAGCTTTTTCTTGGGGATTTTGGTTTTTTTCCCAGCCTGGAAAAGGCGAGCACCTCCCTACAATGTATTTCCAACTGTCACAGAGAGATGGCCTTCAACCAGTCACTGCCCATTACTGCCTGAAAATGAGCTCAGTATTTCCTGAGAAAAGAAATCCTTTTCTGTGTGTTTGTGACTGGCCTGTTGACATACTGTAAAAGAAGAATGGCACGACCATGCTTCAGTCCAGCTGGTGTCCTATACAGACAGCAGTCATTTCAGGAGAGGAAGTTTAGTATCCCAAACAATACTATAGTTTGTAACTATAATTTGAGGTGTTCTCCAATATCTAGCTCCTCCAGGAACCAACTCCTTCCCCACAGCCATCAGTTTATTAAGACAAACAGCCTATGCAACCTGCCTCATGGCAGAGGATGTTAATGTCATTATGCCCAAAACTTCTCAGAGGACTTTGACCTTCTTCATGGCAAGTTGGATCTGCCTGTTCCTGAGGCTATTGCCACTAGCTCCATTATAGGCAAAAATCTTCTCCACTGAGAGTAACCAAAACCACTTTGACTCTTTAGTTCTGATCCCTGTGATCCGGTTATTGACATAGAAACTATTCATCATTCTTCTGGGAGGAGAGGGAATACATCACAATTGTTGCAGCCGAAGCTGAGACTACTATAACACTGCAGTTGCTGGGTTGCTCTTCGTTTCACAGCTTCAGCAGTGCGGGCAGGTTCACTGGTGCAGTAACTCCCTGTGTTCTGCTCACACGTGCCCACATAAGAAGCTGTTTAATTTTCACCACTGATTAAAAAAATCATCTGTGCAAATTCCAGGCCTGTTCTAGGCCATACCTTCAGGGTGCGAGATGATCCCCTCAACCAAATACAGCTTCAACCTTCTCTGCTTCTCCTGAGCAGCAGCAGAGGACAAGCCACTTCCTTCAGTTCCTCAGAGTAATGTTACAAATAATGAGACAAAAAGTTCTAAATGTTCTATTCTACTACAACCAGGAAAGGTTAGGAGAATGATTACACCATACACATGTGCCTTGACAATGTGGGGAGACAGCTTCACACTGAAAAATGACAAAGACTGGGTTTTTGAAATGAACAGAAAACAATCTCTAATTTATTAAAGGATTTTTAAAAGTATTTGTTAAGTAAAGGGAGATGTCATGTAACTAGATTTTCACCCTACAATTATGAATGCATTTTGAAGCACTTAAAAAAGCAAACCTTCAGCTGAAATTCTTATTATGACTTTTCATAACATTAAGCTTCCAGATATAATATACTCATCAATTCAAATTATTAAACTGTTTCTGATTACAGATGTTAATTTCACTATCTTGTAAATGCCCAATTCCTTAAGCGCTGAAATTCTTATTAAAATCTTGTCCATTGATATATGGTAATAACCAATTTATTAATACATCTGATGCCAATTACCAAGTTATTGTGTGCTTCTCTTTCATTATTGATTCACTATTTTGTTCATATCGTTTCTCTAAATGTTGTATTCAATTCCTTCAAAAGCTAGCACAAATAACCTGAATGTAATAACAGTTGGAAATTGAAAAGCTGCTTATAATAGGACACTGTACACAAATGATGATACAGGAAAAAATAAATCAGGTCCTGCTATCATATGAAGAAATGACAGCCTGATTTCAAGCTCCAGTCTTTTGAGTTACCTTCATAACTAGAAGATAGTGTAAACCTGTGTGAACATACTGTACTTCCACATTGTAAGATTTTCTTTTTTTCCCAAGTCTACCTCCTAGCAACTAATTTCTTAAGATATGAAAATATGAATTCACAAATTTTGTCACAAAGCACTGTCAATAACACGAGGGATTATTAATTTAAAATATTATTCTGTACTTTTTTAAAAATCTACTGACTGTAACAGAAATTGAAGGGTTTTGATATTGAAATCTTCATACCAATTAGAATTAACATTAAATTTACTTAGCATAAAAATTGCAGCGCCAACAATTTGCCAAACAAGATCACTGACCTCACCTATGTAAGTACACTGACAACTCTGCGTCTAGGTTTAGAGCCCAGACTGAATTCAATTACATTCAGTTGAGATCTTTCCTGCAAAATAAACATAGCAGCCAGAAAAAGAAAACAGTAGAAGTTGGATTAAATATAGGAGAGAAATGGAAAGCTAGGGGATGGTGTGGGAGCAGCCGGTATTAGAGCATTCACTTGTGAGCTTCAAGGCATTGAGCTTTTTGGGGGAGTGAACAGGAACCACAAATTGTTTATAAAGGGGAAGATTTGAATGGCGTGCTGGATTCATGCCAATAAACAGCAGGTAGTTGAGAAAGTACATCTAATGAATCAATCTCATTATCAACTGTAAAATAGTTCATCAGTGAAAATCAGGCTCTGAAAACCATCAGAAATCACCATGTCACCGTTCAGTAATTGCATTTTAGTATAGACATTATGTGATGCAAGTTTCCAGTCCACTACCCTCTTACCATAACCTGTCATTACATAACCATCTGCTACTTCTTCCTACAGCATATTTACAAAGAAAACCTTCAGTTTTATTTGCCATCTAGGCCCATTCCTCAGACCATCAACTTTTTCTAAACAAATATCAAAAATCTTCATTCATTCACTGGAACAAACAGAAACAATTGGGTTTTGCAACAGTCTGTAAACCACCTCAGTAATGGAAAGCAACAAGAATGCACTGGAAACAAACAGGTTTATTGAACAACATGCCAGATTTTCTCCAGAAGGATGTGCTCTTTATAAATGGTTTTTATTCCATGCATACAAGAATTCAAGCCAATCTTCCCACATTTGTTGTGGCCTAAATGGACAAACTAATTTTAAATGGTTTTATTTTAATATTTTAAAAAATTATTCTACGAAGCCTTGCCTTAAATGTGTTATTTCACTCTAATGTTTCTATTTAATTCCTCACAGCATTCCAAAATGGATTCCCATGATTAAGGCTTGTCCTTTCAATTTTATCTCTTGCCATCTGACCCAACCTATACCTTCTGTGGCACGCCTTTAGGACTGACATTCTAGCAGATCTCACTGACTGGATGAAGCCAATTCATGACTACTCTTTAAGCTGACATTACTATATTTCCTATGAAATTTTATTAAGAAAGAGCTGAAGATATAAAAATACAGGCCATAAAATTTTATTAAAATTGATTTATTTCCATCCACTGAAAAGACTGTGGACAGGAAAAGCAGACTGTACAGAATGTATAAACATTTCTAAATTAGTAAAATTACCTTATTTCAGTGGAAAAGTGATATTAAGCTAATGCTTTTTATCAAAAAGAGTCAATATTTAGCAAATACAAGAGAGAAAAAAAAACAACACAGAACTTAATCACTACAAACTCAATTCTATTAATGAGCCATATGTTTGGGGAATAAATTGTAGATATCTGTGGACATCCTGTGCTGAGTGAACTGAGACTGAAAGAGAGAAAAAACGAATTTTCTGAATTTCAGATACTTGAAAGCCTAATATAATTCTCATTTAATGATAATTATTAGGGTAATACATAATAACCAGAGCATAAAGCCCAATTCCCAGAAAAAAAATGAAGAGACTATTAGCTCTTCAGAATATCCATATCTTCTGAGTGCTGTTAGACTTGTGATGTTTTTAAGCTTTCAGGTTTCTTTCTTTTGCTGAGATATTTTTAAAGAATTTTAACACATAAGAAGATTCTGATCTAAGTTTTCAACTTCTGTACCAGAATATTGTGTTTTGGAGGGGAAAAAAAAAAGTACATATGTGTGTGTGTTACTTTGAGCGTCTGAGAAGAGTATTCTGGTTCATATAAGACATCTTACAAAAAACCTTCAGCTTTCTGGTTCTCTTCCGCTTATTTTTTAAATGCAGTACCGGCAAGCTAATGTGTTTAAAATTATGAGTAAGGCCCTTGCAAATAATAAGGTTAAAACCAAAAATAAATATTAAGCATTTACATTTGCAGCTGACTCTTCAGATTTACAGGGTATACATTTTCAGTATTTTCTCTGCAAACATGAAAATTGCTTTTCATTTGGAAACTGAAATTATCATCTACCCACATGCCTGAAGGAACTGAGCCTTTAACACTGCAAATAAGGGTATTCTTCCCCTATACCTGGTTTTGCCTATTTAGAGCTAACTTATCCATAGCATAACAAATGGGCTCTTCATAAATTCTTCCTTCCACTACCTATCAGGTAGTCTGAAATTGCTATAAGAAAGATCTAGCCACTTGATACACTCCCAACTATTAATGCTCTGTATTCACTGAAGATTAGGGGCTGCCTCTTATCCAGGAATAATTATTTTGGGCTAACTACATGCAACAACACAAGTGAAAGGTTGGGTGGTTTGTCCATACACGCTCAGAGGTAAAGAGACCCCTAAAGCTGCCTACTTTCTCTACAGAAGCCTTTCTACAACTGCTATAATTTTGAAATATTTATTCAACGCTCTTTTCCAGAGAGGGAAGGCACCTTAAATTTTTAATGCCTGTATCCTAATAAAGTGAAACATTACACTCCTTTAAGAAGTCCTAAGCAGGAGACTGGATTCATTCTCAGCAATGAAGAGCAAACCATATACTCCTCCCCTGTGGCATCTCCATAATTCTTTCCAAGTAAGTCTTTAGATAAAATGAATATTGATATCCACAAAATTAACATAAAATATGATCTTCCAAACTTCCAACTTCTTTGAAAATCCATATTTAAATATCAGTAAGGTTATAGCTGTCACATGTCAATTAGCTTATAGGCCCCTCTTAAAATACTCTCATGTTACTTAAAGAATTGATTACCATAACATGTTTCTACACGCCCCAAAGCCTTTTATCTCTGCTCTGGTCTGCATAGAACAGGTTTGGTCACTTAACAACAACTAAATCAAAAAAGGTTAACTTTTTATTTTGAACACAGTAGAATAAAACCACTTAAAAATATACATCCTCAAAATACTTCCAAATAACACTTCCAAATTCAGGTAGAAAAAAACAAATTAAGAAACTCCAAATACAACATTGTCTAATCTCCAAAACACACGTGCATATGCTACTTAGAAAACAGAGATGAACCACCTTCTCCATATCAACAAATGATACTCTCTGTATTGCTAACTGTTCTTGCCTTCACGCAACATGTAGAGCGCAGTATACTGTTCCACTCATTTTGGAGTAACCCCTGCTGAAGACTCCATCTCAAGAATCAGTGAATGAATTATTTTATCCCTCTTGCTTCCAAGGAGCATAACTGTTGAGATCTACAGTAACTGCAACAGGAATTCCCCAATATAGTTGCACTGCATGGTCCTAAAATATTTAAGTATTTCTATGGCTTTTCTAACTGGTTTGAAAAAAAATACATTGTCTGGGCCTCAAAACAAACACCTGAACTAAGTCTTTGTGATCAGAGTGCAAAAGTTGGATGTATACCTGCTTTCAGGTATATATTAATTTATCATCTTCCCAAGCAGACAAACAATTAAAAATACATAAAGTAAATGCTACAAATAAGTTACTGAATAATTCCATTTATTATTGCTATAGATTTTGGAAGATAATTTTTTTAAAAAAATACCATTATTGTTCGAAAATTTTCAGCAACATCATGCTGCAGGTGAAAAGTATGAGAAATCAAAGGACATTAAAAAATTTAATCGTAGTGTTATTTTAAACTGTTTACCCTCTACACAAAGTATGGTTCTGATTTTGAAATGCTTATTGAAGGTGTCAAATGAAAATTCAAACTATGGTAACTTTAAATTAGACTACAATAAAGTATCTGATGAAAGAAATCCTGATTTTCCAATTTAATTTAAATAACCCATAATACTTTAAATTTTCCCTATGTGAGTCAACAGAGATATGAAGCAAAGTACTGGGGAAGTTCATCAGAAAAGCAAATAAGAAATGAGGAAACTGTTCAAAAGTGGGCAAGCAGTACAAAAAAAAAAAAATTAAAAAAAATAAAACAACCCACAAACACACAGCCAGGCAGCATTACCCAAAGGAAGTATGATAAAAGAAGCTTTCTAAATATTATTTATAGTGAATTTGGGGGTTTTTTTTAATCAGTGAAAAGGTAGAAGACTCTGATAATTCATGCAGTAGGAAATATCTAAATCTTGCTTACTAACGAGATTGGAATTACTACTAGTTATATTAATGCTGCACTGATTCCATACCTTGGAAGACCGAAAACAGAATGCTGTAGATTTTACATCCGCTTTCTCTTTGTCTGTAAGAAGAAGACTCTTGTCATCCAGGAGACTTAAATATTTTCCTGTTGTTATATGTCTTAGTCTGAATGGCTGTCCCCATCTGATGTGGCTGCCACTCCACCTAGGAAATTTCAAAGGAAACATTTGGTTTTTTAAAATAAAACATAGATTTTTACTACTGTCAAAAATATTTTAAAGTACATTATATTACCAACTACTTGGTAAAAGGGTAAAATGCTAAATGTTGGATTATCAGCAAGAAAATGGCTACTTTGTGGTTATCGCCTATAAAACCATTCTAATAAATAATCTTAACCTCTTCCTTTGCACATGCTGCCTTGGTTCAGACTGAATTCTTCTTGAGAGAAGATATAGACCACCTACGGAAAAGGAGGCTTATGCCGTCCACAAAATGCTTAGATCTGCCAGTTCCTTCTCCAACATTTCATCTACCAGCAGCCAGGTTTGTTCGCTCTCCCAGAGCACTCTACTTTCAGCAGTCAGCACACTTTAAGTACACTTTAAATAGTGTGCAAAAAATAAAATAGCCAAATAAATAAATAAATAAAAATAAAACCCCTCCTAAAATAAGTTTTAAAAATTATTAAGCAAAGACTGGCCCAGATTCTTCATATTCTATAGGAGGAAATGAAGGAAGAAAGGCAAAGATTTTCTATCTAAGCTCCCCAAGAACTCCTCAAGTTGAAATACAGGTTGTAGGTTTCTAACTTCTTGCCTTAAACTGAAAAGTCAGCTCTTCTGTTCTTCCTGATTAACTCCTGAAGATAAGCTTCTGTAGGGGTTACTAAGGAGGATGTATTTCACAAAGCCTTTTCAGAAGGCTTCTTGAATATTCCTTAGACTGGAAAATTGCCACAGCCAGGATGTTTTCCTGGATCTTCACAAAAATTTCTTCAGTCTTACATCTTCAAAAGTTTACAGTTTAGATGTATGTGCACACTGCTTATTGGAGAGGAAATCATTTATTTATTTTGTGTTTGCAAAATGCCCATCATAATAGAGTTATGACACACTGCCAAGGTTCTGATGTGCTGCCACAAATACTAGTAATTCCCTATGCTTATTCTGGCTTCAAGTAGCTTAAAATTATCAACAGATGTGCACATAATATCGAAGAAATATACAAACACATCCTTACGAACTTAACCTGGTTATAAACTTACTCCCATATCAGAATTTTGTATCTGTATTGGGTTTGTGTGGCAAGGTTTTGGTAGCCACACAAACCCAATACAGTATTACTGCATCTTCTCACTTGCATTTAAGGTAATTCCAGGTACAGCATTTAAAAACACAAAAAGTTTTTATGCATATATTTTGTATATATTCACATACCAGTCTGAAAATCCCTTACGTTAGCACTTATGCAGGTTTAAGTCATTTTCGTTTACCTTGACACATACATGTAGCAGATTAAAGCACTTCTACCTAATCAATATAAATATCCATTTGTTTAAGCTTGTCTTCTTAGAGTTGGCCATACTGTACGCAAAGTATGCCAAACTGATTTGGCAGACATTTTTAAAGTGCAGGAGTTTTTAAAATGCAAGAGCAATACCTGGCTTCTGTTTTGTAACAGGATTTATTACACTTCACTAATTAAACTTCTAAACCTTTTTAGTTATTGGTTTTAAAGAGGCCAGAAGAATGAAAAGGTTTTCCCCTCAACTGTTTTCTTTTGTAAACTAAATAGTCTCTTCTGTTTAAGTCGAGGGGAGAGGACTTTAGGGAGGAAGGAAATATGGAAGCTTTATATCTCAGACATGCATTTTTTTTTTTCTGTTCAGCAAAGTTGGTATACTCCACAAAAGCACATCTAAGTATCAGTGTTCTAGCACAACTTCTGCTTCTCAGTTAAGTAAAATGTCAGGTCATGAATCTCAGCTATTGTATTGCTGGGTCTGGTAAAACACATCAGCACTGCACCTTTCATATTATGGGCCATGCTGGGGAACTGCCTTTTCCCTAGTTTGATTCAATTTTCTCTTGGACCCAGTAGCTATGGGCCGTAAGAAAAAGAAAATAATAAATGTAGTGCAATTGAGCCATGCCCCTAGTTCATGCCTGCAGGATAGGAAAATGGACAATTCATGTGCACTTACAAGAAAGGCTTTTTGAGCAGAAAGTATCTTGTGAAGCCATTTCTGACTACTAAAAATTCTTTTCTGCAATGTGAGAATATGATCCCTGTCACCTTTTGGGAAAGGAAGCAAAGCTGAGCAATAGTATGTGGCATCCCATGGCAGGGCATCCCAACAGGCAGTCTGCACATGCAGACTGCCCAGGCAATTTTTATGAGAGTTCTCCACTAATGAGGAGAGTTGTGAAGCAATGATTCCTTCAAAATCATATAAAATTAACAGAATTAATATTATCTGCAGTCACTCTGGGAAGCACTAGATCTGATGGAAGACTTCAGGCATGCATGTACTAAATTACAAATTGAAGCATTTGCATGAATAGTAATATGCCTGCAATTCAGCAATTAATGTACATAGCTATTACAGTGTCATACAGGAAAACAGGGAGGGTGAGGGACTTGTAGGAGAGAGTGTTGTTCTTGGGATTTTATTTGGGTTTTTTTTGTTGGTAAGAAAGTCATGTTCCTTAAGAAGAAGGATTACTGTTGCCTTTGCTTAGTTGTTTTGACGGTTCTTACAATTTCTCTCAGTCATATATGTTCAAATGTTTGAACTTCAAAAGTTTGTACACAATGCCTGTCACAGTGAGATATATGACAGTTGTAACAGAAACCTGTAATTTCTCAAATCCCCACGTTGCTCCAGTACCACTGCTTATTAGGGAAGTACATGCAATGAGGAAAATAAAAAGCCAGAGATTCTTCCACAGTTTCATTGTTGTCACTTAAGCACTCTCAAGGTCAACTGTAGTCCAAAGCAAAAATCTTACTGCCCTACCAATGACATTTAACATCATCCTATTAAATAAAATGCACACACAGAAAACAGCATCATTAGAGTGTAACCTTTCACTAAGCTGCCCTGATTTAATCTCTAAAAAGCAATAATTCATTAGTCACTAGAAATTTTATCACAAGTATATATTGTAATACAATTTAAGTGCAATTTTACAGTGCAACTGCATTAACAAACGAGGCACAATTCCTTACTATCATTCCAACACTTCCAACAATGCAAGGTAGCATTTTTTCCTGTAAATTTTTGCCTTTAAAGACTTCCAAATGGCTTAAACAAGTTAGGGGGTGGCACACAAATCATTATTTTTAAGGCAAAGAGTTTTTCATGAAAGTAACATAGAGCACTTTTTGAAGATGATTTTAGCATTATCAGTCTGGTTTTATAGTTATCAATCTGATTTTACAGGAATGCTCTTACTATACAAAAAGTGCCCTGCCGAATGGACTTCTTTTTCTGAGAGATTTTACTTACGCAACTCTTAGAGTCTCTAGTCGCCAAAGGGAACGAGCATGAATTGACACAGCACCGCCTTCATAATGGACAGTCCTGAAAACCAAGCAAAGGCACAGACTAAATGCTCAGCTCTGGTGGAAGAATTCATCATATTCGTTTGTTCATTTAACTAACTGCATCTCACAGTTCTCGCAGCTGTCAGATTCAAAGGTTATCAGATTCAAAACCAGCTCTTATCAATTAGAGCTTCAGACTTAGTTACTCAAATTTTGTTTAAATTGTCTTTAGCATCCATTACTGTGATATTCACAGCAACAAGATGTATACAGTGCTCAGACCACTTTCTTAGTGTTTTAAGGATAGAGAATCCAGGGAAAAAAAAAAATCAAAAAAATCAATAGCCTGAATTACAGTATTTCTAGATTCTAACAAAAAACAAATATCAAATTATGATAAAGATATGTCATCACTGCATACATCTCACAAGACATGTAATTTTTTCTCAGAGCTTATACTATTAAAATAACCATGCAACTTATTACATCGAATTATGAAAATTCACTTACTTGGCACTGTATTTTATTATCATAGCACCTGAAGTTTCACAACCACACTGATACACTCTTAACACATCTCAAATGTTAACAGCTTTCTATTTCCAAATTTTAATATGTAAAGACTCCTCTAGTTCCTGCATATATCCAGAAATCTAAGTGCTTCTAAAAAACAGCCAATTAAACCTAAAAAAAGGTTGGGGTTTTTTTTCTCCATTATTCTACACACGGATAAGTGATCTATATTGGATCCAAAAAATGATATAGATTTATGGTCACCAAAAGCCCTGAGTGGATAACCTGGTTTCTTTTCAAAGTAAACACTGAGAATGTGGTGAGTATTAAGCACCGCCATTCTAGATTTAGGCAGCTGTTCTTTGGACTGCCTCCTGCCCGCACCTTTATTTCTGCCCTAAGACACTACCAGAATTTAAAAACCTAGGCCTTTCCTTTGGGAAAATGAATAAAGGAGTCACTTATGCAAAGGGGTGCTGTCACTACGCTTATCAGATCAAGTATGTCAGGGAACGCTGCCAAAGAATGGCCTAGTTGTATGGATCCTGGAAGAGCTTATGGATTCAGTACATGTTGTGATCTTCAGCCAAGATCAGGCACTGCCAAAAATAGCCAGAGGCATAACTTAAGGGGATATTAATATTGAAATTGTAGGCATTTCCCATTGTTTGTTAGAAGCAATTTCTTGAGGACCACAGGTTTGGAACCAGGTACCTAGTACCTACTAGGCCTTAGCTTCCAAAGTCCTCCTGTGGATATAATACAGAGGAACCGCATGCTTAGCACAGAGGAAAACCCAGCATTGAAAGAGATGGTTCAAAACCAAAAGAAAGAGTGAGTTAGAATATAATTCTCAGTACTGTTAACAACAGATGAAACTACAGATGTGCTAAAATTCATCTTGGAATATGCTAAAAAGTATTGCCATGGTTTAATCCCAGCCAGCAACTAAGCACCACGCATCTGCTCCCTCACTCCCCCCCACCCCGTGGAATGGGCAGGAGAATTGAAAAGAAGTAGTAAAACTCGGGGGTTGAGATAAGAATGGATTAATAACTAAAGTAAAATTAAATATAATAATAATAATAGTAGTAGTAGTAATGAAAAGGAATATACAAAAAAAAAAAAAAAAAAAAAAAAAAGAAATATAAAAAAAACAAAGACAAGCGATGCACAATGCACTTGCTCACCACTCCCTGACTGATGCCCAAGCAGCGATCCGCTCCTCCTGGCCAACTCCCCCCAGTTTATACACTGAGCATGACGTTCTATGGTATGCAATATCCCTTTGGCTAGTTCAGGTCAGCTGTCCTGGACATGCTCCCTCCCAGCTTCTTGTGCACCTCCTCACTGGTAGAGCATGGGGAACTGAAAAATCCTTAACTTCAGATAAGCGCTGCTTAGCAACAACTAAAACATCAGCATGTTATCAGCACTATTCTCACACTAAATCCAAAACATACTGTACCAGCTACTAAGAAGAAAATTAACTCTATCCCAGCTGAAACAGGACAAGTATTAAGGAAATAAACACTCCCAGACATTGCAAAAGAACGAAGACAAATTATACGGGAGAGAAAAGGGTAAAAACACAAAATAAATATTCTGCACTACAATTACAGAACGACTCACACTGAATATTCATGACCCATGTATAAATAGAAACTCTGGCACATGCTCCATGTACCAAAAAGAAGTTATAGGTACATACATAAACATGTACAAAATCCTTCCCCTTGTCCTTATATCCAGTATTTTCTCCACGTATTATCTTAGTCATTTGTTGCAATGGTTGTGGTGCTAGGAGCAGCTGACAGGTATTATTAGTAAGTCTTTCCTATCTCTCTCTCAGAAGGGAATGAAATTAAATCTTATTTTTTTATTGAAATTGACTTTCATTAGTACAGTAAAAGGCAAATGCTAAACAATTTTGCATTCAGCTGCTTCTCTGTTCAGACACTGTCTCTTCCCTCCAGGCATTTGTTCAAATTTTTGTTCTGCAACTAATAGACTGGGTTTATGTTGTAACATCTAAACAATAACAGATCAAATGTCTCCCTGGTTGGTTGGGTTGAGTTGGGGGTGGGTTGTTTGTCTAGGGGGGTTAGGGGGGATGTTTGGGGACTTTTTTTAAAGTCAAAACATTCTGATAACATCCTGGCTTACTTCAGTACGAACCTCACTGACAAAAATGCATTTGGAGTTCTTGCACTTGCATAATACAAAATTTAACAATTTTATTCAGCAGTTTTCAAGTCATTAAATATATGAGAAATGAGGTCGAAGCAAAAGCTTAAATTAATCAGAATATTTCATTTTTAAGTTGGTACCTTGTTACTTTTCAGGGATGCAGGTCTTTCTCACAGTGGAAACCCGGAAGCTTTCACCAGTTTCTCAGTCTGAGTACTCTTTTGAAGGTAGCTTTGGATTACATGTAGCAGTTGGGTCAGTGTAATTTTCAACACCTAAAAAACCCTCCCATTGTGAACTTAAAAGAATGGCTTCTCATGGGTCAAGTAGTTTTCTTTTATGTGACTGTCCATCCATTACTTCCTTTCTCTGTTCTTTTAAAGGGGAGCTATCAGTCTTGGAATGGTCATGTAAGACGAGAAAATGGGAAGGTGATACAAAGGAAGAAATCCTAAATAAAAACGTGCAATTTGTTTACCAAAGGACATAAAAAGATCCTGGGATTGTCTCTTATTTCCATATGAATGAATGGGTACAGTAGCAACAGAGGGACTGAAGGCATAAGGACAGTGATAGCACCTTAGGGACAAAAGTCAAAAAGGCAGCAGCAAACCCTCAGGAAAAGAGTACCAGACAGCAGTCAGGAGGGGTCTGAGAAAGAGCTGGGGACTGGAGGGCTAGGGATCAATGATCCCGACAGGGAAGCAAAAGAAGCCCAGAGACTGGGGTCAAGGATGGAGCAGCAAGACTTTTGTATGGGCAGGAGAAAAGGTATGTGCTACAAAAAACCAAGGTTGCACAAAGCACTAGAATAGGGTGTAAGTTCTTGTGTCTTTAGCTAGATATTGTCTTCTCTACAGAAAAGATGGCAAAGAAAAGGTGGCTTTGAATAAAAGATATCTCATCTTCATTGAAAGACAAGTCCTTTTGCCTTTACCATAAGAGCATGCATACTAAACACTGTCCCAGAGCAGCTGAATAAATTCATAGCTCAGACCATCTCATATGTTTTTATTCTAAGAAATCTAATGCTCATTTTTAACTCCTTTTGTGAAAATAAATGTAGTAAACTGCTCTGAGATTGCTCACACCAACTTCCTTAGTACTTGCTCTATATAAAAACGTTATTTGATAGGATGCACCTCATTTCTTTTTATATGCTCTTGACAACAGTTCAGTGCTGAAAAAGAAGTACGACTCATAACATTTTAATCATTCCTGAAACTCACACTGGTAAACCATATCAGATACTGGTATTACTAGGTCAATGAAACATTGCTTTTAATGACGTATGAATAACCCACAAAAATTCTTTGACTATCTAAGAGTTACTACAGATTTACATTGATAGCATGGAAAAAATAAAATTTTGAGTTGCGAGGTGTACAGAAGATGCATATTACTTGCCAAACAGTAGAGAAAACCTGCACATTACAAAACCTTATTATGAAATTATAAGTAACATAAATGCATGAGGAAAGTACAAAAAGCAGCAGAAAAAGAGAGGATGACAAGAGCTATGACAAGTGTTAGTCTTTGCCCAGAAAGCTTGGGATACATTATACCTTCTGAGCCATGCCCATAACACTACTTCTTGACCTTTTTTTCCTATTCTTTCCAAAGCACTTTATCTGCATATTTTACACTTATGGAATAAGGCTATTAACCACTTTTATTTCAGATGAAAATACCTACAAGGAATTCAGAACCTTTGAGAATTTTCAGTTCATCTTTACTATAAACCTTAATCTAGTTAATTACTTGGTGCAATGAAGTCATTTTTCGTCTGACCTATGCCCGGAAGTTAAATTTACAGCATCACCCTTTCCCTGACTCTGTCCTTAATCTCTTGAATTCCCCTTCACACAAGGGGTTGAGGAGAGCTGGAACTCGCCGCCGGGTGTCTCTGCCAGTGCCAGGGCGGTGGTTCCAGCACCACGGACAGCGCCGCCCACCCCCGCGCCCCCCAGCCCGCCTCGCTCCTTCCCAGCGCCCCCCTCCAGTCTTCCCAGGGGGGAAGCAGAGGCAAAGCCAGGGAAAACATAAAAAAAAAAAAAAAAAAAAAAAAAAAGCAAGCAAGCTCGATGTCTGAATCTCTCGTCTCCAATTACGCTAATGGA
Source organism: Aviceda cuculoides (assembly GCA_035590195.1). Classification (NCBI taxonomy): domain Eukaryota; kingdom Metazoa; phylum Chordata; class Aves; order Accipitriformes; family Accipitridae; genus Aviceda; species Aviceda cuculoides. The sequence continues at coordinate 21,382,167 of JAVJGG010000082.1, read as the reverse complement.
TTAATCATACAGGTTTAAAATAGACTACCACCTATCAAACTCCCAGCGGAATCATTACTGAATTCATATTCTTATTAAGGTATTGTTGAGTGGAGAGAGGGCAATGACTGCAGTGAAATTCACCAACTACAAAGGGCACTAAATGAGGTTAAAATAAATTACGTTAAATGACAGTGTTTCAATACTGCTGAAGTAGTCTTGGTTCAAGAACCTGTAAATTCCATAGCAAGGAAATAATGGGGTAAAACAGTAACTTGGAATGAATCAGGGTGCCATAAATCTGGCATAAATAACATAACAATACTGTGCCTGGATTATATACAAATGAATAAATCCCAATAAGATGTCAAAGTTCAAGTTAAAGAAATTGTTCCACTTTCTTCAATGACAGGCAAAGCTGATATGGTTTTAATTTGAAAAATCGGTCACTAAAGAGCTCCATGGATTTTTTCAAATTAATTGATAGAAGTACAACCATTACTACTCAAGGCTCGTGGGTTGTTTTGGGCACAGGGGAGAAGTTAATGATTTATGCTGGGTGAAAAATTTCTGAGTTCACATTTCAGTCATAAACAAACCTTCACACGCGCCAGATCCCAGGCTTTCTGGGGTACAGCAGTCCTCATTAGCTCATAATACCACATCAAAGAGTGTGTTTTACCCGTCTGAAGAGAATGGCATGGAAAGGAAAGTGAAAAGGAGCTGCAATTGGCTAAGTCACATTGATTTTGACTTTCACTGCTTTAAAACCCTGTCTATCCATTTCTGAGACTAACACAAAATGTTCAAAATAATTCACAAAAGCCTTAATGTAATATGTTTAACCCAAAGAAACTCTCGGAGGCAGGAATGACAAACTGCTTCTGGAATGGGGCCACACATATACATTCCCTCATGAAGGCCTATTCTGACTGGGTGGTTTGAGGAACTCCAGTTCCACCTCAGGTGATACTTTGCAAAAGCCAGGAGCACTTTGCTCTGGTAATTTCTTTGTGTAATGATATATTTCTGAAGGGTCCAAATTGCACTGCAGTCATCACTTTAAAATACATATTGCAAATCAAAATGCACATTAGGTGTAATGGGAACATTCATGGCCCCCTCCTACACTGGGAACTACGAATACTCACAGCCCTACTCCTGTGTGGACCTTAAGTTCTAAAATAATATGAATGATGGTGGTATAATAAAGAGCAAGCATCACAACCCAATTAAAAAAAAAAACAAGCCCAAATCATTTTAATTACACTTTCCACTGCTATCTGGCATTAGTTTTGGGGTACTTCTAAGAGAAAAAAAACAAACAAACAAACAAAAACAACCACAACACCAAAAAAACACCAAAACTCTACAGTCATACGAAGTCCTGTATTAATAACCATCTGACATTTTTACAGGAAAATAAAAATGACATGCATAATACAACAATGTGAAAAATGTGAAAGTATTTCTCTTAAATGAAGAGTAAAGATTCAGTTGTGAAGAGGGAAAAAAAATCAGCTTGTTTATTACAATACTTTTAAAGTCTTTGCTACAGAACCTAAATTTATTATGAAAATTTCTTGCAAAATTTTTTAATTAGAAGAGTGAAACAATGGTAAACAACATCACAGAAGCACTTCAATGTATACCTGCTCTAAATACCAACTTCCACCATAATTAGAATAAATTTATTCATTCCTTTGATATTATAAATTCACAAGTGAAGACTCAAGACTACAACTGCCAAATAAGGATTTGAAAAAAAAAAAAAAAAAAGTGTCACATTTTCAACAGGAAAAGATGCCAAATGAAGGCAAAAACCATTTCAAGGTACTTGGAATAGAAACAGTGATTTAAATCTTCTACTGGACAACCGTATACAAATCCCTGCCCAAAAAAGAAGTATAAAAAAATTATTAACAAATTTCTTCTGTATGAAACGGGAGGAAAAGACTGGGAAAGGAGACTATGCAATCCTTTATTTCAAGATAAAAATACATAAATCAAGGAAACCCTCCTGGGCCTGTCTCATTCCCGTATGCACATCTGATAGACTGCTTCTATCAGCTCATATGGTGGGAAACAGGCCACAAACCACGCAGGCAGAGAGTGGAGGAAAAGGAGTCGAGATAAATACAGACTCCCAGCTACTGTGCTGCTGCAGAAGATAAACAGAATGAAAGTAACCACCAGAAGAACTCCAAGCTGATTATACTATGCCTTCTTTTGTATATCTATACCTGTATTTTTTAATCTACCTTGAAATGCTTCGGAAATTTGAATTGAGCAGCTACAGAAGCAACACTGCAAATTTAGGTCTAGCTTGCTATAGGTAACTAAGGCATTTTAAATAATAAAAACACTGTTTAAGGATTCTATGCACAAGGCTTTAAACACTGTCCTTAAACCAGCAACATACCTAACTGGAATGTGCAGTAAATTATATTTAATTCAATGAAATTGCACATACATAACCAGTTGCCTGTTCCTTTTTTGTTCTTTTTCTGGGTCACAGTAAGTGAAAACTACGAGGGTCATGCCCACTCTGCCTGTGGTGTTTTAAAAACAATACCAATACTTTTTTTTTAGCATAATATCAAGTAAACCAACATATTACCACAAACATCTCTATTTGCACTGCTTCTAACTGGAATACTTTTTAATGACAAAGCAAACTAAGTCTTGCAACTTCAAGGAGAATCTACTTGAAAATGCTTCCCAAGGAAAAGTACATTTCTGAGTGGATAGGAGCCCCCTAGCCTAGAGACTTCTGTGTGGTGAATAAGCCACTACACTTCTTAAAACTTGCTTTAAGGTTTGTGATTCCAAGTAGAGCTGTGGGGGGGGGGGGAAGTCTTTTGGGCCATAAAATCCTATTTTACTATTTTTCTTGCACTACTGCAAGAATCTGTTTAAATCAGTTCTCTGATCTCTCTCTCGCTACACAAATACTCAAAGTAGTCTTAAACCACTCATAGTTCAGAGATGTAATCTTTGAATAATGTCTCACTGGTGTTACATCAAGAGCCAAGTCTCACTACATAAAAGGCAGCATTACCAGAGACAACGCAAGATTTCTCAGCAATTTTGACCAAATTCAGCTGGATAGCAGCAGCAGACCACTTCCCCCAGCTACCATCTTCACTGGGAATTCAAATGCACCAAGACACAGCAGCCCTGGCAATAAGTAGCCCAGGCACTTTGCCTCTGTGCTTACCCACATCATATGCCTGCTACCTGAAAAGGGGTTGTAGCGAGGTGGGTACTGGTCTCTTTTATCAAGTAACTAGGGATAGGATGAAAGGAAATGGCCTCAAGTTGAGCCAGAGGAGGTTTAGATTGGATATTAGAAAAAATTTCTTTACTGAAAGGGTTGTCAGGCATTGGAACAGGCTGCCCAGTGAAGTGGTGGAGTCACCATCCCTGGAGGTGTTTAAAAGACATGTGGATGTGGTGCTTTGGGACATGGTTTAGTGGTGGACTTGGCAGTGTTAGATTAACAGTTGGACTTTATCTTGGAGGTCTTTTCTAACCTAAATGATACTATAATTCTATGACTATTTCTTGTCTCGTAAGAACTTCCTGTGCCATAGCACTCTTAAGATTTGGTATAAACAATTACTAAGTTTGGTCAAATCATAATAAAAGTAATAGTGACTTACACATTTAGTATTTAGAAACCACCTTGGAGTGGTCATAATGTGACATATGCATAGTCTGCCTTGACGCTGTTCTTATTTTAGGCTTTATTTTTTATTTGAGGACATCGGAATTCCAGCCTTTTTTTTCCCCTGATGTAGTATAGAGAACTTCCTGCATCATCTGTGCAAGAGGATTGAGTCAAATGCAGGAAGGTAGTTGCTGTAATCCAGAACTTGCCTTTTTTTTTTTCTTTTTATGAAATGGGCTGAAGCAAGATGATGCTTCAGTTATTTGAAGAGTGTGAAGATGTTGTGAAGGAAAGTATGCTGCTACAAAGACATGTTTAGGTACAGCCCTCTAAATTTCTTCCAGAAGGAGCTGTGGCAAGGGATTGGATATTTAAGGAAAGATGTCATTCTGCCCATCTCAAAAATTGCGAAATTGTCATCCCAGCTTAATTAAGTGCTTTTGTGACACTTGGAGCACTGCATTGCTCACTTGCTCATAAGTTTTTCCTGATTAAGAAATAAGCAACGCAGGTATGCTTAATTCTTCCAGCTCAGATTACCCTATGGTGGTGTGTCTTCAGTTCTTTAACCCTTCAGTTTTTCACATGTGCACAAGGACTGAGCTGTGTAAGTTGCTTGGAAAATCAGTGGACCTTAAGTTGTTCAAGTTGTGCATAAAATTCTTGAGGTGTTATAAAAGACTGGACTATGTTCTTCCACAATTTGTGAAGGTCATTACTAATGTCACAGAATTGTTGGATTTATATTTCTGCAATGGTAAGGACAAGCAGTTGCTTAATACTCCCAAGTCCAGATTCAGAAGTGTTACTTAGTATAATGTAGTGAAAACTATTTACCCTCCTGCCTTTCTAATAAGGTCGTATTTACAGTGAGATGAAGAGAATTGCTATTGGTAAGTGTGGTGTTTGATATATCATAGGCATGTGTGCATAAAATGGTGACATCAGGTTGTTTGATAATTTGAAAAGTAGGGAATTAAGCTGGAAAGAAAGCCAACAGCCTGACAGAGAGCTTGAGTTGTGAATTCAAGCTTTGTTAGCCATAATTGAAGAATGAGGTTACTGGTAATGCGCAAGGTCTTATTTTTTATCAGATGTATTAGAAGTGTGAATTATGTACCAATTAGAAAACAGGAAAGAGTACAAACCTTAGAACATTAAATGCAATGTTGCAATATGGCTGTCAAAGACAGATTTGTAGTAGGAACTTGCTAAAAGCTTAGAATTTAATTAAAACCCCAACTTTTTGTGAGACATCAGAATCTAAGAGCTTGGATGGGGCTGTTGGGGAGAACACATATTGAAGGATTAAAAAGAACATTCCAGCTCATCTTATTACAGGGAAGCTGAACGTGTTATTTGAAACATATATATATATATACTGTAGAGGAACTTTTTCATATGAGAACATCTATGGCTCTGTTTATAGGAAGTCCCCATAGCGAATACTGTACATTGCAGGGAATCACTGGCAGCAGTGATAATGTTCCAGACATCTGAAAGAAACTCTAGTATGAAATTGTGGAAGTGTCAGCTGGTGTCCTGACCATTGCTGACACTGCCAAGTGACAAGTCTGGTTCTAGCCTTTTAAAAGGGCTAGAGTAGAAAGTAGGAAAAATAGCTAGTCTTCACAGTGGGAAAAATTATCCATAGGATTTCCAAAGTATGTCCTGTAACCTTTGAGGTTCCACGTCAGATGTTTTGTTAAATGGGGCTCTGGGACTAAAAAGTTGCCATGTAAAATAAAGTTATTAAGGATGATTAAACCTGTGGCTTATTCCAGAGAGTTGCAGAAGACTCTCATTAAGTGGCTGGATGATACCAACGAAGTATTAAAGTGTGTGAAGTACAATGCACTAATCTAGTTATCCTAACTATGGAATAAGTCTTTGTTTACTGTAAAAAGTGCCTGGCAAATAGCCAATTATTGTGTTACTGTGGAAGTTAGCGGGTGGGAAAATGGAAAGCATTTGTAGGCTAGAAGAAAATTGCAGTTGTGCGCTGCCTGTGGACCTTGCCCAATGCAAGGTAGATGCAATAGAGAAAGACTGGTCTTATTAGAAGTTCTTTTGTTAGATGTGGGGCAAAAAACCCCTGACAATTGCTGGTGCTCCCTTGTTCTAGGCAATTTTAGGTAGCTCTTTGTGCATGACAGTATGTCCATGGTCAATGCTTGTGCAGGTGGCATGATCTTCCAGTCCAACTCACTTTTAGTAGAATTACCTTTGCAGACATACATTGGCATGTATGCTGCTGTTACAGATCTGTTAAAATAATACTGCGCTTTGAAAGAGCCTTAGCTTTGCAGTAGTTTGTAAACTCTCTTGCATAGCATTTGTTTTCGCTAATTTGTTCTGTTATTGTGAGCACACAGGAGATGTATTATGTGGTTAAGGAGAGTGTGGTCAGGTGGTGGGCTTGGGTTGATGGAATTTTCTTTACCAAAGTGGTTGTATAAATCAATGGTGCTTTTATCTCTTCACATCATCAGGACTGGATTGAGTATTATCTGAAAGGATGTAACATTTCTAAAAAGATAAAGCAGCAGAATAAAGAATGAAAAAGGGATAAAGAGGGATGGTTCTGTTCCTACCTTTACTTGAAGGCGATGAATTTTGAAAAACACCAAGTAATGTAGAGCAGTTTGGACAAGAGAAGTGAGAGTCCTCTTCTTGTGCTGTTCCTTAAACATCCCAAATAGCCAGTGTCACAATCATTATGTTATTTTAATATTTCATGAAAGAATGGAAGAGATGATTTCAGAAGCTCCTGCCTACAGCTTTCTCCAGCTCTATCCTGGCATGACTTGGAGAGAAAGTGACTGGTTCTAAACTACCTTTGGGAAGCAGAAGCGATGGCATGATAGATCAGTATTCAACTTTCGATTCTGCCAGGAGACGGACCCGGTGTGGAGCGGCCCACAAATGGATCAAAGGGTATTAAGAATAGCTTTAAAGTGGCATGTGAAGCTGTCCCTCTAAGTAGCTTCCTGCAAGTTCTTCTTTTTTCCAAACAATATGAATGGAAATTACTGTAAATAAAAACTATGATTGTTTCTGTGGTGGGTAATAACAGGACCTGAATATTCTCAGTTTCATGCTGCATGGCTTAGTGGCAGCTGGAAGAGGTGTGCCGGGAGCTAGCTTGTAGTCATGAATGTTGCTGAAAAGGTTGGCTGTTAGAGTTAAGCAAGGAGAGCTGACTCAGGTTCTGCTCTTTAAAGGAAACCTGGATTATTGCAGGACTGTTATTGTTCGGATACACCTTCTGAAGGGTGTAGGCCTTTTTGGGTTTAGTGATCATTAATTTGCATAACACCTCACCGTCTTGGATTTAGGGATTCTTGAAGTAGAAGTAGTTCAGAAGGGAACTGTGAGGCTGCATTCATTTTATGGAACTACTTGTCATTTATTTTCTGAGTGGTAACTTACGTAGTTCTGTGGTGTCTTCAAATTAGTAGAAATCTTGTTGACTAATCAGGAAAGTATGAATCACTGATTAGCATCTTCATACAGTCAAGAGTACTGTTTTCTGTCTAGAACTGATTAAAAATATATTTTTATGGTAACAGGATGTAACTGAAACAAAACATAATTAATTTTTAAAGTACATTTAAAAACATTCTCTTTCTGCCTTCCTTTTTCTGCGCTGGAAGGCAATATTCAGCTTTGTTTTTTGTTCATTTAAGGTGTGAATTTTGGTTCAGAGAAATATATTCTATAAAAAAATTACAAAAAAAAGTGTTGACAAGCTGTCTAGATGTAAATGGACAACCGTGGTTTTGCATCCCTTTCTACTACAGAGAAGATTTGGTTTGATAGTCTCATAAGGAGTTTATGGGGAAAAAACTCTGGATGCTGTTTTTCTGCCCATGAGTATCTTCTCCATCTTGTTGAAAATTTAGGCACCAACAGACAGGTCCTGAAATTAGCAATGTTGGAGAGATGCATCTTCGCTCTCAGCATTGTTAGCAGTAGAGTGCGAACAAGGGAGAGGAGTGTGGTAGCCAGCTTCTAGGAAGCTGTGCATGGTGGAGTTGGCCCATTTATGTGTCTTCAGCATCTCCCTTTATAGGTTTTCAGAAATAGTGAAGTCTTTTGTGTATATACTATTCTTCTGCACTGAGAAAAACAAATGAAAAGTACTGCCTTACCCTTTTAAGTTATATGGTCTTCCTAAAGAAGGGTTTTATCTCTTTGTTTTGGCACATGTTTTTCCCATTTACTATTGTTTCTCCTTAAATTTAGACTGTAGTTTCTTTAGGTTAAGGAACAAGTTTATATGTACAGAAATAGCATATCCACTCAGAGTCTCATATAATCCATTTTAAAAATAAATATTTTTAAGATGAGTTGCATGGAGTGGAGAAGATGCCTGGTTAAAATGTGGGAAAATGTTATCAAACATCTGAAGTGTAGAACTAGCAAGCTGAACGGTAACTCACTGGAGATGATTCTCTAGTAACTCTGCTCACTAACATGAGCTCCAGCAGCTCATTGCTTTTAGATATGTGCATGTGTGTGTTGAAGGATTTGTCTTGCTTCTTAAATTATTAAATAACATTGATTGGTCAATTGGAATTACTAAATTGTATGAAAAAGTAAATTAAAAAAATACATAGGTTTTTGTGTTCAGCGAGTACTTGAAAAACTGGAGCATTATCCTTCCTTGTCATTTGTAGTAGTCTGGAGGGTGTTCATGCTAGACAAGAATTGTTTTTTTGTTTTTTTGGTTTTTTTTTTGTTTGTTTTTTTTTTACAAGTGGTAATTTCACAGGTTCTTAGTTTTGCTATTTTTGCAAAAAGACTTTATCCAGTAATAAAATTAAGCTGTAATCAGTTCTTCTATTAGATTAAAAGATTTTATAGACTTGATCAATGGGGAGTGTCATGAAATACATTTTGAAGTTGCTTTCAGTGCATTGTTGCCAGCCCTTGTTGGTGTCCTTCTGCCCCCCCTTCCCAGGGAGCTGCAATTTCTTAGATATTCTTGAGAGAGCAAATTCTTGGACATTTTTCAGAAGGAGTTGAAATTCAGCAGGGAGTCCAGGTTTGGCAAAACAGTTTAAAGTTTCATGTGAGTAGTCTTCTATGCATTATATGGCTAGGATGGATATGGGCTAATATTTTTGTAGTTTCCTGTGAAATGCATTTTTCCGGATGTATTAATAATTTGATTTATTTAAGGTTAATACATGGGGCTCAGTTCAGTGCCATGTTGCATTTGCCTTCACAAGAAAAGCACTGTGTATTGAGCAGGCTGTATTAGGGAAGCAGTGCACATGGACAGAATCTTTTTGTAAGAGACCTGGTGCAATTTATATGAAACAGAAAGGAGCCGTGGCAGGTTGAATCACTTCAGCAGCATGGCAAAACTTTGCTTGGCAAAAATGGCAGCACAATATACATGCTGGAGAGCAGGAAGAAGATGGAAGATATAATTTATACTTTGTCAGTGGTGAAAGAGATTTTGTCTCTGTCTTACAAAAAGGGAATCTAGGAAGAAAGGGGAAAGGGCACATTAATAGTCAAAGGTCTGGTGACAAACAGAATTAAGGGGACCAGGGCTGTGTTTGCTGGGCTGTGCTGTCCATTTCTCCAACTGCAGTTCTCAGGTATTTCACTATCAGTGCTGGTCTCCAAGTTGCTGAGATTTTTTTTTCTTGACAGAAGTTGAATGATAACATATTTTAAAGGGTTGGTAGTGTTTCGGTATGATTGGTTGATGTTGGAGGAGTGAAAAATGACTTTTCATCACCCTTAGCCCCCTATCCAAAGCTGTATGTGGGGATTTCTAGTGAATGTGGGTTGGGTATAAGGCATATTTTATTTGAAGAACTTACAACAAACAACCCCTCACATTCCCCTCACACCCCCACTCCCCTAAACCCAGAAAACAAAGGCAGTTCCTCAAAATCTGATTATAGTGTCTTAAATCAAGAATTTAAAATTGCACATTTTTAAGGAAAATAGTCATCATACAGTAGCATACTAGTTTGCTTCATAACTTTAATTTACCAATGCACATTACAACTGCATCAAATGTGTGAGAAAAGGGTCTTTTTTGTGTGTTGCTATTTTCCCTTTTCACTTACAAGAGAGAACAGTCTTTCTAAAACCTTAGAATTATTATTAAAACCCCTAATACTCAGAATTATTTCTGGATGAAGTGGCAGTTACTCTTCAACTATCCAGTTAACTCCTGTTCTTTGCCCTCTGTTCTAGCCTGTTCTACTTACTAGACACTGTTTTCTTTTCTCTACATGTCTACATTTTGGATTTACAATTTTATTTTGTATGATTATCAAATCTTAATAAGAGACACAAGGCACTGGAGAGGCAGATTGGGAATCCTTGTGATTTTATTTCAACAATTTCAAATATTTTATACCTTCCCTACTCCTCTGTAAGATACCTATACCTTCCATTTGTATATTCTCTATAGCTAAGCTCTTTACAGAAATACATAACAGCATCAGTTAATATGAAAGATAGGAAATTGTTTTGGGTGTTTTTTGCTTACTAAAGTGGAGCTAGAAGTGGAATAAGTAATAATATTTTTCATTTGTATGTGTGCCTCTGAAATAAATCCACAGCAGTGTTATAGGCTTTGCTTACCTGTATCTGAACAAGCAGATGAGAAATTTGTAAGAGAACTAGAAGCAGTTTAGTGAGAAGAAAAATAATAAAAAAAGAAAATCTCCAAATGTCATGTTAATCTCCAAATGAGATGCTGCAAAGTAAGCTTGGCAGCCCTTTAATAGTTACTTCCGCAGCCTTTCCGCAAGGACCCAGAGAGGGACCCAGAGCTTCAGAAAACCTGCTTTGGTCTCGATGTGTGTGTCCTCCTCCATTCAGTCCTTCCCAGGAAAGGTTGAGGAGAGCTCCCAAGTGGGGCTTGTTTGGGTTTTTTTTAAGGCTATTTTCACTGCTGGTGAAATATTTGAAGTTTTTCATAGTCTGGAGGCCTAATTATCTAGCTATCCACAGACAAGGACTGGAAGAGTTGTTCCCAGTCTAGTCTTCTATGTGTTGCTCGTGTGCCTACTTACGCAGAACGAAAACCCTTAAGTACTTTGTTTTTATTGCTTATTCACTTAATGCCGTCTCTACTAAAATTAAAGTAATAGAGAGTGGGTTTTGTGAGGCAGATACTGGCCTTAGGTGTATTGAAGACACAAAGGATTCTATTACCAGATACTTGCTACAAGAGCAATGCTGTTCTTGAATTGGTAGCCTAAAAGTGGAAGGTTTTGCTTCCTAAACATGGGTGGGATCTGTGTGTAACAAAAACATATCCTGGAACTCTTGAAATAAAGTTCCAACGGCATGTTGTTTTGGGAAGAAGATCCTCCACAGGTTTAATGTGCAACATCATTTCGTTAAAGCTCTATTTAAGAGGGCTTTAAGATCACATAGCGTCATCTTTCAGCCACCCATACCGTGTAGCTGGGCTTGCTGAAGTTTTACACTGCTTAGCACTATTTGAACTACAGCCATCACTCTCTTGAACCCCTCTCCTCCTGCTTCTCTGTCTTTTCAGCTGCTGGAGTCTTACATCTAAATCTTTAATTCCTGACATTTCGTGGTTTACAACTGTATTTCACCCATTACTCTCTTTTCCTTTGATACCCTTTGTTTGTTTGTTATGCTCTTGTGCTCTGTTAGTTTGAGATGTCTCCCAGCTTTGTATCACAAGCAGTCTTGCAGAATATTACTGCGTTTTTGTACTATGTTGTATTCTAGGGCTGGCCCTGCAGAACTCTGTTGTTAACCTCTCTGCAGCCTGATAGTTGCCCTTTTAACAAAGTGTGTGGGATTTTTTTGTCTAGCTATGGTTTCCTTTCACATATTTATACTAATTTTCATCTCTGCTGTTCCATCTGGTTTTATGATACTTTTTTTCTCCCAGCATATTTGATGTGATTTTTATGAACAGTTTCAGGGTGATGAAAGCCATATTTATATGTTAGCTTCAACTGAATTTGCTCTTTGTTGATTTATTTTAATTTTTTTTTTTTCCTCCCTTGCATTTATTTTGTTCTGGGCAGTAAGGTTCTTGCCATAGGAGTGTGAACTAGCTAGCAGAATGGGGCTTAAATCTTAAGAAGAATTTTCTGCCTACTCATCTCACAGTGATGAGTATAAATTAAGAAACCTAACAGAGAATTGTGTAGTATTAAATTTGTCTATTAAATTGCCTAACTCTCAGAAATAATTCAGAACAATATTGAAGTGTCTGCCTATGTAATTGTATGTAGTAGGTATGTATGTTATTGTCTTGTTCCTTCCTCAGCTTAATTATACAGCAGCCAAAATGACTCGTGAAAGGTGAAGATGGTTTCTGTTGAATCTGATAGGACAATTACGTGGTGGGAGGCGATGTAGGATTACTCCAGCGCTTATCATTACTTTGGGTACTGCAGGTTAGTATGTGTCTAGTTTGAAATGAAAGGGTAAGTGTAAGAGTCTTGTTACATGACTCACTATTACATAGAGTGGAAATTTTCCAGTATGCTGTTTAAAGTGAGTCTCTCTGGCAGCATGGCACTTTAAATAGTGTTATGATTTATCGGTATAGAATCTTCTTATCATACCAATGTGATGCCCCTATCAGTCTGCAGTAAGTAATCAAATTTTTAAGGCTTCGACTGGAGGTGAAACTTTATAACCTTTGCTTCTTTGAAGATGGGAACAATTTTTTTTAATTGTTAGAGATGATAAATAGCTGTCCAAGTAATTGTACCTTATAAAGACAGTAAGGCACTGATCACTCAGAGTAGCAAATGTGCTTGCTGACCTTTGAATTAAAGGCGAAATTGTGGCAGATACTAAAAATCATGGTCTGTTGGTAGTTTTCCTTTCCCAAAGTTACACCTATCTGTGATTTTGAGCTTGAGTAGCATGGTTTAGATAACATTATCATTCCTTTTTTCATGGAAACTATTGATTCATTGGATATCATATAATATGAAAGCGTTAGCATTCTCAAGCAAATGCTAATTTGCCAAAAATTAATATATTCTCTGAATATAAATTACAAAAACAAGCTATGACAATTGATTAGTTGCTATGAGACAGAACTGAATAGGTTCTGGCAAAAGAGAAGTGTAAAATTAAGGACACAAGTTTGGAGTAATTGTTTTAGATAGACTACAGGTGTCTGACATTACATAGGTGTAGATACTATGTGCATTCAATATATGCTTTCATTTGCTTCTGTTGGCTTCACCCTCCCACATCACTGTGCACCCACGATGTCTGAAGATGCCTATTGTGTAGAATTATTGAGCCTTGTAGGAGAGGCATTTCTCTTGATAATTCTAGCAATATGCATCATTTTATATGCTGATTTTATCACACATTGTTCAAATTGGTTCATTAAAATTAAACATCATTGAATACTTCCATAGCCACCTGCACTGCTTTAATTCATGTTTTGCTAAATGACTGAGCCATACGGTTGCTGCAAGCCTTGCATCGCCCTTGCTGTGTTGCATATTACAAAAATGCTTGATTATATTAAAGAAAAAAAACTTCTTTCAAAATATATCTTACATCTCTCAGTGTATTATTTTTATTCTGAAAAGTTTCTTAGTAGATTTACAACTAAAATTATGATTAGTACATGACATCGAAAGTAATGAATGGGGTTTTTTAGCTGTACAGACTTTAAAAAATATTTTTAGCTTCTGAAGGTATTTAAGATTTTTTGTTTTCCTTTTTGTTCAGACAAAGCAGTTATACCAACCCAAGCTCTACAGCCTAATTGCTCTTGTGGGTCCCGAAATCTCTGGGCTTGCTTATTTATTTATGTTTCATGTAATAATGAGAATATTGGAGAAGGGAATGGGAGAAGTTGAGATTGTAGATGTGTAGAGTCAGAATGGCTTTTTGTGTTTATAGGTATGTGTTTATAGGAATCCTTCTCTACCTCACCTCTCTCCATCTGTAGTCACAGTCGGTTACTAGCAGCTTTCCCAAAACCAGCCAACCAAAAAGCCCCAAACCCGAACAGTTCATTCCTATATAAAGTAGATTATGAGAATATGCGTAACTAATTTTTGTTGTTAGTCTCTAATTTTTGCTTCGTGAATTAACACTCAAAATGGAAATAGCTGTGCTGCAGTAAACTTTGCTTTAATGGGGCAAACGTTTTCCAGAGCTGTAGGTTTCTTCACTTCCATACCATAGTCTGTAGCTCAACAAGAGGTGCCTAAAGAAAACCTGGTGTGTTTCCCCTGCCAGCTGACCTCGTTCCCTCATGGCTCCTGGTTGTGCAGCCCCCTGTGCTGGCCTGGTGTTACCTGACTCCCAAGTCCTCGAGGTGCGCTTCTGGGCAGTACTTGGCTCGCACGAACCCTCTTCCAGTTCATGCCTTACGTTGTCCACCAGCATTTCAGCACATCTTCTCCTTCCAAAAGGCTAGCCTGAGGCATGCAGCGATAGCCTTGCCATGGTGCTACAAAAGCTGCTGAAGCGCAGAGCCCCCTTCCCCCCCTTTCCCACCCCCAGCGTTTTGAACAGAGGAAGCACCCGGAGGGTGGTGGGGAGGGTTCCATCTTGGAGCTGTGGAGGTGACCCACAGGGCTCGAGGGCGAGTGAGGCAGGCGCGCTGAGGCTGCCTGGCCCCTCTGGATGGAGCTACCCATGCGTGCCCTGGGGGCAGGCGTCCTCGCTGATCCCTGCGGGCCAGGCCGCAGCTGCTGCTGGCCTGGGCGGCTTGGGGGCAGGCACTGAAACGCAGTGTCTGCTGTCCAGCGGAGCTGGTTATCTTCAGCTCCTCAACCACCTTCCAACATAACCATGTATTTTATGTGGTAGTGAGCAAAGGCACACGTGCTGGGCAGTATGGAGAAGGAAGTTCCATAATATTTAATGAAGTACAAATTTATTTCTCTAAATATATATAAGGAGAAGAGAGGGAAGCAGTAGATACCACACGTCTTAACCTATGACGCTTATTCTCTTAAGCTTAGGGAAGAAACATCTTGATGAAACTGAAACTGCTTTACAGTAGGTGAAAAGCTGCTTGGAAAACATTGATGGTGTCCAGTCATTCTTAACATTTTCATTAGTGCTGTGGGTGATGGAGCAAGTGTACTTTGAACTTGCTGTGGATATCCAGGTTAGCGAGCCTGCAAGCCTATTTGAGGGTAATCTGGGTTTCAAAATGATTATGGTGGATTGGGGTTCTACTGATCAAGAAGAATTGAAAAACAATGAAAAAAATTATTTGGTGAAACTGTGCAGGCTTGCAACTACGCTTAGGTGAAATGATCAGCAGCATGAGTGTTAGATGAAGTAGTAGATCCACGCAAATGGTTTTTGAGGTTGCTGTGAATTACTAATTAAATGCAAGTCCCCATTGTTATGTTGTTGTGAAAAAGGCAGCTGTTGCGATTGCTTCGTATAGGATATTCTATATTTAAATATATAGTCTTTTGGGGTTTTTTTCTTAGTGCAGTTGGAAGAATAAGTATTTGTATTCATTTTGGACTGTTGAAGAATTCCCATTCTGGGAAGGCTCAGAGGAAAGCAGCAGAAATGACAGAGGGCTAGTTAGCAGCCCTCTGGAAAGACTGAAGAAATTTGGATTGTCTTTTCTACAGGAGAGAAAAAGGAAATGGAAGTTTTCAAAAAGTAAAAGGTTGGGGCAGAGAAGGTCGTAAACTAGTCTTCATGTTGGCTGGTGATAGGTTAAGCAGTAATAATATTAAACTGCAATAAGAGAGATTCAGGTTGGCAATTAGCTAAAAAATTAATTGAATTCTGGAATTGGGTGCTTAATAACTGGCTCTTTCCAGAGTCATAAGCGTTCTGCTATCTACTGTCACAGTTTTACTCCTCTGAAATATCTCTTATGTGCATAAATGCAAGGAGAAGTTGTGTGTCTTCTGTATGTGAGAAAAGAACATGTCAGCCAACGATACACAGACTTTATTGCCTATTTTTATTTATTTTTGTTGGAAAGAGTCTAAATTCCTTTTTCTTTCCCTATTTGTTGTGGATTTCCATTCTGTATAGGGAAGATGCTGATTGGCCTTTGATCAGCCTCAGGAGGATTAATAGGTAAAGCGTAAGACCAAATAAATATTTTATCTTTTTTTTTTAAACTTCTTTGTTTAGAAACTGTTGTCATGATTAACAGTTGTGCTTGTTTTCTAAATTTGTTTGATATTCCCTTCAGAGAAAGAGGTGTTTTTTAAAAAGTTTAGTGTTAGAAGACAAAACTATATGATTAATCTCTTCATTTTCTGAGACACTTCTTGACACTTTACTCTGAATATCTTATTTGGACATTCAGAACACTTGAAGGCAGTATTACGATTCATAGTTGTTAACGACTTCAGATTTCCTTTGTGGTTTCAGCAAATTCTAATTTTGAAATAAAAGTTTTAGACACTGAAATCGTACTCTTAGTTCAGGATAAATTACACATTCCCTTAGGAAGTACAAGTGCAAAAACTTTATTTAAAAGCTTAATTGCAGTTTAAAAAAGAAAAGAAAATGAAATAGCTCTTTGGATGACTTGGTACTCTAGTATCTGTACTGTGTCATTGGAGAAACCAAAATGTGAAATAAATCACCGAAGAAAATTGCATGAAATTACATTTGGAACATGGGTTCAATTCCTAGTCCTAATAATTAAGTACAATGTTTGACTAGTGAATACTAATGTTAAAAGTTCACAAGTTGTTTGAAACAAAGAGTAGGTTCTCATCTGTCATGTGGTATATCTTTTGGTAGATTTCTCAGTTTTGTATTTTTTAGAACTTTAGGTTCATCACATTAGTTGGTGCCAAGCATTAGCTGGTAACCTCATGCAGGTAGAGGAGTGTTTTATGGGCTTGGATGAATATGCTTAGTGTATTTTGTTGACATTGCTAACTTCAGTATTCAAAATAAAGGAGGATTTCAACAGCATTAGCATGTATAAACTAGCTGTTTGGAAGCAAAAAGATATTTCAAATTTCTATTCATTGGAAAGTGTGGTGTCAAGCGGAAAGATGCTGATCTTCATAAACTGAGATGTTTTCTGAGAACAAAACAAAAATCCCCCAAACAAGTAAAAAACCACCAAACCCCATTAATAGCTGTGAACTTCAAGTTTTCTCTAAAGCAGTGTCCTAGTTTATATGCAGTCTTTCTCCTTGCTGTTCTTCCCATTGCTGTGCACTAAGCCCAATTATTTCTTTCAAGACAGTATAAAAAAAACATGCTAGTATGTTAGCATGAGTGATTTTTATAATAGATAGGGTTGTTTCCATCCATCTCAAAAGTATTTCCCTGTAGAAGAAAGATGGTGTGTACTAGAGTGTAAAACCAATTGAGCTGCTAATATAATTTGAGAGGCCAGGGTTTATAGGGAGAGCTTATTTATTTATTTATCTATTCATTTATTTTAAAACAACTAATTCAGATGGAAAATATGATGACTTCTTGGGTGTCCTAGCCTCCATCATGCCTGATGGAGATGCAGCAAACATCAAACTAAGTATAGGTTATAACCATTACTCCAGATGTAATGTATTAATGCTAATCAGTTTAAGTATTTGGGAGAGAAGAGTAGTTGACATCTGTGGAATGGAGGGCTGTTAGCTAGAGGTGAAGCATGACAAGGGTTGTCACACACACAGACACCCATGTGTCTGTTTTAACTGTGAGCTCCAGCATCTAGGAGAGAAAGGAATTCTAATTTCTGAACTTAAGTTTTTAATGTATTTTCTGAGCCTCCCTAGAGTATCAGGACAAATGTTTCAACTGTGTTTTGGATGGGTTTTTTTTCTGTCTGTTTTTGTTGGGTTTATTGCCTGTATGAATTTTTTCTGGTGCACAGCAGATATTTAGGGTTTTTAATCTTGTTTCCATAGTATTTAATATGATGTATTATGAATCCTAATATTCCTGGATAGGATTCTTCAATGCCTTTTTTGGATATGTAGGATCTGTGGATTTTGACTGTTCTCTTTAGGTTGTGTTGAGTTATTCATTATGGTTATCATACAGATGCATTAGAGGGCTGTTTGCAGTTGCAAGATCAGCATCGCAGTCAGTAACTGGAAAATCAAAAGAAATTCCAGAAGTAGCTGTCTGTAGATGTTCCTTTTTTTTTTTTTTAGCCTTTTCCTTTCTGTCTATGTACAATTCAGAGCTTTATGGGCCATTTGGTGTTAATGTACCATGCTTGTTAAATTGCTTAAGATTGTATTTTACAAATATGCATAACCGTGTGTAGTTGATGGTCTGAAGACAGATTGAAGACTTCCTTGGTAATAATAAACGTCAATGTTTCCAGCTTTTTTTCCCTTAAGCAAGTACTTAAGTTCGCTAAATAGTACTGCAATTGTATTGATAAAGACATGACTGCTGGTTATTCTCAACTGGAGCATGAATCACTGCAAGGTAAGTTACCTACTTCAGAGAGGAGTGCGGGTGATATTTTGAAGAAGAGGTAACAAGTTGCTATTAGATCTGTCTTCTGAACATATAGGTAAGTATTATTTCCACAATTTAAACATCATTCCATACTGTTTTTCAAAACTCTTCTTGGTGGTAACTCTTATGAGTAGTTGTTTCTTAATTCATGTTGTGCATTTAATCAAGGGATATACAGCTCCTTAAGTATAGGTCCTATACCTGTAAAAGGAATAAAATCTGAAAGTAAAAGATGATTCTTCAGGTTGCTGTTGCATAAAGCAATGTCCTCAGGAAAATGGTTTTCATAGCAGGAAGAATTATTATTTGGTGCCAAGAAAAAGTGGTCCCAAAATAAAGGAAGGTAAAAGAATGAATACTCTTCCAGTTACCACCCCCCCCACCCCCCCCACCCAAAAAAGTCTGATGAAACTATTTTATAAACCTCCCATGCTTTAAATAAATTCTAAGATGACTTTCAAAAAATACAGGGCATATAATTTCCTCCTCTGAAAGGTCTGTAATAACAATTGGAATCTGCTGTCACATATGGCAATGATTACAGCTTTTGAGCCTTTATTTAACTGTTGGTGATCCTTGGGAGTGGTATTCTCAGCAGATTGTTAATTCCTATTTTCTGCTGTCGCACACTTATCCAGGGAATGACCAGTTTAATTTCTGTTTTCAATTTCAGTGTCTTAAGCTGATAGGAATAAGTATCTTCTCAATGCACTTTAAATACTGTTGCTTTTGGAAGAATGATTAATGTGTTAAAGACATTCTGAATATGAATGCTGCTTCAAAAATTATATTTTCCCATTCAGTTAAAATCTAAATGCCACTTGGGGGGGGGGGGGGACACACGACCTAAAGAATTTGCAGGAAATTTTTTTTTAGTTGGTGACAAAGAGAAAATAATCCTAAAGCTATTCTTTGAGCTGTCTTTCTCTAAAGACTTGCCAGCTACTGGAAAGAAGTTACTTTTAACTTTTTTTTTTTTTTCTCCTCTTCTGGGGAGAAAACCTGTTGTCTATGTATGTATTGGCTCTGGTGCTTGTTGGGCTGTTCCAGGAGGCAGTTCGTTTCCCTCATCTGGGAAGAAATCAAACTTTGCTGTCCCCTTGTCTCTCTCGAGAGCCTGACATGAGACCCTGGTCATTTTTTGCTGGATTTGCATGTTGATTTGGCTCGTGCAAGGGTCTGGTGGGCACAGATGGAGGAGGACATGAGGTGTATCTGTGTGCTCAGAGGAAAAGCCCTGTGTGTTTCAGTGGCAGCGAGCTTTCAGGTCTCCTCAGCTGACATCTGTGAATTCTCTGTGAACTCATTTTTGTGCACTGCAGCAAATGCACAGTACACCAAAGACTTACGCAAATGCTCAGCGCTCACATTTTCTATAAGACTGTCTGCCTTAGAATGCTTTTGATATTTTCTAATTTCACTTTAATTTCTTTCCAAATAAATAATACCCTGCAGAGGAAGTGGATAATTTGATATCTGTCTGCTTGTAAACTTCTCAGTAAAGGAAAGTGTGTGTCTCTAATCAGCATTTGAAAAATCTAAATGTTCCTTGGCTTGAGGGTCCGTTTGGGTGTTCAGTTTATGTTCAGTAGTGGTGATGATATGGTGTCGTCGTAGTCCTATAGGTGGACACAGAATGGCCAACACCGGTCTTTCATCCTGGAAGGTCTGCCACAAAAACGGGTGGAACAAAACTACCCAGGGAGATGTCTGTCTGTGTGTTATCTTATCCAGCCAAGTAATACCAGAGCAGTTTACAGCAATGGTGAAGCAAAATGGATTTCAACTCTTTTCTGCGCATGTATTTCATACAGTGAAATTGTTGCAAGTGTTTGTAGGTTTCTGTGTCTTCATGGGACTTAATTTTCCCCAGGAGGTGCAGAACGCCTTGAGGTTTGGCAGTGTCAGCTGCCGCTCTGGGAACAGCTGCATGTTGGAACATCTTACTGGCTTTAGGCTGTGCAGGCAAGAACGGTACCCAGTTACTTGATATGGCAATTGGGTAACTTCGTACTGAGTTGACACTATTCTAGAGTTGGAAGGTTTTGGAAGTGTTGCTTAGAAAGCACTTTTTCTTGCAGACAGATAGCCGACCAACGTATGCTGTTGCTTTGGCAGCCAGGTCAGCCCCCGGGCGACTGAGCAGCATCATACAGTCGCCGTGCCACCACCTGTGGGATATTTGTGGGTTTACAACAGAATTTCAGACAGCTCAGAGCTGTTGTTACTTTCATCTTAGGCATCCATTCATGGACACTGACGTTACAAATTCATGACTGCCTCGCTTAATTCCCAAATAAATATGAAACTATTCCATGTACCTTTTGGTTACTTAAATGTGGCTTACTGTTCAGTAACACTGTCCTTTCAAAAGCTTGCCTGATGCACTGTATCAAATGTCATTTTCTGAATGCTTTGTTGGAAGAGACTTTTCAAAGGAGCACATCATAAGATAAATGCTCTTTTGTACAGGTGCTGCAAGCTTGCATTACAAATTTCAGTTGCTGACATTTTTCTGTCTCAGGTTTTGGAGTGCTTAAAGCCTATGTATTTGCTAAAGATCCATCACAAGAAAAACCAGAGTGAAAAGACTTAAATTATCATACCTCAGAAACTGGTATCTCATCATGTTTTCTTTCTCTGCATCAGTACAAACAAATACACAGGAAGCTGATGTTATGTATAAGAAAACTAGGAATTCAATACTTCAAAAGTGTGTATTTTTCATGTGTATTCATATGTAAAATGTTGATAAGGGGAACAGAACTTTTGTAGCTGCTTATAGCCTGAGGAATGATTTGCAGTCAAAACTTCTTCATAAACTTTGCTCCAAATACAGTCATACCTTTGAAACATGGCGGGTTTTTTTTCTCCCCCCCCCCCCCCTTAATTGGCAAACATTTTTGTGTTGTTATGGAATAGACGAGTCATGAGTGATAGCAGTATCATGCTAGTAGTATCATAGGTGTGAATACTGGTAAAGCGTTGTGGCGCCCGTGATATTAATTCTGTGGCTGACCTGGTTCTGCTTTTATTTGCCTTGCTTGGATTGGTCTTATTCTGTGCTGCCTTATCAAGCTGTCTCACTGTTGCTTGACCTCCATGGGTGTGGAAAATGGGGGAATCCCAGTTACATGACCCTGCTGTAGAACAGTGCTTTTGGCATCATCAAGTACAGGCTGGAGGGCAGGACACCTTCTCTCGTCATATGAAATTGTAGTGTCTGTGCAAAACTGATGAGCTTTTGCAGCCCACTAGTTTCTGTTTGCATGAATGAGTCCTCTGCCTTTATTTACACAGTGTAGCTTAATGCCTGTTTTGGGTTGGTTATTTTAATAATTCCCATTCTCTATTGGAAGGGGGGGGGGGGAGAGTTGCATTCTCCAGAAAAATTTCACCTGTCTTTGTGTTCTATGGGGGTTTTT